>JARKID010000179.1:0-187983 GCA_029449255.1 Mycena polygramma | reverse complement strand
CCCTACTTGGACTCCTCCGCATAACATCGGCCGTTGGGAGCTTTCGAATGTAGCAGATCACGTGCCTTGGGACTCTGTCGCCCGCGGAGCCCTCTCCTGGTGTACACCGCTGAAGTATGGTCGCTCAGAGGACGTTGCTGAAGACATTGAAGATGCCGTGATCCAGGACAGGTCGACAGAGCTGACAAGACGATATGACGTGCTTCGAGTGCGACCAGACCTTTCTCCTTTGAGCCACCCAGAGGATAGCCCAGTAAGTCCCGAATGAAGCCTTTCGGTTGTTCCTAACACATATTTTTATCCAGCGTGAAGCAGAGTACAGTAGTCTGCTAGAGTATTGCAAGAGGGTCCGGACGAATTTTGAGGGGCTCAAGGACGAAGGGCAAGCCATCATTGAGATCTCGTCTATCCTGAGCGGAGTTTCGCGACTTGATCCGTCATCGCGTCCACCTGCGCTGACGGGACCCCCCCGCCGCGATGTACGTCTACCGACCCCATTGTGTGTCGCAAACTGAAAGTCAATCAGATCTTATCCCTGAATTATGTTTCAAATTCACAATTCCTGCAAGGTGAGAGCATAAGCACAATCGCAAGTCGGATCCATTGACAGCAAAATGCTAGCACCTTCCGAACCGGACTCATTTTCCCGTCAATAATCCGACGGCTAGACAGTTTTCTCCTCGTTAAAGAGCTAAATGCTCGGTTTCTTCAACCATCGGATTCCGAGACCCTCCTAGATATGGCTGTTACAGCACCGTCGACCCGAATGGAGTATGATTACGAGCGTCTGGAGTTGCTGGGTGAGTACATATCTCAGATCTCCCCCAAGTCGCGCGATTCTTACGAGAACGCAAAGGGGATTCGTTCCTAAAATATCTGGCTTCGATCTATGTGTTTGTTAACGAGCCGTCAAACAAAGAGGGGGCGCTGCACATTGCCAGACAACATATCGTCAGTAACAGCACATTATTCCACAGTTTGTGACAGCGTAGGGTTGCCGTCCTACATTCAAGCGAAATCGTTCAGCGCAAAATCCTGGCAGCCCACCAACTTCCGAACATCTGAGGAGAACCCGGCCAAAGTTGAATCTCAAAGGGATCGAAAAAAGAACGAACAGAGATTGGGAGACAAGGTACAACATTTCGCCTACCGCACTCCAAGCTATTGTGTTAACACTCCCAGGTTGTCGCAGATGTCGCCGAAGCGATCATCGGTGCAGCGTATCTGTCCGCTGGAGGCGACTGTGCGCTCATGGCCGCAAAGGCTATGAATATTCCGTTTCCCAATGTGGAGAAGTGGTCGGACTTTGGCCGCAAATTGTTAATACCACCACCGACGGTTTCTGCAAATTGGAACCGGGCGCCCTTCAAGCAGTAGAGGGAATTATCGAGCATAAATTCAAGCATCCTCATATTTTGGCCCAAGCTTTGGTGCGCAGTCTTTGAGCTTTTATGTGCCTTTGTTTATTCTGTTCAGACTCACGCTTCTGTGTCTGGGTTTGAACGCGTGTCTTATGAAAGACTCGAATTCTTAGGCGATGCGATCCTAGAATTTTTGTAAGCTTCATGCAAGTTATTGCATTCGTTGCTCATTTGCGCCAGTGGTCATTCGATACATTTACGAACGCGACCAGAAATTGACACCTGGCGGCTCTGACGCTACTCAAGGTATGCCGCCGATGCGGATGGGGAATAATAATAATAACGGTGAATAGGGTGCAATGGTGTCGAATTCTGCTTTGGCTGCTGTCTGCGTTTCGTCTGGTCTATACAAGCATCTGCTATTAGCGACTCGTCTCACCGCCTCTGTCACCGACTACGTGGAGAAACTTCGAGTTAAGCAAGCAGAAGAATACCAACTAGCCCAACTCGAAAAACGATCACCGGGTCAATATTGGCAAGAAATGGAGCCACCAAAAGTGAGTCGCCGAAGGAAATGCCCGAAATTCGCTCAACCGGCATTCAGGTTCTGTCCGATGTGGTCGAATCTGTGATAGGTGCAATCTATGTTTCGGACAATTTCACGCCAGTTGGCGTGGAAGCGTTTTTCGACTCTGTACTCAAACCTTTTACAACAAACACATCACCTTGAAAACCGTGGCCCACCATCCGACCAAGATTCTCTTTGAGCTCATCCAAGCTCACAAATGTCAAAAGTTTCCAGCTTCTGAAAGAGAAAAAGGCATCCAATGTAACGTGCTGCCATGGTCAGTGATTTAACACTGGCACCCCGTTCACTGTCAAATCCCCTCAGTGTTGGTACACGACGTAATTCTGGCCAGTGGCGAGGGTTCATCGATTTCCCTCGCGGCCAGAAACGCGTCCTGGTGTGCGCTGGATGCACTCGAAGGAGATGCTGACTTTTTGCGGATCTGCGACTGCCCGAAGCACGCGGAAGTGAAAGCCCGCGAGGTTGACGAAATCTTGTCGGGCTTAGAGGAGTGAGGGTGTATTACCACTATTCTAAACACAGCGGGTGGTGGTGTCGAGTAGATCTATGTCTATAGCTCTAGTTCTAGGTCAAGGGTTGATCAGGCCTTCTTCAACCTGGAGCCAACTCGTCAGCAAAGTAATCTTCAGTTATGAGAGCGCACGACGTACTGCTGATACTTGACTGCAATGAAGGGGATGGCAAAACCGAAGCTGAGAACGACGGCCATTGTAGCACCTATCTCACACACTTGAGTAAGAGTATTAGATATGGAGGGTCCCAAGCCGACCGAATGACACGTTCTTCCCTCCCTGGAAAGGAGCTACGAAGGGGAGGTGCTGGTAGGCGGATGAGTGTCGATTTTTTTGAACAAAGAGGGAGAAATAGGGCTCATACGTTGTATTTGCCATGGCCAGAACGGAGATGGGCAGTGGTATGCAATTGGCGGAGCGCAGGACGAGCAAAGCGAGATGCAAGCATCGTTGAGGGTAAAGGTGAAAAGGTGGTATCGTTTCCGGGCAAACCCGGCGATCAGCGCGGACCGGCTAACTGGACCGGGAAGGCTCCAAGCATCAAGTTCGACAAGAGCTGCTGCTTGAGCAGAATTAGATGCACAGCACAGAGAACACCAACGGACATGATTTTTTTTGGCAGGACCCACAGCGGATTCCCAGGTCATCGTGTGACGGCATTTGGGCGGCCGTTTGGAGTAGGCCGGACCCATTCAAAGTCCGACTGGCATGCTGTGGTCCAAAGCTGTAGAGAGATTTCCACTGTGACTCTTCAGCGAATTTCATTATTTTCGTGAACGACCTCGAGCTACTTTTCGTCCAAAATCTTACAGTTCCGGCACGGCCACGGACCGGTAGATTTGCCATAAACGGATAGCACTTCCGGCGGGACGTGATTAGGGCCTTGATTAGTGCCAGATGACTTTCATAAGAGCTTACCCACAGCTTCGATATGCTTCCCGTCTCGGCTTTTCTTCCCACCCCAAGCTCACCTTCACTGGCACGCAGCGCGCCATGGCTCACTTTGCAAGCGTCCGCACAGGCCTGAGTGAAATCAAGGTGCCCACTGGTTTGTTTATCAACAACGAGTTCGTCCCGTCTGTCGACTCCCAGGAGCTTATCCAGTAAGCGCTGGCGGAGTGTTCTGCGATAAGCCATTCACCGTCGCGTTTTTTACTCCAGCGCGGTGAACCCCTTTACCGAAGAAGTGATCTGTTCTGTATCGAGCGCATCTGCGAAAGAGTGGGTCGTCTTACAAGTCCTGACATGCCTGTGTTCAATTTCAGCAGCATCGATCTCGCAGTGGCTGCCGCCCGCAAGGCTTTTGATACGACATGGGGGAAAAATGTCACTGGCTTCGAGCGTTCGCGTTTGATCAATAAGCTTGCCGATCTTATCGAGCAAAATGCTCAGGTAAAGCGTCGTCGAAATATTGTGATCCCTGAAATACCGACGCCTTTTCCAAGGAACTCGCAGAGCTTGAGGCCCTCAATAATGGAAAACCTGTTCGAATTGCTCGTGATTTCGACATCGGGGACTCGGTCCAGGTCGGTTCTCGACATAATCTGTCGGTTGGACTTCGCTCATTATATTTGGAAAGTGCCTTCGCTACTATGCAGGTCAGCAAGAAGCTCAATCGAGTTATCCCGTCTAACTCCATTCATCTAGGTTGGGCCGATAAGCTCGCTGGACAGACCCTGGAAGTAGATAACAAAACAAAGTTCGCTTTTACCAAGCATGAACCGATTGGCGTGTGCGGCCAACCTTTTTTTACCTACGCGTTTACCTGATTCCTCTTTGAAATCAGTGTAGGGCAAATCATCCCCTGGTTCGTAGGGCAGTATTATACGGCACGGTCCTGCTGAACAACGCCGTTTCAGGAATTATCCTATCGTACGCTGAGCACATGTCTGATTCCTCGCTCTGACGTGAAATTCCCGTAGAACATGTGGTCTTGTTCTCGAATCCATCTACTGTCCTCTTTCAGCGCTGACTTATCTTCAGGGAAGGTTGCCCCGGCTCTGGCCGTCGGCTGTACCATTGTTATGAAACCGTCAGAATTAACTCCACTGACTGCACTGGTGAGCAACATGAATCTTCGACCAGGCCAGGACTTATTGTTCGCAGAAACTGTCCGAGTTGGTGAAAGAAGCTGGGTCAGTCTTGATGAGAGAGCATTTCTTCGTCATGTCGTCTAATCAGCATTTCAGATTCCCTCCCGGTGTTCTGAACACAGTTCCCTCTGCTGGCTCTGTCGGAGGCGCAGCTCTGGCCTCTCATCACAATGTTTCAAAGGTGCGGACTTTGAAAACAGAAAGAAATCAAGTTCATCTGCCACTTGCAGGTTGCCTTTACTGGCTCGACGGTCACAGGCCGCAAAATCATGGAGGCCGCAGCGAAGAGCAATCTCAAGAAAGTGACGCTCGAGCTCGGCGGGAAAAGCCCTCACATCATTTTCGAATCTTGTGATCTGGACCAAGGTCCGTTGTCGCTTCAGAGCCGCTTCAGTCATTGACTTGTCCACGGTGCAGCTGCGAACTGGGCGGCGCTCGGAATCTGCTACAATTCAGGTCAGGATTGCACCGCTGGCTCCAGAATCTACGTTCAGGAGAGGTAAGAGTATCATCGTTTCGATGAATTCTTCTTGATATCAGACGGCTGTCAGCATCCACGACAAGTTTGTCGAGTTATTGGTCTCCAAGGTCAAGGAGCTTGTCTTCGGGAACGGACTGGATGCCAAGAGCCATGGCGGTCCTGTGGTTTCCAAAATCCAATATGATCGAGTTTGGAGCTACATCGAAGCGGGCAAACAAGAGGGTGCTAAAGTGGCTGTTGGAGGGACTAAACGTCAGGCCACCCACTGAACTATGGGCACGAGCATTGACACCGAATCATATAGGTACTGGTAAAGGCTTTTTTGTGGACCCCACAAGTAAGTCGCCCGCTAGAGATATTTGACGACCGATGACCTGGTCTTAGTTTTCACGGACATCCGCCCGGATATGAAAATCGTGAAGGAGGAGGTAAGTCTTCCCGTCGTTGATGCGTAAAACCATCTCTCAAGAGAACACGGTAGATTTTTGGGCCCGTGCTTGTGGTAGGCAGGTTCAAAACCGAGGAGGAGGCGATCTCGCTCGCGAATGATACTAATTACGGATTGGGCGCTGGTCTCCATTCCAGTGAGTTCTGTAGACGCATATTGGCTCCGCTGATCCAGCGAATTATATAGACGATGCGAACCAGTGCATGCGAGTTTCTTCGGCGCTCGATGCCGGCACGGTATGACATGTTGTCTTGCTCGTCCACAGATCATGCTGACCTAGGCTTCTTCCACCATAGGTTTGGGTGAGTTGCACTCCACGAGACCCTGACGCCTCACAAACATCAATCTCTCCTTTTAGATCAACCAATACAATCTCTTATCTAACAACGTCCCCTTCGGAGGAAACAAACAGTCGGTGAGTTTGCCTTTTCTTCTTTTTTGTTTTAGCCGGATCTGATGGTCACGTTGCAGGGCATTGGTTAGTTTCGTTATTCCGCGTTCCAAATGCTAGGCCTAACGATAATTTAGGGCGGGAGCTCGGAAGCTATGCTCTGGAAGAATGTAAGAAGCACATAACTGCCAAGCGCGGGGTGCTGACCCGTCTTTGGCGCTTTAGATACTTCTGTCAAAGCGGTGCACTGGAATTTCGGAGAGAAGCTCGATTGGCCTTTTTAGCTGAATACCACGACTTGATTGACTGTAATGATTTGTCCGTTGTACTTTTGTCAAAGCCCATGATCGTTGGATTTCTGGCTGGAACGTGTTGACGACGATCACACAAGTCCGCAATTCTCGTGGAGAAGCAACATGATGTGGGAAACTAAAGATTTGGGAACTGTCTAATCTAACAGCTTTCAGCTGCATTGAGGCCACCAGCAGAAGTATTCTCGGAAGAAGCAGGCGCGAGCGCTTTTAATACTTCCGCTTCGAACCCTGGCTGTCGTACGAGGCGCTTTGAGCGTTTGGATTGAGTACGATTAGAATATTATATGTGAGTCCACAAACGTGGACTATTACGACAGGAAAAAACTAGAGAGACGTGTAATTTACTGCTGCAGTCTTATACAAAGGAGGCTGGGCTCTACGACCTTGCGCCGCAGTAGCATTGAGGCCCATGGCAAGTACATCTGGAGAAAAGTTAGCTAACCATTTTACGAAACGAGGCGAGGGAGGGCAAAGGCTTGCCTTGGCTGCTGCGATCCTTGTGCGTATTGAGTGTACTGGGGCTGGCCACCGAGTTGTGGAGGAAGGCCTGGCGACCCCCCATACGGATTATGAGGCTGCGCATACATGTGCGACGGGTTGTAGTTGGTCGGGTGACCGAGGTAGCCAGGGTTTGCGGGCTGTGACGGGGCGGGCGGACTCCACGAGGGATATTGAGGAGCGTAGTTTGGCATATATCCAGAGGCCGGGACGCCGGGGCTGGTGTAGCGTGCCGGAGCGTTCGTGTACGGAGTATAGGGCAATTGAGACCCTGGGTTCTCTGGGGTCGATGGCATTGTGGCATAATCATCGTCAACGGCGACATATTCACAGGTGAGGGAGCGTTTTGTACATCGTGCACAGGGATTTCGTGGGGGCTCCTCGCTTGTGACGCACTACAGGGTAATTGTGAGCATCCGACGCGAGGTCGACCTCCCGGCGTACTTGCCTTAATTTTACGCTTGCGGCAATTCGTGCAAGCTATCATTGCTCGTCTGCGCCGATTATTCAAGGACGCGGAGGAGGTAGAGTCGGCCATGTTTTTTGGGGTGAAGGGAACTGGTACAAAGAACCGGCTATGACTCCCTATATATACAAACTGCTGTGCGGGTCCGGGTCTCTTTTAGAGGTAGCGCCAAAAGAAAATACCAGATTGAGAACTGCTGTGCAAGAAAAGTTGCCTACCAAACTGCGGCGTTCTGAACAAGAAGAGGGAAATCGATCTGTTGGATCAACGCGAGGGCTTGGAATGTAAGTTGCCTTGACTCCGAGGCCGAAGTCCCGAGAGAGCCGCTCAACAATAAAGGCTCAATGAAATCAGTTTTAACAGCAATTGACCGCAGAGTCGACCCAGATTGGTCTCAAGACATCGAGTAAGCTTCTCAGGAAAGAGGGCCGGAGATCCAGACAAAGAATGGATGCGAGAAGTGCCGCTGAAAAACATGGCAATTGATGGGCGCAATTGGATCTAGATTTGGTTTTCTGATGCCGTTGACAATAAATGAACTGAGCGTGAGTTCACAGCATCACGGGACATGCGACAGGCTGAAAGGGAAAGCGGTCAGCAAAAACGCAACGTGTAGAGGATTTAAACACGTAGATGATCATCTGCAGCACAGCCCCGAGTCTTAGAAGACTGTCGGTTTCTGCATGGAGCTCAGAGGTCGGAATCATCAAAAGCGGTGCTTTCTCTCTCAGAAAGATCAGAGTAGAAGGATCAGAGGATTTATACAGCGTACAGAAAAGGCAGTCTACAAGGCCAAATAGTCCCGAACTTCCTCTTCCGTCAGTTTGCGGAACGTAGGTTTCGGTCTTCCAGTCTCGCCCCCGATCTTGCCCTCGTCAAGCTCGGCCGCGGTTGGCACGGTGATAACGCCTATTTCTATCGTCTTTTCCGTCATCTGCCCCTCAAAGCCTTCTTTCAACGTCAACAGGGCTGTATGAATGGCGTCCTCCAAGCTGATATCATCGTTGTATCTTGGCAAGGATCAGGAAATTTGGTAAATATATGCGACGGCGAGACACACCGCTTTTCCAAGAAGGTTTTCGCATTCACCATGTTCTTCCCGATAGCACTTGCCTTCCATGCCCAGAAAGAACCAGACGGATCCACCTGGTACAGAGTAGGACCTCGGGTAATGTCCCAGCCCGCGACAAGGAGTGACACGCCGTAAGGGCGAACTCCGCTGTTTTGCACGATGAGAAATTCAGGCAAGAGTTAGTTTGCAAGGACGCACCCAGATTGTGTAGCCTGTTGCATCACAGTAGCGATTTCCTGTGTCAACACTCTTGTTGGAGGGTATTCGCCGTATATCTTCCAGTACGCTTGTGCGCTCTTCCGTGCCTTGTTAATTAATACGCGGAAATCCGGGCCCATTCCAGAGTAGACGATGCCAATATTCGGGCATACGACTGCAACTTTGTCGATCATCGAGTCGTCGATGAGAATTGAAGAGGATTTCTTCTCTGTGGCTATTACAATGCCATTGGAAGCTTCCAAGGACATCAGGACGGCGGCAAGGCACCCAAGGATATCGTACCTTTGATTCCGAGACTGGTCGTACCACCTGCTACCGCTGCGAGGGCATGCTCGATCTGAACTAGCTTGCCGCTCGGAGAAAAGACAGTCAGGGAGTAGCTAGAGTGGAAGAGGGCTGAGTTTTATCAGGGTAACAAGCGCGACACGGACCTGTATGCACCACCGTCTGCGCTGGCCATGGTGAATGGGAAATAAGACGCGTCGAGTACGCGTCACCTGTTGTTTGGTCGGTGACCTGCGGTCCTAACTTGCTCGGCATTTAGACGGCATAATATTGATTCCTTGACTAGAATACATGGCTAAGAGTACAGTTGCATTGGTGCGGGAACAGCTAATAGAACGCGACTGCGTGCAATATACTGTGTGGATGAGTTTCCTGCTGTACCTGAAGAATCCGATCAATTTCTTCGTCGATATCTTCGGCTTTCTCGATCTGCTCAAAGTTCTGTCTGGATGTCAACACAGAGATGCATGACTCACCGCCGTTGCAAGGTCCAGTATCGCCTGCCCCCCGATGGAGGCTTCTTCATGATTGTCCTTTATCTCGATGTTGATAATGTGCACGGGACGGTTGAAGTCGCCACCTCGGGCTAATAGATCTGCGAAGAGGAAGAAAACGCCGTCGTTGTTGGATACTACGCTTACCATCGCAGACGGCGTCGAAGCAACGTTCTTCGCATGTTACAACGATGTCGGCGACGGTTTTGGACTCTTGCCAGCGCTCTGGAGCATGTTTCAAATGGCGATTACGGTCAATCATTGGCAGGACACCGTTCGCAGAATATCTAAAATCGACGTGAGATGACAGTGGTGCGCAGAATAATTTTGTGCACAGCCGGGGATCCTTTGCATTTAATTCTTCATAAATCGTGTTATATGGTGTTCCGAAAGCGTAGATGTTGGGCTTGTCTATTGATGGTCCCGGTAAACGGACTGCGGATCCTGTGCCAGAGGAAATGACCCGAAATCCAGCCTTCCTTCAATCATGGACCGTCAGTTCAGTATTTGAACATCAGACGACGCGTAACGGACGACAAAACCAGATGGCCCTCCATGGAACGGTTCTAAAGTACGATTAAAATCATGGACGCGCGAGAATTGTGGGATTTACTTGGTTACTAGCGCAGACCACACAAAACAGTGGCCGTTGTTTATATGCGGGGCTCTCTACATCGGGTGCGGGAGCCATGGACTGAGAAGAATCGGAAGGATAAGGTGCGAGAGCGCTTGGTGGTGGAGTGGCATATCCGTTCTCGACTGGCGGAGGCAGCGGAGGAGTTGGGGTCGAGGCAGGAGGAGTATCTTGCTGTACACGTTGCAGACGAGGGTCTGCACGAGCCAAGCGAGGATCACGAGCTCTGCGGGGGTCCATGTCGACGCGTTTCTGTGAACCAACGAGTTGAGTACTGGTGTTATGGACGCGCAATTGTTTCAGGAGAAAAGAAAGCCTCAGCAGTATCTAGAACATTTTTCGGTCTTCACGTCAACCCAGAAAGACCTCTTAACGGGCGCGGGTTGATGTAGATTCCACTCTGAATCATCACGGGGGAGGAAGCTGGAGAATGGATTCACCTGAATGTAGTGCGTGCAGTTGAAAAGACAGAGGTTTCTTACATAATCCAGCTTATCACTGCTCGACGTTCAACGTTCTGCAGCGTTCTCAGTCTGCTCTCTCGACATCGACCCAAGCTCGGCTACATGTCTATAAAAGATCGAAACACTGTAAACGATACATAGTATGGACGATAAATAAATGTTGGTCTCTTTTTATGGCAACCAGCGGTGAAGTTTGCACGCCAGCCGCCTCAAACAAGGATCGAGATATCTATCCCACTGGTACTGTGGCCAACAACACGAGACCGCAAAGCGCTCTCAGGTTCCAGGCTTAAGAGCAGAGACGTTGTTAGGAAAGTAGTAGAGCTTCAATCTTTGGGTCTCCCTTTATATAACGATCGGACACGTGATAATGAGATCACGGCACTTGCCGACGAAGTCTTCGAGTGACAAGTCCTTAACACGTTTACGACCACTTCAACCTTGTTTCAGTCAACGACTCGACGCTCTCTCGCCGTTCTAGAAGGTGTGTTTTGCTACCCGCATCCCGGTTTCTTGGTGGAGGTTAGAACCATTTCAGTCGGTAAAATATGCCCTCCTTAGACCGCACCCATGATTTCCGGCAAGTCATTCGCGAAAAGGAAAATGAACTGCCCGCTGCCAAACGGCGTAAGACAGCGAAGCAAACCGGCGAGGCGGAACGCGATCCTCAGCCAATTTCAGGCAAAGAATACGTTACAGAGGCGTATGTTATCGTGCGTAACGAGTGTCTTGCTTGGCTCTCGCTGATCATTCGACTTGCAGTTAAACCACATCTCCACGTTGACCCGGATGCTGGCAAACATCCGCCGACCGTACCTCAACGTCGACTCGCGTGCGGTTCCTGCATACCGTCAAGCTTCGCGGAACCTTGACTTGGATGGCTCTGATCAGTCGTGGACCGGAATTCGCCATCTTTCTAATCAGGAGCGGGACCAGATCGACCTTCAGGCGCGCGTAATTCTGACCCGTTGCGCCGACCGCGTGAAAGAGATGGAGGCCTTGGAAAAGCGTGCGGAATATTTCTTCGTCGACTTGTGGCGTGGGTCGACGAGTTTTCTTTTTGCATTCCAGGACGCACCGAACTCGTGGCAAGCCAAGCAAATCCGTTCGCTCGCTTTCTCCCTGCGCGACTGCGGCGGGACGCGGCTACGATGACTTCAGACTTTGTCGCTGCTCATCGGTCTAGTATTACGTGGTACCTCAATCGCCGGTTGACTGAAGCCAGCCAGACCCAGAAGGAGATGCAGGAGGAGCGCGTGAAGCGCCAGCTGGAGCGGTCAAAGACTCTTGGGTCTGGCGCGGTCAGGGAAGCACTGACCGTCGGTGCTGACCCACGTCTCGATGAGGAACAGCCCCAACCAGTGGCCAGCAGTTGGCTGGGCGGCGCATCTTCGAGTTTGATTGCCGCCACCCTCGGTGCACCTTCGCCTGTCGAGGCGCATCGCCCTACCCCTTCCACCCCCCAATTCGCCGACATTCCCCCTCCGTCGGACGATGAAGACGACGACATCGAACTTTCCGCATCCCAGATACTGCAATTCGAGACGGAGAACGCAAACATGCTCCGAAATGCCCAAGACAATCTCGAATCAGTTCAACAGGCGGAATCGCGTCTGATGGAAATAAGCGCGTTGCAGATGGAACTGGTGACCCACCTCACAATGCAAACTGAGGTGACAGAACGACTGTACGAGGACGCAATAGCAACAACTTCTATGGTGGAAAAGGGCAATGTACAGCTCAAGGAGGCAAAGAGACGGGGAAAGGACGGGCGATTGTTTATCCTCGTCTTTCTCGTTGGTGCTAGCCTGAGCTTGCTTTTCCTGCATTATTATTAGGCCCATCTGTACATACATACCACACGATATAATATCATATTATAGAATCATAGCTCTAGTTCGACGTCAGCAAAGGAGCGTCCTCGTCATCTAATGCTTCTGCTGCGAGCTCGTCAATCTCCGGGGATAATCCCGACAGCCTGCGTATATGCCGCTGTACTAGGGTGTAGACAAGCCTGCACATCGGCTTGTTTAGACGTGGTACAGATATGGCTGGTGAATAACATACCAGCTCGCGAGCACCGCGATTAGAATGCCGCCCCCTATGAGCAGCCCATTTATGACCTTTGTTTCTGATAAGGGTGGGTTACAACGGGAGCGAAGGACATGGATAGAGATACGTGCGAGTATCCATTTGGCCACGCTGTTCGCCGTCAGACAGCGCAGCGATTCTTGAACCTATGAATACGTGTAGGAAAATCTTGGGGAACACGAAGCAGGTGGCCACTAGAAATTGCCAAAGAGATACGGATTCGATCGACGCGTATAGAATGGCGGAATAAGCCCATCTACAAAGGAATTAGCTCGCTACATGTCTTTTTGGTGTGGCCAACTTACGGAGGCAAAGGTGACATGCGAATGAGGATGATGAGTGGGAGACCCTTTGCTGCCTTCAATGATGCTGAGTACGGGAACAAACACAATGTTGTGTTTCCTTAAACTTACGACAACAGCCTCCAGTGCCTGCCATTTTTCGTTGCTTTTAGACATGGTACGGAGCCTTTCCTTGAAGCCGAAACGCAGAGCGAGGAAGACCAGGCCAGCACCGATGAGGCTCGCCGGGCCCGCGATGAAAAATCCTTTGGGGCTTCCCCATGCAAAACCGCATAAAGTAGTGACCGTAGCTACAAGGGAACATTCGGTCAGTGTTCGCAGCAAGAGTGTGCACGCTTACTGTGCCCGTGGAGAGGAGGAAAGGAGACGGCGATTATTAGAAGGCCAACCACGAGCGGGTAATGCGCGAGCTTCTCGGCGCCGTCATACATACTGCGGGCGCAGATGAGTTTACCTCGGGTAAGGTGGGCCGGCCAGGAGATACATACAATTGTGCAACGCGGCTGGGGGTAATGATGAGGACGGCGATGACTGAAGTTTGAACAGATTCAAATTCGCATGTAGATTTCCGGTGCACAGGGACAGATGTTACCCAAACAGATCTCGAACAGTATCCATAGCCAAAGAATGAACTAGCTCAGAATGAGGGGGTTTCAGAACGAGCTGGGAGACGAGACCACCTTTGCGCTGGATGGCAGTTGGCGATACCGGCGAAGGGCGGTCTTTGGCAGAGAGACGACGAAAGACCGGAGCGACATGGTTTATGGCAAAGTATTACCGCAGGCCATGTCAAAGGTGATGACGGACGCAATGACATAAGCACAACACGGTCACCCTTCGCCACGATGGAGAAGTTCAGTGCTTATCGCGACCCTGGTACAGGCGTTCAGGTTTGAACATGGCTGTCTTCGCATCTCCCATGTTGACGCGCTAATAGCCCTTTCTGCCCCTCGTCCAACCCCCCTCGGATCTCGTCGCAAAATTAACCGTCCCGGTCGCTCTTTTGGTCTCCGTGGTGCGCACCGCTCTGGTGCTCGTTCTCCTCGTCGTCCATCTGATCCTGGTCCGAGGTGTATCCGCCATATTCGTAAGATATCTGCACCCTCCGCTGAAACCGAATCGTCATACACCGCCCAGATCCCCGTTCCCATCGTACATCGTTTCTTCACTCGCATATTTACCGCCGTTACCGCTCGGCTCGCCCTCCTCGCTCTCGGGTTGTTTTGGATCTCAGTCGACAACGTAACGCGGAAAAGAGGGTGCACACTTTCATTCTAGGTCGGTTCAGACTGCTCATGGCCATCGTCAGTCGCGCGGCCAAGGACATTGAGACATGGAGCCCTCGCGCAGGGGATGTTATCGTGTCAAACTGGGTATCCTGGGTCGAAATACTTTGGCTCGCTTTTCGGTAACGTCGCGTTTCTGTTTGTATACAGAAAAGCAGACTGAACGTCGGCTAGGTTCAATCCCATATTTTTATTACCGGTGACGGAAACTGCGCCTTCTCCCGCGGCGCCTACTCTGAACTCCCAAGTAATCAGCCACACTCCTGGACGCCGAACAGGCACAGGTTCAGCTAACATAACGGCAACGAGTCGTGCAGTGACTTCGCGCGTTCCAATCGTCGGGTTTTGTCAGGTTTCGTTGCTATCGGCATTGCGCTTTACGGGCCGTACTCCCCTCTCTGGAGCTACCGTCTCTTACCAGAGCCTCGACGACATCCGCCGACATGCCGATCGCCCCATCGTTGTCTTTCCCGAGTGTACGACCAGCAACGGGAGGGCGTTGCTCCGTTTCGCAGATGTATTTCGGCAGAAAGTTCCTGTTCAAGGCTATAATGTATTTGTAATGTGTGTTCGGTATGTGCAATGCGTTCGAGGTTTGCTGCCATCGCATTGACTTGGTTAGATACGATCCCCCGACGAGATTCGCAGTCACCCTTGCACATAGCATCCCAACACCTCTCAACCCGCTCTCACGCGTCTTCAGCGTTGCTACGTCTCTCGCGCCACAGGCCGTCTCTATTCGACTTCTTGCTCCGTCAGAGTCGCCCAGTTCCCAGCTCTTCCTAGCCAGCGAGGTGCTCACCGGTTCAAACGAAACGGATCCGCTTGCAGACGCGTGTGCTGCTCTGATAGCGCAAATTGGAAAAATGAAGCGCACCGGGATGGGCTGGGAGGATAAAGCCTCGTTTCTCCAATTATTCCACCTCAAAGAGAAAAAAGTAACTCGCTAAAATTCGCATGGGGACTGTAGAAAATACAACTATTGCGATAAGAGCGGCGAGAGCAGTGCTATGAGAACAAGATGATATGCTGTGAGTGATGCGGACAAGATGGTACAGTGGTTGAAACAAATGCATGAGTTCCTTCAATGATGAGCAGGGAAATTATTCGGACGAGCGCGAAGTGGACGAAATCTACAGCTGCAGTACTGCAGCGGATTCATCCGTACCAACAATTAATCATGAATAATGACACCCTTGCAAGCGGCGATCGTAGCTGAGCCGCAGATATGCGTCGAAATCGTAATAATCGTAGGCGAGTCCAGGCTGATGTTGGACGGGCAGGTTCGAGTCGATAGATGCGGAGGATTGGTAAAACAAGCCAGCCTGATACGGTTCAAGTTCAAATGGAGAGGATTGGTAGAAGGCTTGGTCGACAACGGCGGGCGGTGCTGAACTAGTGGAAGAAATAGAAGTGAACGTATGCCGCGAAGCCGCCCTTTCGCGAGGCCTTCGAGGGGAGTACCGGGACGCGGATGTTGGGAATACACATTTACGATGAGGTTCGTCACGAGGGACTTCATGATGAGGACGACGAGGAGCAGGGGAGCGGGAACGGCTTCGACGACCCGGGGCCCGCGCATAAGCTGACACGCTGACGACACGGCCTCCCAGCTTCTGCCCGTTCAACTTTCTAATGGCCGCTTCCGCGTCTTCAGGGAACAGGTATTCGATGAAGCCGCTACCGTCTTTGTTCCAACTCAGATCGCAATACGCGACGTGTCCACCGCCGGCCAACCTTCCAAAATCTTTGAGCTCCTGATCACGAACGTCAGAGACGCGTCCTTGTTACGAAAGTCTGCGCGCCGAAACACACCTGCCAACATATGTGCGGAGGGATATTGTCAACAATTACTGGATATCTGCATCGGTGTGCTCGGTTCGAGTAATACTTGGGTTGAACACCATAGCTTGAGCTCCGCGCCGTGTTGTACTCGATCGACGCCATATCTTCGCGCAACCGTCAGTCTGAGAAAGAGAAGAACATGGAATGTATACTCTGGCTCATGTCTGCACACGAGGCACGATCGAGAGCTGGCGCAGAGAGAGAGCTCAAGCCAGATAAACAAAGGTCTCCAGCACGGGTCGAAGATGGCCGTTGGGAGCAGGCCTTAGCATCCAGCTTTATGTACTTTCGGACTTATAATTATTTCAAACTCAGGCTGATCCGCAAAGCCCAATTCGGTGGTTTACTTGCCATATGGAGTCATCTAGCAAAAAGAGTATACACCCCTTCTCAAAGCTTGGACTCCGCCTGTGAGATACAGATCAGCATGCTTTGCGTAACAATTGTCGCCGTCCGCACCTGAACCAGCTGCTTCAATGCCTGGCGTATATCTGCCTTCAAGTCTTCGACATCCTCGACCCCAATGCTAATTCTCACTGCCGTCGGATTCGAGGTTGGGTCCCAGGAGAACCTATATTCTGCCAAAGATTCCACACCTCCGAGACTTGTTGCAGGCTATTTCTTGGGTCAGGTATGCCACACGCGCACTTTCATTGCTTACCGTGAAGTACTTTAGAGAATGGGGGAACCAGGCCGCATATTGCGGTTTGGATAACTAGTGGGCCACGTTATCGCATGCGACGGTAACAAGAAAAACATTACAAACCTGGATGGAGAATGTCGCGTTCCAACCGCCAACCATCTGGGTGCGCGGGTCGAATCCTCGGGCGTCCTTGCCTTGCAACGACGAGTGCCAAACCCGGGTGAGGACCCCGCCCGGAATTCCTTCAAAAGATTGCCCTACGGGTGTCAGAACAATTTTTTGAAGCCACTCCACCAATTCGCTGGCCGTTTCCGATTGCCGAGGGAGGCGTAGATGGAAGGTACGGAGCGAGCGCAACAGGAGCCAGCTTTCGAGGGAGCCTAAGGGATGTTAGTTGTCGAGTTTCTCGATATCCCTTTAACCCACCCATGGTATTTCCCATGTAGGTTCTATCGTTTTGAAGCTTGACCGGATGGTGGATCATTTATGCGCGCTTTCAGGGTAGAGTGATACGTACAACGTCCCATTCCTCTTTCGTGCGAACGACCAGGAGACCAGCAAGCATGTCCGAGTGTCCACCGAAGTATTTTGTAGCTGCACAGATATCAGTGTTGTCCTCAAACCACGACAGCCGCGATCTACCGGAATGCAGTATACTGCGGTACGGTGTCGTCAGAGGTTCGTCTATGAGAAGAAATGTCTCCCTACCAGTCAGCCCCAAATTTGAAGGGGTATTGGAGTGGCGGGGGTGCAAATGTCGAATCTACCATCAGCTTTCCTCCCGCCTAACGCAGTTTTGAACGCTGGTTTACAGGACACGTGCATGTCGATTTCACCTTGTGGACCTGTCGCAATATTGGGATACATCTCGAAAAACAATTGAAACGGTCACACCTTATCGGCATAATATTGGATGTCCCTATATGCAGTTCAATACCACGATACCAAGGGAAGATGATATTCACCTGGACTCTCCGGTCGGATTCAAAGGGGTCTCAAGCCAGCAAAGGTCGCCGCTTTCATACTCGTCGTCTAGCTTGATTATCTTGACGTCAGGCGCTGCTTTGAGGTAAACCTAGGGACGAGGATGGATTGACACAAAGGACACAGGTGTAATGGAATCGTTTACCTGAATCATGGCGTGACAACCATGATATCCCTGCGCCTGGGTGTTAGCGCGCAGGGAAAGATGTGTGAGGGGTTAATTTGCGCACTTCACTGATAGCGATCCGGCGCGGCTTAAAGAACACCAAGGCCTGTTGTACATTATGGTTTCCGGGTAAATCATCGATGTAGAATACGCACGGCGTAGCTGGCCGCTAAACCAGACGAGTAAGTGAGGGCAAACCCGTCCTGGAATAAGATTGTGAATTTGATCTCGATGTGTCAGAGCGACCGGATTACAGTGATTTGACTCAGGATGTGTTCTACACGCGTAGAGTTTTGGGTCGTATATCTGCTATAGACGTGGCGAGAAGGATTCTATGAATGAGTTGAGATGGGGAAACTAGAAAGGCCGAAGGATTCGCACCCTGTAATCCGTCACGCCTCCCTCATCGGGACGAGGGGACAGGAAAGCTGAAGAGCAAGTTTCAGTCTCGTAGCTGCGGGGGATGTATGGTGCATACTGGTCGAGACAGAGATTGCGGGTGCAACATCATGTTCACCGCGACGAAGAGCGTCATCGCCGTGCAACAGCCGGGTGCCTTTCCTGTCTACAACTTTGGGGGGCATTGTGGTGGTTTGCGAAGGAAGATTCGATTCACGCAATACTCACGTTCGCTCAAGACATTCCAGCGTCGGCGAACCGGTCCGACTCGCCAAGATGAATTCGAAATCGGACTCTGAGCCGGCCGGCCCGCGTCGGGCACAAGCAGGGGAAACAAAGGAATTCAATACGCATCGGTACTCGAGTCACCAAGCGGACTACATACACAGTTTACCTGGATTACCTGGAGTGCCCTCCTTCGCGCACGATTCCGTATTCGGCAACTTTCACCCAGCCCGTGTGTGCCCGCAAGAGGGCTTCGAACAGTACTTCGAGCAAACTTCGAGTAGCAACCTCGCTTGCCAGGGCGATTTTCGTTGATCCCATTTAAATGACGGGAAAAGCCTTGGGCCATCCTCGCGTCGCGATGGTTGTGTTTGAACCGCACGTGACCGAGAAGTAGTGCACGAACACAATGATAAAATACAGTAATAGTAACAACATTCTACATACATCAGAAATTAGTGGTATTCTCGTCGAGCAGCCCCGAGAAGGACTTCTTCATAAAGGCCTTCCACTGCTCATCTATCCCGGAGTCGCCTGACATAAGCATCCCAAGATCGCCGAGGTCCTTCGGAGGTGTATCTGGGTCCACGTAGTACGACGAAACTGGCAGAGACATCGCCTCGTCGAGGAAGGTCTGGTCATATCCGTACGCAGTTGAAGGGAGATGAACAGATTCTGTCATCATTTCCCGCTGGTAGACATTCTCCTGCTCCGGGACCTCTTGTGACTGTGCTGGTGGGAAGAGCGACAGGTATTCGACCAGAGAGGGGTGGACATCAGGAACCGGCTCAGAAGCTGGTATGAGGGCAGGAGATGAGACAGAGCTGGCACTGGTACTGGGCACGGGAGAAAGGAAGGACGGGTGCTCCTTGGTCTTTTTCTTGCTAGATATCAGCTTGCTGACCATCACACGTGTTTGTCCGCCGAACAGAGCCAGTTCGTCTTCTCCATAATCGAAGAGCCCAAGGCCGAATCCGGTGGGAGGAGCTGTTGGATTGCCGCTACGGAACTGAGAGTAGACTTGGAATGCCTTTTCTCTCAATTTACACAGAATCGCCTGAGATCAATGTAAATATCAGACGGACAACGATCACGAAAAGACTCACCAAACCACTCCGTGCTCTACGAGAAAATTTGGCACCCTTCTCGAACAGATCACAGGCCAGTCCCAACTCGATGAAGGCAGTGGGGGCCATGCTGGAAGAAGGCGAGCGGGTGACGATGCAACCTACGATGATCTAGAGAGAGATGAGTGGACAGCGATGTACACCTGATCATACATACTGCAGCAGAAAACACTGAAGTTCGTGGAAGTCAACCATGGCGCTTGACACGGCGACCAAAGGTACTTACGGTGCGTCCAAACAACCCACCATCTGCAACAAAGCTCTGGGAACCTAAGCAACAGTCAGATTTGCACACACACCGCTCCATTGTCAGACTTACCTTTCAAAGTGGTTTAGGTTCGCCTTGATCATCCCCGATGCGCATCGATATGCGGCAAGGAACGATGGGGCGTAAGGGCTTCGGAGTGGATTGGCAGGATGATCCAGCATTGATTGGGCAAAGAAAGTACGGTGGATATAAAGCAGCGCTGGAACATAACATAAACCTCAGAAGGGCAAGACGAATACGACCCTCACCAATAGAGCGAAATTGACCCAGTAAACACCTAACACAACATGTCATTCCAGGGACTTTGAGACCCACACATCAAGCTCACCCTCGCATATATACTGAAGGTGTGCAATTTTCATCCTCACGACCGAGGAAAACATTCAGGTGCGCCGGAAGTGTTTTCGCTCTCACCAACCTATCCAATTCTAGGACGGTTTCATACGTGGGAGACTCGGCAGTCAGAGTGCGTTCGGTGATGATGGAAAAGACATCGCGGGTGAATTTATACTTCCACTCGTAGTCTGTGCAAATATCCAAATATCAGTGGATTGTTCAGCAAGAGAATAAAACGTACAGCCAATCCTCGGATTGCCATTTTCATCCAAGGTGGTATTTTCCGGGGCGGGAAACTCGCAGTCGACATAGGACAAACGAATGGACGGGGGCCGTCCGAGTGCGATGCTCTACACGCACATTAGACACATTTCATAGGCGTGGTAAGTCGTACAAACCTGGAATAGTTCGGCACTGAACAATTCCCAAAACAGGGCTACGAGGATATGTCTAGATGCAGATAGTCAAATTGGATGTCAGACTTACAGCGACGGCGGTTGACAGTCTTGGGATCCATATTCCACCGGGCGCTATCTCGATCTGTGGGCTGTTTAGCGACCAACAAAAGGGCCACGTCACAGAGAACGCACGCAAGCCCAACTAGAAATGGAGATTAATAACCATCCAATAGATACAAGTACGTAACGCACACTTTGAGCAAGCTACAGAAGTTACAATTTGTTAGCCCTAGAAACTGAGCGACGGCGGACTAACCTTTGAACCAAGACACATCAAAGACCACTGCGTGGAAAGGATCAAAAAAAAAAAGAGGACATTGAAAACAGAAGAATCTCACGCTCGATTCCATAGTATAGTGCTTCCCGCCCATGTTATGATATGTAGCCATCAAAAGGACCGCCTGCACTGTGGCCATCTCCGGCGAATCGAAAACAGAGCGTAATGCCAAAGAGGCCCGGCTTGCGTGATAATACCGGTCGGATTCGGCGTTGTCTAAACCGACAGGAATAAGCGATGTACCTGCGTGACGTTCGAGGGTATTCACGAGGTTCGAGTGTAAGGTCCACGAGAGCTCCCAGTGCGAAAAACATGAACAGTACTGCCATCCTATGTGGCGAGATAGTATGCGGAAAGTCGGTTTCGTTGTTCCAAGCCCTTTTTTCTCGCCAGGATTTATAAATCGGAGTGAGGAAATCATCGATCATTTCTTCCCGGGTAATGGGTCGAAACTGCCAGGCACATTGCTCCAAGTACGTCTCGCAAAGTGACCAAGCGCGAGGTTGGTCAGGTAGAGAGTCGAACAACAGATCCAGGGCTCGCCCAGGTGGACCGCCGGCGCTGAAAGGGAACGAGTTGGAGAGCCTGGCGATCTCCACGCTCAGTGGTGGGAACTCGTCAAAGTCGTTTGACGATGCCATCTCCTCCATCTCAGCACCTGCCTGCTATGTTGTTCAAACGAGAATTACGGGGGAAAAAAGAAAATGGTCACCAAAAACAAAGTCTAGGTAGAGGATCAGTGCTCCAATTCCCCGAGTACAAATGCCTGACCAACCTCAGAGCCAGCAGAAGGTCCGAAATATTTCCCGTACTTCCCCTCGCCGTCATCGCCAATCGTCAGAGTTCCGAGTGCGTCTATGGAATCCAGGGAGGCCTGTCTCGCTTTGATTTGCTTTTCAGGAGAAGGCCCCTTTTCGGGGCCAAATTTGATAGAAAGCAACTCGTCGCGAAGAAGAGGATGGGTGCTGGAGCCGAAATGTCAAACACGGAGCTTTCAAAAGGATAATTCGACGCACTCGTTGGAACCCGTTGATGCTTGGAAGATTGCAAGGGCATCCTCGAGTTGTCGAATACGCTGACCCATCTCACCTATTTTGGTGTGGAGATGGTCTGTTGAAGCGAGGACAAAACGAGTGCCTTGACTGGAAAGACTACCGTTCGGACAGATGGAAGGGCAACCCCGGCGAACTAATAAGCGGTCGTTCTCAAGCACACTCAGATCGTGTGAGGCCTTGCTCACTGCAAGAGCTACAGGGCAACTTCTTGTCGCACTTTAGTTTGAGCCTGGGGAGAAATTTAGTCTGGGCGTATGGCAACCAGTATATAGCTACCTTCGACATTCTGCGCAGCTAATCTGTGCAGATACAAAACTTTAGCTGACGAGCTTCATGAACGGAGGTTTAGCGGCACCTCTCCCCGAGCGCGTCTAACATCTGTTTCGTCATCGTTTGTGGGCTTGCGGGATGACCGACGAGAAGGGTCGACAGGCATAGAAGGACGAGTAAAGCACCTCAGAACGAGGGAACAAGCGAAGTGCACGAAAGAGAGAGAGAGGAAGGGATTGGCGCGCTACCGGCGCTGCCACTTTAGTCACGGTCCGATGACATGACATCAATCGATGCCGCCGGCAACTTGTAAATACGGCGGTCTCCGAGCTGCTCTTCGAACCTCTTCGAACTTGCCAGCGGCACAAAGCTAATGCTAAGATACGTTGCCTCTCCGGGTGCGGGAGTGCCAGCACCAGCCACAGGTTTATTGCAGCTCTATGCTTCGCTCTTCATAAATCTGCCGAAAGTTTGGCCTGAAAAACTTCCGGAGGGAGGGTGTTCTTGAAATTCAATGCAGCCTGCCTGTACATTGCAGTGAGTAAAAGCAGCTCTGCTAAGTAACTGAAGATGGCGTCTGCCCCCCAAAAAAGACTGTCACTACAATGACGTCGAGTTGTTTGTGGTTATATACGCGCTGTGATCGAGTATTTGGTCACGGGCGTCTATTCAACACTCTCCCTCATCCCATCCATCTCGCCGCGTTCAACCTTCACCTGATTCGAAAATGCGTCTCTTCTCGCTCGCCCTATTTGCACTCTCCATTGTTTCCTTCCCCGCAACCACTGCAGCCAGCGCCATCAGCCACAGTACTAGTTCACGAGCAATCGCCAAAAGCAAGTACTCCGAATCACATTCACTCGGCGACTCCTACACCTTCGACCCTCGCGATGGATGGCAGACTCTCAATGCCAGCAGTCTACACTACAAGTATCGTCGTGAATCTACCAAGAAAAAGAAGACCGCCGTCGCGAAGCCCAAGTCGGGTGCCAATACTCTCTTCGGCATAGCCCAAGCTGTCGGCACAGTTTGGAACGGTCTGAAAGGCCTCGGCAAGACTGAACGCGTGGTTGTTACTTGGTTTGTAGTTGAGAGCACCGCCGCGGCCACACATTAACCACTGCTTTTGCCAGGTACACGGGACACGACCTGAAGAATCCCAGCTGCTGGTCAAATACGAACTGGGCGCCAACGGTACTGTCGTGAATTTCACCTGGTTTCCTTCAATTAACTCGCCTTCGCAGGATGAATCCTTTGTATGTGCGCTCACGCTGCAAGGCTGGCTCAACAAACCGCAGTGCTTCAGCTTCCTGGAATGTATGCTTGTTTCGCTTGTTCTTACTTCAACGCCTAAAGTGACTGCCGTGTTAGTGTGCAACGGCCCCAAAGCATGCGTTTTTGTCCGTGTTGTCGATACTTGCGCAGGCTGCGCGAAAGCCTCCCACCATGTTGATCTCACTCAGGCCCCATTCAGTCGGCTAGCTTCTTTGAACGAGGGTGTGGCACAAATGAATGTGCGACCGGCCTCCGAACCGAATGAATGGTGAGCACGATACCGAAGTTTGCATTTGTTTCTAAGTGTCATCTGCAGGTTTGAGGAGATGTGGGGACCCAAGTAAACTCGGCTCTCCCATTCACGCACGTTTTTGCACGGACAACTTAGATTTGTAGCAATTCCGACTCGTGGCATGTAACTGTACAGTATCCCCGCACATAGACTCCCACTTGTATTTGTACGTCCGCACACAGTAATGTATTGCACAGTCTAGACTATCTATCATCATCATGTTTTCAAAGTGACCCTCTTTCTCTTCTTTCCCTCTGCAATTTTGGCGCGCACCTTTTCTTCGTCCATTCCTTCCTCCTCGTAAAATTGAGCGACACGTTCGGAATCATTCCGGCGACGAATATACTGTAAAGCCGCCAGATTGTATCCAATGACTTCTTTCTGGCGTTGCAGAGCACCTCGCAAGTGTTTCCGGAGGGGAATAAGAGCCGTCCGCATGATGCGATTGGCAACAATTTGGTGGTGATGCGTTTTGAGAAGGAAAAATATGATGCGCGAGACTAGGGTGATGTTCCAGTCCTACACGACCATTAGTTTGAACAAGGAGCAAGAGCGGGAAACCTCACCCGCTGGGCCCATATATTTAGGTATCCCATCAGTGAGACGACCTTGCCAAATGGGAGAACCAGCAGAGCATCTTGCAACGCCGTGCTTTGCACTCGCTCGACAACCCTTAATACCCAAGCTTCGGGCTCCAGATCGTACGCCGCCAACACCGCGTTGCGCGGCGGAGGAGCGAGGCGCATAGCATCTCCCCCTATGCGAGACATGGCTTCCTCGTAGTCCCGGAACAAGGCCCTCTCGCCATCAGCGAGATCGATCGCCTCTATTATGCGTTCTCCGGCCATGAGAGTTTCCGTCGTTTGCTTCGTCACACCGGTCGCCTCCGTTGATTGGGCAGCATCTGCGCCTCCGTCACCAACACCACTGCCGACGAGAGCGTCACCGCGATTTAGTGACTCCGCTACACCACTTTCATAGATGTTCTCGAGTTCCCGTTCGCGTTCCTCTTCCAAGAATAGCTAGTGGGAAAAGTATCAGAACCAGTGGGCGGATGATACAACGAACGCACCGGTTCATCCAGTTTCTCCCAGACACGGATTGACTTGTCGTGGGATCCTGTTACCACGAAATCGCCACGATGGCTCAACGCCAAAGCCCACACTTCGCCATGGTGGCCGTCGAGTTTCTGGATGTTCTCAAACTGGAGATGATCGTTTAGTCGTAACTACACGAAGAGGCTCCGATCGCACCTTGTCCCCATCCCAATACTTTAGCATCTTGTCCTTTCCTACCGTCCAAAAGTAGTGGGAGTCGTGCTCGAACGCTACTTGCATGACGCTCTCGTCATGAGCGAATATGGACTTGTGGCAATCACCAAAGTCGAGACCCCAGATCTTGACATTTTTGTCGGCCGAACACGTTACGATTAGCTTGGAATCATGGGAGATATCCATCGATAGTACAGGGAGCTACGGAAAGAAAATGAGAATTATTTCCGGTTTTTGAACGAAACACAGCGACCTTGTGACCATAAAGGGACAAGAAAAACTTGAGAGTATCTTGATAGAAGACTTTGACCGTCGAGTCGAGTAGAGAAACAGCCAATAGTTTGCCATTTGGACTGTACCTCACGGACAGGACGTCATCAGTCATCTTCAATGTCCGGATATGAACTAATGACAAGAGCCTTCCATTCTACGAGAGTGTAGACTGAGTGATATGCGAATGAATACGTGATGGGACTCACGACTTGTCCTGACGTGCTCTTTTGCTCAAATTCCCAGAACTTGACGTCCTTGTCGGCACTTCCGCTTACTAGGGCCTGCTCATCGGCTCGAACATGTAGCGACCAAACCGTTCCCGTGTGGGCTTGGATCGTTTCAATCAACGAGGACGATGCCAGGTCGTAGATGAGTATCTCCCCAGATTTCGTACCGACGGCAATCTATAAGTTAACGTTGGCGATAGAGCTGAAACGGAAGGTGGCTACTCATACCTGTCGGTCACCGGGAAGGAAAGTACTGCAGATAGCATATCCGCACTGCATTGTACGAATGCAGGAGGTGGTTTTGATGTTCCACAATTTCAGAGAACCTTGAACACGATTGAGCTTCTCTAGTCCCAATATTCCCAAAATTGGACACACCGTTGGAGGCCGACGCCAGTAATCGGTCATCAGAGCTCAAGCAGAGTGTTCGTACATCTGTCCGATGGCCCGGAAGATCCACAGAGTACAACCGGGTCGCTTCTGGGGGTTCCTCCTTTGATTTTGAGGGCGCAGGAACGGTGTAAACCTCTAGGGCATTCGATGCCAGTGCGAGGAACAGCTATAGCGGAAGGGTGAGTTACAACCACAGATAAAGCAGCAAGTGCAAGCTACCTGGAAGCCTCCCTTTGCATTAGCTTCATCGGGTCCAAAGCTGAAGGACCGAATCTTCCCGGTACCACGAACTACGAGATAGGGGGTGAACAGATCTACGAGCTGAATTTCTTCGTCATTCTCATCGTCCATGTTCTCGTCCTCCCCCGCCTTGCCTTTGCCCTTGGTCTCTTTCTTCTTCTCTTTCGCGCGTTTCCTCCTCCTAGCCTGCTTCTTGCGCACCTCCTCCTCAGTGCGGATACGGAAAATTTCGACAGATCGGTCATGAGACTGAACAGCAAGATACGGTTGCGTCGGGTGGAAGGTGATCTGGGAGACGCGATGATTAGAAGAGAGGGGGAGGTTGGCAACGCTGTGAATCATTTTGGTAATCTGCGAATTAAGTCAGCCAGCAAAATCACAAAAGTCGCTGGATTCTGACCTCGCCTGTGTCTGTCTCTTTAAGACCCTCTGCAAATGCTTCATGATCGAGTTTCCAAGCTTTGAGCTCCCCTTCCCCGCTGCCAGTGAAAAGTAGGTTTTGCTGGGAATCCACATGCATGGTCCAAATCTCTGAGCGATGGGCAACAATGGTTTGGACACAGTGCTGAGTCGAAAGATCCCAAAGTTTCAAGAACGTATCTTTTGACGCGCTCAGTAGGAGCCCAGATGAGGAAGCCGTTGAAGTGGACGGCAAATTATCCGAGGTAGTGATGAATTGGAGAGCAGTAACTTGGTCCCGATGGCCCCGCAGGCTGGCGACAAAATTAGCAAGTAGCTCTTGACAATGGTATTCGACCCTTACCGGTACAGACCCGACTCTGCAACGACATCCCACACAATAAGATCAGTGTCTTGAGAGCCAGAGGCAAGACGCGTCCCGCGGTCGTCGAATGCGAGGGAGGTGACTGCTTTTTTATGGCCATTGAAAGTCGTGAGGACTGAACCCGCGGATGCGCTCCATAGACGGATGGAACCATCAGCGTAGCCAACTGCGAAGGTGTCCTTTTGTGGGGAGCGGAGCACGGCCGTCACTTCTGCACGGTGACCAGTTTCGTGCCACATGGCCACCATTTGGCCTTTTTTAACATCCCAAACGAGAATATCCTCGAGTGCGGGGACATATGCCAGTTTTCCATCGTATTCAGAGTTTGATGAGGAGCTGCAAACTATTCCAAAGGCCTCGGAAGCATCAGCCGGAGCCAAACGTAGGGGAGGAGGCGCACCTGTGTGGGACCATGGCGTAAGTAGGAAGCAACCATGTCTCCCGTCCAAACTGTAATCACGCGAATGGAATTTTGGAAAGTCAAGAAATAAAATTCACGGCTATGCACGTGCTTTCGCCGCGGCCACGGCAGAACGGCCCGGTCGCGTATAAGAAGCCTCTTCACTGTCGTCTTCGACGTGGACGATGCAGCTGATGTCGTCTGCACTAGGAGGTCCTGAAGCCGCTCACCGACTGCTGTCTTTTGTTAATTCATCTCCTACTCCATTCCATGCGGTGCATCACGCCATTGCCCGTCTAGAGAGGGCAGGCTTTCAAAGAGTTTTAGAGAAGGAGGCTTGGGAAGGTGCGCGCTCTGGATCCCTGCGAACAGAACTCCACGTTGGCGCGGAATTTATCAACTCTCATTGTCTTGCCAGACAGCGTCCAGGCCGGGGGGAAATATTATTTCTCCAGAAATCAAAGTTCTCTCGTTGCTTTTACCCTTCCCAAAGTACGATCGTTTCAACCTCGGACAAGAATAGCCTGTTCACCCTTCCACAGGGTTGGAAGCAAGGCGCAGGTGTTAGCATCGTGGCCACGCATGTCGACTCGCCGAACCTCAAGGTGGTCGTTTTCCAATATTTAACGTACTTTGCGCTTATCCCTCATTCATCCAGGTGAGGCCGATATCCAAGCGCAGCAAAGAGGGCTATCTCCAAGTCGGCGTGGAAACGTATGGCGGTGGGATATGGCACTCGTGGTATGTTCAGACTTTTCTCCAACCCTTAGACTTGACGTCTCGTAGGTTGGACCGCGATTTGTCTTTAGCCGGCCGGGTCGTGATTACTCAGGCTGACGGGTTCAAATCCAAACTGGTCAAGATTGACAAACCCATCCTCCGCATACCGACTCTGGCCATTCACTGTTTGTATTCGGCTGATATACGGACGAGTCATTCTCAATTCACTGTTTCAAGTGGACAGAAACATCAACGAGGCCTTCAAATTCAACCAGGAAACTGAATTTGTTCCAATCCTCGGACAAATAGCCTCACAACTGAATGGATCGGCTACCGGAAGTGATTCCGGTCCTAAGAAAGCGTCCAGTATCCAGGATAATCACCACCCTGCTCTGCTGTCTTTGCTTGCCAGTGAACTGGCTGTGGCCCCCGAAGAAATCCACGATTTTGAGCTGTACAGTTTTCTTTCTCTCGCGTCTCTGAATTAAATGTTAACATTCTGACAGATCGCTCTACGATACACAGCCATCAGTCCTCGGTGGGCTCAATTCAGAGTTTGTTTTTTCACCCAGGCTGGACAATCTGTTTTCGTCGTATGTTTTCTTTTATTGGCTGGAACACAGACGCTGAATTCCTCAGCTTCTGCGCTGTCGAGGCTCTTGCACAGAGCGTCTCCACTCCAGATTTCGACACACTGCAGGGCAACGTCAATTGCATTGCCCTCTTCAACCACGAAGAAATCGGGAGTGTCTCTACATCTGGAGCCGAATCCAGTCTAGTTCCTTCCCTGATCAACCGCCTTTCGCCCACTCCTGGCGCATACGCACAGAGCATCGCCAACTCCTTCCTCGTTTCGGCAGATATGGGCCACGCCCTACACCCCAACTACACGTCCAAGCACGAGGACAATCATAAACCGTCGATGAATGGGGGCGTGGTGATCAAGACCAATGCCAAGCAGCGTTACGCGTCGGACGCGGTTACCTCATTCATGGTCAAGCAGTTGATCGAGCGCAAGGGCGGGAAAGTGCAGGAGTATGAAGTGCGAAATGACATGTGCGTCTCAGAAAAGTCGTGCATCCCCGTGCTGACAAGTTTAAAATTCCAGGGCTTGTGGCTCTACTGTTGGACCGATGCTGTCCAAACTAGGTGTCAAAACTTGCGATGTGGGTTGCGCTATGTTGTCGATGCACTCTGTCCGGGAGACTGCTGGATCCTATGATGTCCAGCACGCAATCGACCTCTTCCGCTCGCTTTTTGAAAGCTACGCAGAGTTAGCACAGACGCTGACCGTAGATTGAAGATGGAATGTAGTAATAAGTACATATGTACGATGCGTGGCGATTTCTTGGTCCAACGCGAACAAACGCTTGGACTGAACTCTGCCAAAGACGGGCCAAGTCGAAGACTCGTTTGAGTGAGGGTTGCGGGAAAAACATAGGCAGGCATCATCGTTTCGTTTTCTTGCTGCTGTTCGCATGTTCACTTGCGCTGGAATAAGAGCCAGGGCCCGAAAGCACGCTCCGTTTCTTGGACGTGCGCGCATAGTGCGCAAGCACCCATTCCCGCTCTGCTTCTGACTGCTCGAAGGTCCCTTGTCGGATCTCGTACGCTGGAAGGATAGCCCACGAGTCAAAAATGGAGCGACGACACATGAAAATTAGCGTACGTTTCATATCGAAGCGAGGCCCAACCTCTGCAAGCTGAACTTGCCGAGGGATTTTAACAAACACATGATGGCTACAGCAGGCACTCTGTGTTAACAACAGCTCACCGCAACTAAAGTAGCAATAATCACCGAAACGATATAAAATCATCCTCGTTTGAAAAGGTCATTACCCGCTTGCTGTCCTCCTTGGGCACCGGGAAAAGGTATTTGAGTACGTCTCGTACACGTTCTCCGAGTTTGGAGCTGAAGTTCTCGAAGATCAAGTGGGGATATTGCTCGGAAACGGTGGACGACTTGTATGTGCCTATGTCGTGCCGCAAAGAGACATTGCTCAGGGTGAAGTACACAGTCGGCCCGTGAGGGAAGTGAGAGACGATCATGGCGTCTGCGTTGATTGAGTTGATGGATGTAGTTTGGTACCAGTGGACCTACCAGGCGTTCCACGGTGCTCGTGCAGGACAATCAAGTCCGTTACTTCGTTGGCCCTGCAGGCATCCGCCAGTTCTTTGACGACATAATTGCCTCGGTTAATGCGATGCGAATTGGGAAAAACCAGTCGCATTTCCTGAAAACAGGATAAGAAACTCAAAAGCGCCTAGAAACCAAAGCGGGAAGACCTTGGCGAACTGGAGCAACTTGGAGCTAGGGTCCCTGGAAGTGGTGATGACAATTTTGGGATCTTGAATACCCGCTCTCGAGTACTCGTTGTCGATATGGGTGGTGGGGTCTATTTGGGTGCTTAGCGATGGAGACGAAGATGCGCGACCATGAATGTCTGACCAGCCTGTGCTTCGTCAAAGGCCAAGTCCTTCCCCAGTTGTTTTGCGTCCTTCTTCAACTCTGTCGGCAGCGACTTTCCCGAGGCAAGAGCATCCTTCAGTTGTTGTTTGCGTTCGTATGTCTGCCTTTCTTGCGCCTCCAGGGACTTTGCATAGACATACTGCCGCCGCTCTCTTGTCTGTCGTCGAAGCATTTTTTAAGCGCGCGATCAAAGCCGCCATCACGATCACGTGATTATTCTGCCGTAACGATTCGCCGATGCCATCAAAATGTTAATTGACTTTTTGGGGTCCTCAGGGTTCCTGTCGACGTCCGGGTCGATGAATTACTCTCTCCGCGCATTATTACCTCTACAGGTCGCTCGAAAAGGCGCGTAAGACAGCGTCGAGCGTTGAGGTTCCCTCCCTAGTGACGGTGGACAACAAGGGGAACAACAAGGGCATAATGGGAAACAAAAGGCCCCAAAATGGTTCGAACGTGGCCCTGACTCACAGGTAATAAGAACAATAGACATCTGACGGCCCCGCATGCTTCTCTTCTTTTCAGTATATAAGAGCTGACTCGTTCAGACAAGGGCCACACCTTAATCTGATCCCGTCCTGATCATGGGCCAAAGACACCAAGTTTTCGTCGTCGCTCGTGTGGCTGCTCAAGGTACTAGTGGTCCTCGCTATCGTTGCGTTGGGGCCTACCACCATCAATGGTTCGTCTTTTCAATTTCTTTACGCGCTGCTCGTGCTTATCAGCATTAATCAGGGGTTATGGACGGTACATACACAGTCCCTTCAGTGTGGTCGTTCTTGACTTTCGATTAGGCTTCCTTTAAAGGCGGCGAAGCGGTTCATCACTCTCATCAAACAAAAAGACAACGCCGAGCTTGTTCGGGAAGAACTGCGTTCCATCCAAGGCAAGTACGGATTGGGAGAGACCGAACCCTGGATGCCCAGCGTTCCTTGCCCATACACCACCTTCCTGCTGGCTTCCGCCTGGTGTGTTGATTTGGAGGTGAGCGCTGCCCTCGTTGTGCGGTTACACAATTTATACCGAGTCCGCCAGGCGCCTGTGTACGGAAGCGGTGTTTCCTTTCAAAATTCGGTCTTGGACGCCAAGATGGGCAGCACTGAGGGAGGTTCGTACGATATTTGTGCCTGGCCCCCCTGTCCTGAATGAACACTCTTTTTGCTATAGACAATAACGACGGAATCACAGTCGTTGACGTAACAGATCCAACACATCCTTCGTACTGCTTCGTGTCGATTTTCGGTCTTGAATCTGAAAGCTCTGTCCCAAGTCGTGTGAGTCCATGCCCTTACCTGTTGCATCGTCTGAAGCTCATGCAAAAATTAGGTCCCTCTTTCAGCGGAACAGTATTGCAGATCTTACTATCCTATTCCGAACGATGAACAGGTAAATGTCTGAATCTTACGCATCCATCCATCCGTCTCAAGTTCCTTAGAAAAAGAGGGAAGGCGCCACTGAGGTGGAAGCAGACGTCCAGGAGAAAATCGACTCTCTCCGTGCCGAGCCTCTGATGAAGCTGGACGTGCTTGTTGAGGCTTGGCCAGGTGAATACGCCCATAAACCCGCGACGGAGAATACGTCCGAGACCGCAAGTCTCGTTTCCCCTCCTATTCCCTCCCTCGCAGATCTATCCCTCGAACTTGCCGTTAAGCACGGAGTAGAAATTGGCGAAACCGAAGAACTCGAAGGCTTGGTCTGGCATCCGGGCAAAGCTACTCAAATGAAGTCTATCCTCCGTGGTCAGACTCCTTTCCCTGATTCCGGCTTGTCGCTCCTCGCAAAGGTCGTTCAGCACGAAGCTGAATCCGACCAGACCTTTGATCTTTCAAGCTTTTCCTTGTCTGCGAGCCAGATCGTTTCGCTCTTGACCACCTCGAGCCTAGAAAAAGTCCAGGTGTTGAAACTTTCTCATAACCCCAACGTAACAGTTGATGTTTTGCCCCAAATTCTTTCCCTCAACATGCCGCTACGCCGTCTAGTGCTACTCGACACCGCCATCTCCGATGAAGAGCTCTACGAGCTGCTTGCACAAGAGCGTAAACTGTTCCACACCGTCGAGGAGCTCATCCACCCCGCCCTCATGTCTTGCCAGGATCCTGCACGCTACCCAAACGGGTTTGCCTATGTGGGCCTCCACAGTCATCAGACCGCTTGTTCGGCCTCTCTCGCCGTATTTACCCCTGCTACCGTCGTTCAATCTCTCACCGATTTCCTTTCTTGCATCGCGAATGGAGACCACTATGACAATTATGGTCTCCTTGGGTCCACCTTGGTCCCTCAGACCGCCTTTGCGTCGGGCGTTCGTGGCGAAGGACAGCCGTGGAGGGAGCGTCGTGTCCACTGTTTCCCGACAGCCACGAGCACACCTTTCGATGGCAAAGGGTGGGCATTTGTCGCGAGGTGGGGGGAGAGTATGTTTGACAACAAGGGGGGCCAATACGGCTTCGTTTTTGCCCAAGGCGTCGGAACACCCAAACCGACAGCCAAGATTTGCGGCCTCGACGCTTTTTTGGAGGAAATGGCGTTGGAAGGTCGTCCCGCTGCTTCGGAAGAAGCTGTGGAGAAGCTCAAGCAGATCTTCGCCGATTTGGACTCGAAAAAAGGAGCGAAACTGTGGACTGAAGAAGAGCTGTCGGCCTTTTTGAAGACATACGCAATGCACTATGCTCGTCGCTATTAGTATTACTGAAAGTTGTAGGTTTTCTACAAAGAACCTCAAGAACAAATGTATCTGTAGTATATTGAACGAAATCGACTTTTCTTGTGATTATCAAAACATGAGTATGGATACATTATACTTACAGCTATGGTACTTAAGCAAAGGGTTATGGGACGAGCGGAGTGGGGATGATAGAGAATAAGCGATAACGATACAGTTGAGTGGGGTAGACGGACGCAGGAATACTCAGAAATCTTCGTCAAGAGTGCTGGGGTAATGAGATGTCAGCAAATCATGTACATAGGACATATTGGCAGGTGGTATAAATCGATTTGGAATCGGCGCATGCAAAGGAGTGCCGATAGTAAATCGATTTATATCACCGGCAAATATTCTCCCTGAGAATGGCGTCTGAAACTTACAAAAGTTTGCCTGTAGTTGGCGAGGTTTCGGTTGAGCCAGAGTGATTGATGTTGGCCTTGGAATAATCTGATACTCGTTTCTCAAAGAAATTGGTTTTCCCTTGTAGCGAGATCATGTCCATGAAGTCGAAAGGATTGGCGGCATGGTACGCTTTTTCGTTCCCGAGCGCAACAAGGAGGCGGTCTGCGACGAATTCGATGTACTGCCGCATGAGTTTGGCATTCATGCCGATCAGGTCCACAGGAAGCGCATCTGCAGAGGAGTGAATACGTCGTCAAACGGAAACAGCAGGGGAAAGGATACCCGTTAAAAACTCTTGTTCGATTTTCACGGCCTCGGAAATGATCCGTTGGATCGTGTCAGGATGGGGCCGACGCTTCAGATGAGTGAAAAGCAGACAGGCAAAATCGGTGTGCATTCCCTCGTCCCGGCTGATAAGTTCATTCGAGAAAGTCAACCCCGGCATAAGGCCGCGCTTTTTCATCCAGAAGATGGAAGCAAATGACCCGGAGAAAAATATACCTTCAACGGCAGCAAATGCAACCAAACGTTCCGCGAATGTGGAGCGTTTGTCCGAGATCCATTTCAGCGCCCAGTCGGCTTTGCGCTTGACGCACGGGATGGTCTCCACTGCGTCGAAGAGGTAGTCGCGCTCTGCAGGATCCCGGATGTAGGTGTCAATGAGGAGCGAATATGTCTCGGAGTGGATGTTTTCCATCATGATCTGGAAACCGTAAAAGCAGCGGGCTTCTGCGGCTTGAACCTCATTGGAAAAACGCTCCAAAAGGTTCTCGTTGACAATGCCGTCCGAGGCAGCAAAAAAGGCGAGGACGTGAGAGATGAAATGGCGCTCGTTGGCGTTGAGATTATTGTTCCAGTCGAGGAGGTCGTGCGACAGATCCATTTCCTCAGCCGTCCAGAAGCAGGCCTGGGCCTTTTTGTACATCTGCCATATCTAGACGAAGGCTCAATCGGGGCCGCACCAGACCCAAGGACACGAACCTCCGGGTATTGGATTGGAAAGAGTACAAATCGACGCGGCGACACCTTTAGAAGCGGCTCCTCGGCTAGACAATGCGTTCAACGCGCGATTAAAAGCAGCAGGCAGGTGGACATACACTCCGGAAGGTCGACAGTTCCAACAAAACGCCGACGCGCCAGGTCAAAGCCGTCGGAATCACTTTGACAGTGGGCCGGCCGCAAAGAAACCTTGTTCAGACACGAAATGACCTAGGTTCTATTCAAACCCTCTCCAGACCGCTGTTTGCACAGACATACGTTTTGCACGGATGGCTGAGCCATCACTGAAAAACGGAGCCCCAGGAGGAGGAGAAGAAGAAAAATGTGACTAATTTGTAAGGAGCACGGTCACGCTTAACTCACGTGGAACCCCTTGACGCGATATTTTGTTGAATTCGCACGGTACCAAACAACCGCACACTGGCTATAAAGACCCGTCATTTCGCTTAGCCTCTCTCTCATCCTCCTCCACCACCACCACTACCACTAGTACCACTCCTCTGCCCTCTCCCATGGCTCCCGTCACCGCCTCCACCCGTCTCCCCTCCCCGGGCCCCACTCCCAGCAAGAAGGTCCGTCGCGTCGCGTTCGTCGCGTCCGTAGCTCACCGCGTTTTAGGCCGCCGCCATGTTCTCTGGCATGGGCCTCGACTCGCCTACCAAGAAATCCACCAAGCCTGTCGCCAAGATACAGCTCCTCGACGACAAGCGCCGCTCGACCTCGCCAGAGTCTGACGACGACGACATGGAGGAGTTGCGCAAGAGATTTGTCGGAGACATCACGCTCCCTGAAAGTACGTGTCTCGCGTCGCGTCCTCAATGTTCTCAATGCTGAGCTTGCCACCCTAGGCGAAGAGCCTATTCTCAAGGAGTCGCGTCGCCGCTTCGTGCTGTTCCCGATCCAATACCACGAGGTACGATTCACGCGTCTTGCCACGAGTCTTTCGCTCACCAATCGCGTCAGATATGGCAAATGTACAAGAAGGCCGAGGCGTCGTTCTGGACTGCTGAGGAGATGGACCTTTCCAAGGACCTTCACGATTGGAACGACAAACTCAACAAGGACGAACGCCACTTCATCTCCCACGTGCTCGCGTTCTTTGCTGCGTCCGACGGCATCGTCAACGAGAACCTCCTCGAGCGTTTCTCCAATGAAGTCCAGATCGCCGAGGCTCGCTGCTTTTACGGGTTCCAGATCATGATGGAGAACATCCATTCCGAAACGTACTCCCTGCTCATCGACACGTACATCAAAGAATCCGCCGAGCGTGACTACCTCTTCGACGCGATCGAGACGATTCCCTGCATCAAGCGCAAGGCCGACTGGGCGCTCCGCTGGATCTCGGACGAGAAATCCACCTTCGGCGAGCGCTTGGTCGCCTTTGCCGCGGTCGAGGGCATTTTCTTTTCGGGTTCATTCGCTTCGATTTTCTGGATGAAGAAGCGCGGTCTCATGCCCGGCTTGACATTTTCCAACGAGCTCATCAGCCGCGATGAGGGCATGCACACCGACTTTGCTTGCCTGCTGTTCACGCACCTCAAGCGCCGCCCTCATCCGGACACTGTCCGCCGCGTCATCGTCGAGGCCGTTGGCATCGAGCAGGAGTTCCTCACTGGTAAGCTCTCCACATATCTATTGCACTCCATGTTGCTAAGCGCGTCCCAGACGCGCTTCCCGTCAGCCTCATCGGCATGAACGCCACGCTCATGTGCCAGTACATCGAGTTCGTTGCTGACCGCCTCCTCGTTGCTCTCGGCAACGACAAGGTCTACAACTCTGCAAACCCCTTTGATTTCATGGACATGATTTCGCTGCAAGGCAAGACCAACTTCTTTGAGAAGCGTGTCTCGGACTACTCCAAGGCGAATATCTCGGGCTCCGGCACCAACGCCGCCCAAACGTCGGGCAAAACATTGTACGTTGCATTGTGTTCATTAATCACATTCTGCGCGGTGGCTCATGCACTCCATTCACAGCGTCACCGACGAGGACTTCTAGCATGTCTGCGCATTTCTTCTCCATCTCATCTGCATTGTCACTGTATTGCATTATCTATCTCTCACGTTTTTATCTCGCCACATGTACTCTTTTCGTAGACGCCCCATGTATACCACCCTAAAATTAATGCTTGCTCTTCTGTGGATTTGGAATGTCCTAGACGCCGCCGAATTCGAAGTAAACCAAAAGAATGCAAAGCGAATTGGTGGACGTGAATGTTTCATGCAAGTCGGATATGCGGCGTAACGGGTTTCCATAAGATGGAAGCGCAATTCCACTACGCTCCACACCAAGACATACACTCTCCCCGAGACGAGACCTTGCGCACCAGTTGGAGTAGGCTCGGAGAGGCACAAGGAGGCACAAACAAGCCAAGTGGCAGTGGACAGCTGTAATGAGAGGACTGATCGGGGGGACGCGTGGCTCAGCGGATATTGCCACCGTCCCCAGCCAGATGCTCCTGGCTGACGTAATCATTGCATTATCGTCGTAGGTTCAAATCCTACAAAACTGTGGGGAAGGTTTAGTGGGTATTGAGACCGGTTGAAATCCCGGCTCCGAGTCCCACAGTACCGTGATCAGTTCTATCACGTGTCTGCCTAAATGCATTCCTGCCCCGGGATCTAAGGGAACCCTTCCGGCTAACTGCCAGTACCCTTGGTGGGTGTCACGCGCCAATGCTTCTGCAGAGGTGAGGGCACTGCTAGCACGACACAACAAAGTTGTGGGCAACATTCCCCAAAAAAAAAAAAAAAAAAAAAAAAAAAAAAAAAAAAAAAAAAAAAAAAAAAAAAAAAAAAAAAAAAAAAAAAAAAAAAAAAAAAAAAAAGAGAGGACTGATCGGCTGAACGGACTCGGATCAAATTCAATAAACACCTTTAACGCAAACCACTCGCTGTATATTCTCCAGCGCTCGAACCGCGGCGTCATTCAGCCTATCCGTTCACCCCCACGTCTCTGTGGTAACAGTGCCACGGAAAATGTCTAACTTGTCTTCCACCTGCTTTACTATAAATCTGGATTCTGCAGCATTCAGTCCTTCGAGAATCATAAGTCTAGGGACAGACACAGGACAGGCGCGGAGACAGTCGATAAACACGGAGATGGCTCATTCAAATCGCTGATCCCCTGTTTGCCGGATCCCAAATCGCCGCGGCCGGTGTACAGACTTGGACGACTCCTCCACCTTGCCGTTACACAATCGGGGAGTTTTCTCGCTATCCATTCAATCTCTATGCCGCCATTGGGGCTTCAGTCCTCGTACTCGCTACTTTACAGGGGTCCTGGGCGATCGCTGCCTCCGTGTTTGCTCCTGGGTACAGGTCAGGAGTCAGGATATTACAGCCACTCTCCGTTCGCCTGCAGTCAGCTTGCCAGGAACTGATCGTACATCATGTAAGTGACCGTTTTAATGGTGGGAGAATATATAACGCTGTCGGTATGATGGAGGGAGGTTTCACTTCCCCTTCTAACCTTCCGCCTTACCTTTCCTGATTCTTGCAATGGCCGCCTCGTTCCTCCGTGGGTTGAGGAGAAAGGACCGTTCTTCGCATTCTATGACGACGGGATCTGCCCCAGCCGTCGAGGTCCCCCTTCCCCCTCGCTCGACCAACAGCACTTCTCGACCCATTCTTTTCCAACGACGCCCATCGGATACCCCTTCCGAAGCTGCGCGCCTCTTCCGCCTGTTCAAAGGGTCTTACACCGAGACCGATGCAAGCAGTCTTGCATCGGCCGATGAAAATGTTTCACAGACCCAGGTCGAAACGCCAGCGCGTTCTCCACCGTTTCACTTCCCTCCCAGCTCCCCTCCCAGCTCCCATAAACGGGTGTCCCCACTCTCTTCACCACACTCATTGGACCGACCGTTACCTCCATTGCCTCCTGTGAGGCCTCCTCGCCCTCCTTCTCTCAATCTGGACCCCGTCCCACTGGCTCCCGCACATCCCAATCCCAAAGAAGCCAGGCGGCCTCAACGACGTTTGATTCCCGAACAGTTTGGTCCTGGACCTGGGCGTAAAATGCCAGAGCTGGATAATGTTTGGGAAGGCTTTATACGGGATGTTGAGGGAGAGGATGTGGATGAATTCACTATCCCTCCCCGTCGTCACGGCCTTTCTAAAGATCGGCCTTGCGTATCGGATGCGTTCTCGCCCAGATCTTCGCGAGGCGTCCAAGCGATCTTGGACACTTCTTTACCACGACGCGCCGTGTATCGTGCTGGGCCTTCCAGATCAACTCCGTACTTGGGGTATCCTCCAGAGCTGATCTCGGATTCAGAGTCGGAATATTCTACCGACGAGACCAGTCACGGTCATGATGTACCATTTTCATTATCTTTATTTCCAGCTCCTCCTCCGATCCGCAGACGCGCGACACCTCCTAAACCTCTTGTCTTGTTGCCCACGCCGAGCATAGCGCCACTTCCCCCTTCGCCGTCTTGGAGCTCCAGAGATTCTACACCCGTAGCCACGCCGACGACTTCTCGATCCTTCGAACCTTCTCCTCTTTACTCGCAGAGAAAAGGTATCCTCAAAACACCGTCACCCTCCTTTTCCCCGTCCTCCCTCGATCAAACTCGCCCTCCTACCCCTCCTACTCCTACATCCGCTCGACCATCGCCCAATGGTCCCTCTCCATATTCTCTGCGATCGGCGAAGTCTGTTCCACATTTCCAGCCTTTATTACAGTCCACCGCACATCGCAATACCTCGAGCGACACCACTTCAGTAAGCGATCGACGCCGAGTGCTGTCCCGCCCAAAAGTGCGTTTTAGTTTCTCTTTGAGCATCCACGCTTCTCACCTCGTTCAAGTACAGTATGTAACAAACCTATCTGCTCCCCCACCGTCCAATGTGCAGTGGGGATATGCAGTTTGATTATTGCTTTGATTATTCGTTCGGCTCGATGCCGATATTTATCCTCTTTTTTCGCCTTGCGTAATGCAACGTTCCTTTCCTTCAATCGACCTGGCATTAGACGATATGTATTTAGCCCCTAGAGCGTAATATGTACTTGGGCGTATGTAGTGTACAATGGATGTTTTATTGAGTCTTCTTTGATTCCTTCGGTGGTTTTGGAGTTTCTCTTTTGTCGTCCAGTACTGACGTGATGATATATGCGACAAGAACGATGTTTGCGGAGACGACCGCGGTCAAAGCGGCGTATGTGGCGTTACCTGGCACAGACATTAAAGGAAAAATCCGTGGGGGCAGGCAGTTGACCAACCGTTCCAAAGGTACTTCAGTGACCCAAAGTACGAGGTGATCGGGAGAATTCCCAGAGACAGACTGAAGAACGCGAGTTTTGCGAGTTGCGTGCTAACGGCAATGTAGCAAGTGAGAGGAACGGTACCCCGGTTGGCGGTAACCTACCTGGAAGCCACATCATCGTTGAGTTTTCCGGCAGCGACCTGTGCGCTCATATTTAGCGACTGGCTTCAAGATAGTACACCACCAGTTCTGAGTACTGAGTTGTGGTTCAAGCCTAAGCTAGTGATCGGGCGATAGCCTTAAAAGGATATTTTTGATCGTGCTGTCGACCTCTGATGTCAACAAGCAATTGCTTCCGTCAACGACCCCGCTGTCTGCTACATGGATCCACCCGAGCCCGCCGTCGAGCCCAGTAGGCGCACGCCTACCGCCAAATCACCAACCACCTCTGAATTTCAATACCCTGCTCCGCGACGGAAGTCATGGTTTGGTTGGGAACTGGAAACCTCGGAATACGACCTCCTGTTCCTCTCTACATCTATAAAATTGCTGCTGTTTCCCTCATAGTAAGTAGGTGCTCTAAGCTACACTGGACGTTAATACAAGCGAGAATAGTCGCTCCACCGATTTTGAGGTCCATAGAAATTGGTTGGCCATCACATATTCGCTTCCAATCTCCAAGTGGTATTACGACGTGTGTTATCCTCTTTGCGACATGGCGCTGGCTGACTGGAAAGTTTCAAAAAGACTACATCGGAGTGGAGTAAGTTGCGGCAATAACGAACGTCATGGAGTGTTGAAACTCTGCTACAGCCCTCGACTACCCTCCATTTTTCGCCTACTTTGAGAAGCTTCTCTCAATACCCGCCTCTTTCATCGACCCCAAAATAGTCGACCTCAATAATCTCAACTACGACTCATGGTCGGTGATTGCATACCAGCGAACCACGGTCATTCTTTCCGAGCTGGTTCTCGGCGCCGTTCTCATCAGGTTCGACCACTGGCGCGACTCTGCGCTTTGTCTCTGACCAGGGAAATGCAGGTTTATAAGAGGATCTGTGGACCCATCGACGCAACGTATTATTTCGGCGTCGCTGTTTCTTCACCCAGGATTTCTCATCGTGGATCACATACATTTCCAGTATAATGGATTCATGTTTGGTATCCTACTCTGGTCCATTCTCATGGCACGCAACGTCAGGATCCCTTTATCCTTGTGAATACCCTCTTCATTTTCAAGTTAGGGCAATAAACTGGCGAGCGGGATCCTGTTTGCAGTTTTGCTCAACTTCAAACACATTTATATGTACCTGGCGGTTCGTGGCCCGTCCTTGATCTCTCTCTGGTTATCGAAGCGATTCAACAGCCCGCATATTTCGTTTATTTGCTTCGGTCTTTCTGCATCTCTCCGTCGGGAAAATTAGAGATCAAGAACTTTCTGTCCTTGGCCAACGCTGTCATTGCAGTGTTTCTCGCTTCCTTCGGCCCCTTTATCGTGATGGGACAAATCCCTCAAGTCCTGTCTCGCCTATTCCCCTTTACCCGAGGATTAAATCATGCGTACTGGGCCCCTAACGCTTGGGCGTTGGTTACTGCTGCCGATAGAGTGCTTCTTCGATGTAACTTTTCCCATCATTTTCCTTCCAACATCTCTGTCTCACACGTTTCCAGACGTAAGTCGCACTGGAGCTGATGTAGCAATCAACATCTCCGGTGTAGCATCCACGTCGCGGGGGCTTGTGGGAGATACCGTTTTTGCTGTCCTCCCCAATATCAAGCCAACCCATACTTTCCTTATAACATTGGCCTTTCAATCTGTGAGTTGCGGATGTCTTTTAGTATTCAAAGTATCCATTCAACGCTTCTATTCTAGATTGTTTTGGTCAAGCTTTGGTTCACTCCGACGTACAAATCATTCTTGACATCCCTGACACTCTGCGGATACGCATCCTACCTTTTCGGTTGGCATGTACATGAGAAGGCAATTCTACTCGTCCTTGTTCCGCTTAGGTATATCGCTACTGCTTGCCGTCTGTTGTTCCTGACGGATATTATCTCTAGTCTCCTTGCAGCAGAACGACACGCCTATTTCCGAACATTCATAATAGCCAGCGTTGCTGGGGTGTTCTCCCTGTTCCCTTTGATATTCACACCCGGAGGTACTGTCCGTCATTTCTTTCGGAGGGGGAAGTAACCGTGTTCGTAGAATCCATTGTTAAAGTGCTTTATTCTGTCCTTTGGATAGTATTCGTCTACGTTCCTTTAACGCGGCGCGTCTACGAGTGCATAATTCCTTTACTTCCTGTGGTTCTTAGTGAGGCTTACGCACCGCCCAGATACCCGAGGTCTCTCTCGTTCGTGATTATCGACACTCTGGAAAAGATCTATCTCGCTGGCTTCCCATTGCTCCAGCTCTTCGTGACACTGTTTCCTACCTTGGTCGCGCGCCGCCAACAATCGGCCGTTGTGCCTCCCGACACATGTGTTTCTACTGCCGATTTCAGTTGCCCCGAGCCAGATCCGCATCCCGCAGGAGTCGCAGCATTGGAGTTTTTGCCGCTCATGCTGACCAGTGTATATTGCGCCATAGGGCTTGTCTGGGCTTTCTGTAGGTTGATGTTCGTGTACTTGAACGAGGAGACCACGTATCAGGGTCCTCTTAGTCGTATTTAACGCGGGAAGGAATATTTGGTAAATACAGTGATGGCTACAGCAAGTCTCGATCAATCATTTCTTTGATATGTGAACGACTGGCGTGTATGTTAGATGTGTCCGAGAGTGCGAAAACAATACTCACCGTCTTCATCCTCCAGGATATGGTCCAATCCGACCTTTTGTCCGCGCGAGTGCTTAGCGCTTGCACCCCAGACAATAGCACTGCGATCCGTTAGACAGGAAGGCGTCAAGCATTGGACTAGCACTTACTATTTCATTTGCTTGGCGATTTCCTTGTGGATCGAATTACAAAAGTCCTCGATAGAGCACTTCCCGCGTCGCAACACAACGGGTTGGGAATAATCTGGGGCGAGCCCCCGCGGTTTTGTGTATACCCGTACCAGGTCCAGTGTTTGCCACATTTTTTCGATTAGTTCATCGATGTTCAGCCACTCTCTTGAGGAGATTGGAACCGACATGGGGATCTTGTAACTAGTGGAATCAGTCAAAGGTAGCGCACGTATTAAATAAAACCCACAGGAGATCTAGCTCCTCTATTGATATTGCGTCGATCTGACGAAATTAGAACTGGGATCCTCAAGAGCCGATGGAGGAAATGTCCTTACTTTGTTGAGAATCTAGAAGGTGGGGTGGTCAGAAAGTAAGAAGGGGTCACAAGAGACAGACGAACGTATAACGCCGGGATATAAACCCTAGACATGATTAGCGAAGAAGGGCTGGGGCAGTAACACTACCAACCTGTTGCCTTCAATCACGTCCACCAGATCATCGGCGGTGGCCCCGGGTTCACGTATGGCGATGTCGCAGTTGTTTATTTTGAACTCGCTGAGAATCCCTTTGATATCCTCATGATCGATGTTCGTTAACGGGACAGTGTTGGTGATCGAAATTCCGCCCTTTTCTTTCCTTCGAACGAGGATGGCGGGCGGGCGTTTATTTAATCTGATGCCGAATCCCTCCAGTTCAGCCTCGATGATTTTCTTGTCCCCCAGCGGTTTTAGTACATCGAGAACGATGAAAATGAGGTTACATGTGCGAGCGACAGCAATGACTTGACGTCCTCGTCCTCGACCGTCATTTGCACCCTCGATGATTCCAGGAAGATCGAGGATCTGTATTGGCGCGCCGTGGACTTTGACCTGTAAGCGTATACGTGAGACTGAAGTGTCCGTTAACGAGGAAGAGAGCGCCAGACAGTGCCCGGAACGGTAGTGAGTGTCGTGAAGTCTATTTCGGAGACTTCGGAGTGGGTGCCGGTGAGTTTGGACATTAGCGTTGACTGTAAGCATGTTTATACGCGGCCATTATCGTAGATGTCTTGCATACCTTCCCCACCGATGGAAAGCCAACGAAGCCAACGGACGCTATACCCGTTCTTGTGCAAAATGAGAAACGCAGGAGGCCACAAGTAAAGCCGGAGCACGCTACCTTGCTACATCGAAGCCAAGTCCGGCGCCGCCCCCGCCGCCACCACCAGTCGGAGAGATTAGCTCACGCCTAAGCTTGGCGAGCTTTGCCTTGAGTTGACCTAGATGGTAGGACGTGGCCTTGTTTTTTTGGGCTGGGAACGAGGATTGAATAAGGCGTCCGTATACAATTGAGCAAACACACTTTTGGCCATCTCATCTTCGACTTCCTATGGTCCAAGGTCGGCAAGCAAGTCCAGACAATAGAACGGAACCCTACCTTGATCTTTTGAACGGTCGTCATTTTGTTGGAACACTAGAGACAATGAGCGTGGATTGTTCGGTGTCGGGTGCGTGACCGGGCCGACACTGTGACGCGCGTGACACCAGAACTCCGTTGGTTACCACCACATCACCCTCATTGAAATCCGTCGCTCACTGCCTCTGACACTGCAGGCGACTGGATCGCCACGGTGCACCACAGAATATCCTTCTAGTCCCGCCCCCGTCCTTGCCTCGCCATGTGTGGTGGTCCCAAATGGAAGCGAGAGGTCGTACAAGACCACAAAGTACGTCTTGTCCATGAGCTTCCTCCAATCCAGCTCATAAATATTCTCTCAGTTCGACTTCATCTCCGTCGCCGACTTCAGGGACAATGGCTTCAAAATGCGCTCCAAATACCTCTTCCTCTTCTTCATCTTCTTCAAGTCCTTCGCCGTCTATATGTCCGACATCTTCACCGCCGTGACGATGTTGACCACAACAAGCTGGTCCAATCAGATTTTCGACGCATGCACAGACCAGAGCAAGGGCTGTGTTTTCATCCCCTTCAATACCGGCAAATGGTTGTTTGTCGGCTGCATCATCTTCTCCTTCCTCCTCGTGAGCTTGTCCACTTGCGTTCCGTACGCTCCTTCTGACTAGCCTCGCTAGTTGGGCTATGAGGCTCGCAAGGCGAAGCTGATCGTTGCCAGCCACGATATCTCCTATGCTTTCACCAACGTGCTGGCCAACAACTATTATTCGCTGCGCTCCTACGACCACTTTTGTTTCTTCGATCATATCAGCAACTCGACAAAGACAAGTGACGACTTTGCCTTCTTCGTCTTCTTCGTCTTCAAAAGTCGGTTTGCCTTTATTACTTACTATTCGTAACCGGCGGAGCTAACGGTGGCCCAGGCTGGAAGCGAGTACTGTTGGCCGATGGCCCTCGGCAGACCATCAACGCTTTAACGCTCTATGCTGTATGGTTATCGAAGCACGACAAGGCAGGGTGGGATATCCCAAAGTACTTCGCTGGGAACACCGTCTCAACCTCCCTGTTGACGGTGACCACCTTTTTTACCGTCGTCGTCTTCATTGGCTCCCTTGGCCTTCTCGTCCTCGCCGGCATATTCTATATCCCTCTGCTTTGCTACATTCGTGGCAACTTGAAGGTACGCCCTCTCTTGCGCACTGAAACCATCACTCATCCCACGGTTGACAGGAATACTGCTGCCACAAAGTTGACAAGGTGCTTAGAGTCCTTGTCCGTTTCCTCAGTTCATTGATCTCATCCGTCACAGCGCATTGAGAGTGTGATCAAGAAGCAACAAAAGAAGAGGTTGGATGAGAACAAGAAGATAGCGATGAAGGAGGCTCGGGGCGACTACTCGCACCTGAAGAACAAGAAAGGAGAGTTGACCTCCAAGCCTCTTCCCCAACCGACATTGCCCAACCTCTCCGTGGACGATGATTTCGATGACAAATCATCAATGCATACCCGAGTTGCACCCAGCACGTACACGCAGGATTCGTACTATTACTACAACTCGGACGTCAAGAATGCGAATCCCCCGCCCATGCCGGCCTACAATCCCTACTCCGCTCACCAGCCCCCGGACGCTTACGCGACTTTCAATTCCTCGCAAGCAACGTTCCAACAACAGGACGAGTATCAGCCTGCATACGAGAGTGACTCGATGCCCCTCACTTCCGGAGCGGCGCCCTTTTCGCATTCGCAATACTCGATAGACCGTCCCGGGTCTGCCGCCCCGAACCCGTACCAGGGCGGCCCTCCATTCTCCCAATATCCCATCGACCGCCCCGGGTCGGCTGCTCCCAACCCATACATAGACCGCCCTGGGTCGGCTGCTCCCAACCCGTACATCGACCGTCCTGGGTCCGCCGCTCCCAGCCAGTACCATCACAGTCCCAACGGGAGCTACGACCCCCATGACGTGTATCAGGGCCGGGCAGTGCCCAGCCCTCGTCCCCAACAACAACGAACACCACCACCATCCAGCGGGCTTGTGCGGCCCGTCAGCGGCCTCGCGTACGACGATGGAGACGCTTATGGTGGATACTCGGCCTCGCCTCAACAACCACAACATCCGGCGCCGCAAGGGATGTGGAATCCTGGTCGCGATGTGGAGAGAGGCTACTAGTTTCATTTTTTCCCTCATCTCAACATTTAGTTTTTCATCTTTTGAACTCTGTCTCCTTCTCAGTCCATTGTACAAATCATTAATCTGGGCACATTGTGGAGCATAAATTGAGAGAGATAATAAATGTATAAATGTATGGCAAAAGTCATCACATCAACTGAGCTTTTCGTAAAGGATTATTCCGATGAGCAGGATGAGAACGAGGATGATAGCGCCGGTTACAACGCGCTGTTGGTACATTCTAAATGAACCTGTTCAGACGGCATTCAATTGTGCGTGAAGGCAATGGATCCTACCTTCTTATCATGCCCTTGAGCGTACCCGACGCGCGGTCAATCGAAGTATTTGCCGTTTGCAGCTGGGGGAACTGAATATGGTGCTCATGCTCCAGGAGGAAAGACGTACAGTGTCGCGGGAATTTATGATCTGTTCTCGTTGCTGCCTGAGATTCAAGAGAATATCAGCACCCTGGTTCTCGGTTTCGAGGGCAATCCGGTGCGAGTCTTGGAGGCGCTTTGTTCCGTCCTCGAGGACAGACGTGCCGGCGAGCAGACGCGTGCGGTCGCTGGTCGGGCCGTATGGCTCATCCGAAGTGAATGCGCCGGGATGGCTGGACGAGGAGAGGAGCGCACTCCGGGCGAGCTGTGAGTGGACGTCCTTGTACTGCTTCTTGTAGCGCGTCAAGTCGGCCTTTGCGGTGCGCAGCCGTGTCTGGTATTGGGGCCGTATGGACTGTGGGATGCCCTGGATCTCAATTTCCATTTGGGAGACCTAATACGGTGGCGTTGTTGAGTACTACCACAATTAAACCGAGAAATGCAACAGTACCATCTCGTCCGCCTCGTCAAGCTCCATCTCTGCCCTTCGCAGAGAGGCCTTGCGCTGCTCTACGGGTGTGGGTCAGTGCTGCGCATACGCCATAGATACTACGCATACCACCCGAGTCGTCCTTGCCCTCGCCATCGAGTTTCTGGCGGATAGTCTCGATGAACTGCTGAAAGTCCTGCTCGTAGGAGTCAAAGAGAGCGGTCGGGGAGTTGTCCATGGTGGGTAGCAGAGACAGTGATGAGATGCACGTGGTTGCCCAATTTGGCATCCCGCCTTTCCTCCTGATACCATGTCCAGCTCGGCGTCAGTGAAGCTCCTGTGCACCGTGCACCTCGTCTAACAGCATCTTACAGGGTCTCCCTCTATCTGGACCCGCAGATTCGGGATTGGGTCCTTTTCCCAATCACCCTGGTGATGGTTTGTCGTGTCTGAGCTTTCGTGTCGAATATCCGCGAAAACTCTACTTCTAGATCCTGGTGGGAATTCTCAGGCATTACGTGGTCATTCTGCTGCAAAGTCCTCCAAAAAGTTTGGCCCGCGAAGCCGTGCGAGAGCAGTGCGTGTATCTGCAGCCTTGTATTGAAGAAGTAGAACTCAAGGATCGTCTTGTAGGCGCGCACTGACGCGCTCACAAGTCCTGCGTGCCACGGCGGCAAACTCGCCGATACCCCCAACGTACTATAAGTCCATCTCCCGACACCTTTCCGAGGCTTTCGAGGCCGGAACGTATCTCAAGGATGGCCCGCCGCGTGAGGGAGACGCGCCGAAGCTTCCTCCCAACCCCATGTCGGACCCCGCCGCAATGGACGGCATGATGTCGGGCATGAAAACCCAGATGGGTGCGTATTTGTGCTACGTCGAACATACCACCCACGATTGACACGGACAAAAAAGTTATGATGGTCCCGCAAATGGTGATCATGGGTTGGATCAATTTCTTTTTCCAAGGCTTCGTCCTCAGTGCGTATCACTCTGCGCGCCTTTCATCGCAAAGCTCAATCTTCTCCCTCTTTGCAGTAAAGCTGCCGTTCCCCCTCACCCTGGGCTTCAAGTCGATGCTGCAGCGTGGGATCGAGACGACGGATATGGACGTCCGCTGGGTGTCGTCGCTGTCGTGGTACTTTTTAAATTTCTTTGGACTCAATGGTCTCTACCGTCTCATCCTCGGCGGCGACAACTCTGCGGACTCGTCGCGCGACATGACAGCCTCCCCATTTGGCGCAGCGGCGGCGGCTCCCGGCGCCGCACAAGATTTCAACAAGCTGTTCAAGGCCGAACAGGACAATTTAGACTTTTCGCAAGGGGTGTATTCCTGGGTTGGAGAGGGTGTAGAGGATAGAGTACTTGCCCGGTATGGTAAAATACGAGCTGTATAATAAAGTCAGTAAATTGCAGTTGAGAAGCAAGAGCACATGTGCGCAGCTAAATCAGAATGTTCCATTGGGTGTTCGTCCGATATTTCCGCGTTTCCGCAAGAGTGCGGGCCTTGGCAGCCGAAGTTGCCTGAACAGAGATGAAAGCTGTAAGCTGTAAAGGCGCGGCGAAGGAGGGTATATGACACGAATAAAATCATTATAGAGGCGAGGCCGATTACACGTACAGCTACATTGCAGAGGTATGGAGTACAAACACGCACAGGCCTCAGTTCGTCGTTTAGATCCTGATCTGGTCCCGGTAGTCAGCCAAGAGAATAACAATCAAGGATTTCCGCCCACTCAAAAAACAGACGCCGGTCAAGTCGGCGACAGACGCCGCACTAGACCAGCCCATCGTAGAGCGATAATGCCTGGGACGATTGTGAGCAGTGGCGACGGAATCCGTAAAGCCCCAACAGACCTTTACAATTGTCGGATCCTGCTTGCTCCCTTCCACGAACTCGTCATAAGTTAGTTTCGCATCCTTGTCCCTGTCCATGTTCCGGAAGATTTTGTCCACGCGCTGCGGGGGCGATGAGCGAAGCGGGCAAGGCAAGGCGGTGTGGAGCCCACCTTTTCTGGCGTGTCCTCGTCCGATGGCAGCTTGACCATCTCGCCGGTCATCTTGTATATAGACTGGACAATCTGGAGCATTTCGTCGTATGTGATGGTACCATCCTTGTCGATATCATATAGTTGGAAAGCCCCTGCATGCGTGCACTGGGTTCAGAGGCGGACGCGGCGCCACAAGTGCGACGCACATTTGAGCTTCTCATCGAGATGGCCACGACTGGTCACGCTGAGTGCACAGATAAACTCCTTGAAGTCGATGGTGCCGTTCCCGTTCGCATCAAACACGTTGAAGACATAGTCTGCGAATTCGCCGGGGTCGCCAAAGGGAAAGAACTGCTTGTATATGCGACTGAACTCGGTCTTGTCGAGTTGGCCAGAGGGACAATCCTTGCGGAAGCCCTTGTACCACTGCTGCAGCTCCTTCTTGTCGACTGGGGACGTTAGTGGGGAAGCGCAACACAGTAAATCCATCTGCGCACAGTAGGTATTCTTCTGCAGGTCAGCGAGCTGTTCCGGCGAAAGCTTCGATTGCGATTTGCCCATAACTAAAAAACGGACGGTGGTGGTGGCTGAGATTGATTGCTGTGCACCGCTGATACTGTGCGAGAGCGATGGTGTTACGTAAGCGCGACGAGTTCCCACTCAAAATTCGCCGTTTGAGACTGGAGAAGCCTTTGTATAAACTTGCCTAATATTGCGTGGATACAGGTTGGACCGTTCAAAGGGTTTTGACGACGATTGACGATGGTGAGTGATAATACTCTGACCGTTGTTGATGATTGTTGATTCCGCCGGCAAGTTCCGCCGGCCCGAGTCCCCGTCAGTGATGAATCGAAGATGAGGGGGACAAGAGAGACGCGCGGGCATGCTTCAGCATATGCTGTCTGGAACAGCTGAAACGGTGGCGGGTCGACATGCGTTATGAAGCCTCGCAAGGAAATTAACCAACAACTTAGAGCAAGCACGGAAACATATGCGATGTTAAGTAATGAGGTTACGAGTGATAGTCTGTCTGGAGAGACTAATGCGATGTAGCCCATTGTTCTCAGAATCACTTGTATTCCTCGTCAAGGGAGGGCAGAAGAGATTGTAGGAGGAATAGCACAGTCTAGGGTTCTAATCAAATCAATATATTTTCGATTTCTGAGGATTTTTGGGGGTGTTTTGCCACCGTACGTGACAGTGTCACATGTGTCACCGTTCGCGTCTTGCGCGTCTGTTAACGCGTCGCCGGTGCCTTTACACGTCCAAAAGAAATACCTATGAAAGATGTTTACGGAGTAATACTTTGAGTCATCGGATAAAGGACACATAACATACTGTAAATCAACGAAGAATTCAACTCAAGTTCCCGTTCAAGTTCAACTTGTAGACGACGCGGTCATTCGTGCTTTTAGTGCTTCCATGACGGTAATTCTGGCTGTATGCCAATTTATCTAATCCCTGGCTACTTGGAAATGAAAAGCATCCTCGGGGACGCGCAAGGGCACGCAAGGGGACGCGTCAAAGAGCGAATTCGGGTGTCGGGTGACCTGTGTGCCTATTTTTGATTAGTCTGTAGTTAACCGCGCCACCGTGCAAGGGTGGCCGCGGTATTAGTAATCATCGGAGTTTCAATAAGGTTCCCACGGCCTTTCCTTCCACGCCGTCAGCGCTCTTCCACTTCCCCGCCGTCCCTCACTCTTCTTCGGCCATGATAGCACTCCAGTCCCACTAGGGTGACCGCTGTGGAGACCCCTCCTTCACCAGGGACAAAGTCCCGCAATCAGAAGACGGCCTTATCGCTCGCAGCGAACGTTCAGGACCTCCTTTACGGCGATTGCAAGATGCAAAGGCACTATGCTGCATGACTGGCCGAAATCTCGTGCCGGAAATTGACGAGGACAACCCTTGGGATGGCATCTGCGTCTACCCTGAACGTCTGCGTGACAAGGCGACGGAATCTCGTATAGCAGACGGTGCGCCAGCGGCCAAACCGCCTCGTGCTGGCTATCTGCGATGACTGAACGGCCTTGTACAGTATCCCAAACCTTGGTTTCCGGCCAGAACAGTCGGTGCAGGCAGGGGGAACTAACAGGTGCGTGCTCGTCGCTCTCTCTAACTCCTTCGATACGACGTACCGAAGCCCTTGCACCAGTTCACCTCTGCACACTCCACATTGGTGCTCCTACCTTCCGCATGCGCTCAAGCGCGCATCTCGTACCACCGTACGCCCGAACCCTACTTACCAAGGAGTGGGGCTGGTGGCGAACTTTGTTGTCGCATGGTGCTCCGTGAGCGTTGTGCAGCCGCAGGCGCGCACGCGTTTTCATGGAACTGCGGGGCTATACTCCCCGCGCAACACCTACCGCGCGTGGTGCAGTACACACGGTGACGTGCGTGGTGCGTACACTCTCTCGCATCCTTTCGCTCCGGCTTACACCACAATCTCTCCCCGCACAGCAACAGGCACACAAGCGCACGTTGCGGCTTCGATCCCCACCAACGCAGAGTCCTGGACGCACATTGTGCTCATTCTCTTACTCAAACGACCTGCCAGCGCTGAACGGCGTGCGGAATCGTGCATCGGATTCCATTCACGCGGAAGACGAGCGCGCAACACACCTAAAATAGATTCCTTTCCTACCCGTTAAAATCCAGTATGAAATGAAGACTTTCTGTGGCACTTTCAGATTTCTGGAAAGCTGCACTTTCCACTACGCTATCCGGCAAACGGAAAACACTCCTTTATTCAGCGCTTCTCGATGAAAGGGAAAGAAAGGCTTTACGTCGAAAATGAAAAGTCAACGGAAATTGTGACTTTCCACGCGGCGGAAAGTGACGGTGAAAGAGATTCTTTCCTATCTGGGGGAAATTTTCCCCAAGGAAAACTTTCCCCAGATGGGAATGCTGTTCTTTCAACTGCAGTGAAAGGAAGATTAAAAGAGGATCTTTTGTTACGCCTTTCTTTCTTTGTTGAAGGTCTCTCTTTCTGCGAGAAATGAATGGTGTACTTAAAATAGTCCTTTCAACCTCACATTCTGTCGAGTGGAAAGTGTTACTTTCCGCCGATTTGAAAGTGCAGCGGAATGTTTGTCATTAAAAGCCCTTTTTAACGCGTAGGAAAGGATTCCCTTTTAGGTGTGCAAATGTCCACACCCTCAACCTCGCCTGGTGACGCAACGCTTCGCCGTCCACATCCGCCGTAACGCAGCGACAGCAGCAGTACAGCGCGCCGAACGGATACCTACGGATACTCGCACAGAAGTACATATCTCCGACTCCTCCCCTCCTTCTTTCCCATGTTGTAGTATGGTATATATAGTGCATATTAATGCAAGGTTGTAATTCATCGTTGCCCTTGCATAGTCCGAAAATTACCTGGGGTTCTGCATCACATATTATCGGGACGTTCTTCACCGTGACGTTCAAGTTGGCCCGTTCGAGTTTCACTCAGTTTCCCCCCAAACTGTCAGCGGGCATCATAGAGGTCAGCTTGCGCGTAATAGAGGGCCAGTTGAGCGGCGAGAGTCGGAGGAAACGCGAGAAGACGCGTCGAATAGGCGTGGGAACATTTTGAAACTCCGATGATTACTAATACCGCGGCGACCGAACACCGCATCGACCTTACTGACAGACTACAACATGCGAGGTACGAGCACAAAAATTGTTGTAGCGTCTGTTTAGAAGAGACTAATTTTTGATGGACGGTGGAAAATGGATGGAACTTGCCGGCGCTACTGTGCCAGGTCTATTTGGGTAGTGAGGCAAATGTAGAGGGGCAGTCCACTCCCTGTAATGAGCGGGGGAGGGTGAGGGGATATGCAGTGTGGAGAACAATGGCCGGCGGCTCCCCGGTGATGGGAACTGATGGCATCACGCCCAGTAATACACGCGGCGGTGGAAACGGCATGGATCGGCACTGTTCGGCATCGGCAGCCACTGGATGCCAACTCGAGTTCCAGCGGAGCTCACTGGATTCCAGTGGGTTTCTGCCCCGAACCGAGTGCCACTGGTATCCAGTGAGTCTCAATGGCTTCCCCCGCCCAAAGTTGTGTCAACTTCGAAGGTTTCTTCCCCTGTCGAAACACGGTTGTGCTGGAGTTTGCAGCTGAGTTTTACCTATTTTTGAGGTCGAAATCCACTGGGATCCGTTGGTTCACAGATCCTTCATTCGAAGTTTCCGTGTGTCCTCGTCCACCTTGATAATTTCCCGGAATCCAGTGTGATCCATTAATATATTCCTCTCGAGACCCTCCCCCTTCATCAATTTTCCCATGAGATATCCTGCAGCGAACCTACATCTGAATTCTAGGAATGAGATATAGCCCGTAAGACGCCACGTTCTTTGTTTTGGCTTCAACTTTGCCCGAATCAAGCTCGAATCATTTATTTCCGGCCGTAGCACCCCTTTCACGCATCCGAGCGCTTGAATTTACCATTTGACAATGACTTTACGAGTTGTTCTAGAGGCCAGGAGGTTGCTGACCCTCAAGTGCAATAAATGCGGATAATACATCGATTCTTGGCAATATCCAATGGCACCCGTTATCTTATCGCGGCCGGCACTGACACCCATCACACATCAGCGGCCGCCAATGGCCACCAATATCCAGTGGCGGCCACCGGTGGCCGCCAGTGAACTTTCCACCACCGGGCATATCATTCCGGGTCCCGGCCACGCTAGCGATGTGGGCAGCATACATGCAGCGAAGACAATGGAGTGTCGGAATCGCATGAGCGACCACCACAAGGGATGGTATCGCGGGATCGAACCTGATCGAACGCTTGCGACGCTGGACTACAGACGTCCAGCTACGTCCAGCCAGAGGTCTAGCAGAGGCGAACGGGTGGCAAGAACTGCATGCGATCGTTTAGCAGTAGGGGAGATGGTGGTACAAAGCCAAGGGTAGCCGAGCAAGGACGACCGCCGAGCCTTGAAGTAGAGACGCGTCGCGGTGATGCTCACGTGATCGCAATCACACCCACGGTCATGTGAGCGACGCGGCGCAGAACGTGGGAACCTTGTCTCCTTGCTTTCAATTCAACTGCATTCGCCACACGAAAATTGTGTCTTCTGACTTACCGGTCCTGTAGGGCGCCCGCTACTCGATGGATCCACTCCGGCTCCCAAGCGTCCCAGGACAGCGCAACTATTTCCAGCGAGTCACAGCGGCCGGCTGTTTGATTCTGCAGACGTACACACCAATTTTTTTTTTTTTTTTTTTTTTGGCGTAGCATTGATTGTCTTTGGACCACTTTGTGGTCACCACAACATCCGTGCCGTGTCACGGAGTGCTCCCAACTTGAACTCTGACGAAACTCTTGTCAGCAAGAAGGCCCAGTAGGACCCACTCTCAATTCCTTTCGCATGCCCTAGAGTCTAATACGAAACGAGACCACGTTTCGTTTTATCCATGAGACGGACATTGGGACAAACCACGCAGCCCCTGCTCAATCCACCACCGTGTCGACGCTATGAGCCTCGGTGCTGAATATTCTTCCCTTGCCCAATCATTCACCACCGAACAGCCCATATCAAATAAAAACAAGGACAGAGCGCGCCTGGGCGACGAGAGGACTGAAGAGGCAGGTTGAAGCAACGAGAATCGATTTAGGGAGTACAGTATCGCACGTAGATTTCATACCTGTAGACGCGGAAAGGGAACAGAGTTCACAACGTTGCCGGGATTGAATTGCCCGATTGGAGATCAGAATATTATTACGAAGTCCACGATGCAAGATGCGCCGCCTCATGGTCGGTTGTGGATATATACGGGCTAACCGACTCTGTGAATACCCTCGAGTGGCCGACAGCAATGGTGCCCGTTGCTGCACCCGGTGCACTCGACTTGCTCGGTGTTCCTTGTAATCGATCAAAGCACATGAACTCTGCTTCTTCTCTCCCCCTCCAACATGTGCTATGCGTATGGCTCCATTGACCAGGTTATTCACCCTGCTCCCCCTCAATACACCTCTTAACCCGTTGCAGGCCGTGAATGTATGTGTGATGTGCAAGGTCTTCCCCGGGCCAAGGTCAGTAGCCGCCCAAGATTCCTGTTCATTGCCATATCGCGTCTAGTTGTCCCCATACTCGCGACGTCTGCCGCAATCGCACCGCCCACCCCCGCTTCGATGTCCTCTATCTCAAGAATGCAGAAGGTATTCACACTGTTCTCCCATTCAGCGCAGTTGAATAACAAGTCAAGTCGACTCGTTCAACGGCTGTGGCTACTGCAAGGTACACTACAGCTACCCCGTTTGTTCGTCAATGCTCATCGCTCCCAGTGGGCCCGCACGAATCCCCCACCAAAGGCCGCCGGGTACTACAACACCGGTTGGCCAGGCTGCTGTCGTCCCCCGACCGCAAGCGAACACCGCCTCATACAGCCTGCGGACTGGCGATCGGTCAGTCTTGGTACGTGCGTTGCCCTCGTTCCCCAGCAACACCTCATCCAGACCGCAGTCCACCACGTCCCCATCCCCGCCGACGTCAAAGCTGCCCTCGACAACCTTTCGTCCCGGGGAAGCCCTGTCCCATCCGCGAGTCCGGTGCGGTCTGGTCCGAGTGCGAAGCCCCCGATTCCCCCTGTGGACCGCAGGAACAGCGCATCGGGCAGGACCGCAAAGTCCGCGGCCATGCCGATACCGACAAAGGGCCGATCGGGCGGTAGCCCACAGATGGTCGCGTCCTCTATCACCAGCACCAGCTCGCGCGGCTCGAGCAGTAGCGGCGGCACGTCTGCATCTATTCCGACGGCGTCGACCATGGAGCTACAGGCGCAGCGACGGCGCGAGACCTCTGCTGATGCAGAAAAGCCGCCAGGACCGTCCAACTCCTCCCCAGGTCTCAAACAAACAGACTTGGAAAACCCCATTACACCGCGGCGTAATTCGAGTGGACGGCCTCCCGCATCAACGGCGTCTTCTTCTGTATCAAAGGTGATCGCAGACGCGCTGACGTCAGGGACCCAGCGGCACCGTTCGCTGTCCTCGGCGCAGTCTTCCACACCAGCCAAGTCATCTCCTCCGGCGTCAACAAAGACCTCCCCACCGGTGCGCCCCGTCGATCCACTACGGTCACAGAAGAAGGCGGATGCAGAGAACTTGAGCGCGTCTAGCAGCAGCAAGAAAGCAGATGTTAACGCGTCAACCAAGAAGACAGATGTCGAGACTGCATCGAGTAGCAGCGGCAGCGACAGCCTTGGCTCGATGACGGAAAGCACCGTCACGTCAGACGGCGGATTCACGGATTATCTTTCGGACGAGTCGGAGGCGGAGCTCCAGCGACAGGCGGAGGCCAAGGCCGCGTTGGTTGCGCAGAACGAGGCAGAAGAGCTGGAATTCAGAGCCGCGCGTCAGGCCCTTGCCAATATCGGGCTGCGTCCGCCCAAAAGCTGGGCGGCGACCGATACCAACAGGTCGGCGGCGCGAATAGCGCCCTCGACGCGGAGCTAAGTGTGCATAAGGTTGTAATCTGGGTGTAAAACATGTTTTCTTTCTTTGGGATGTGTATGTATGAATTGTGATGTTGTACGTTTTTGTGAGCCGAAAGGCTGTTGCTCGTGTGCAAAGCGTTGCCAGAAAGCAGTGTGTATGTAACGGCGTGACCGTGTTAACTGTGGGCTTGTTTCCTGCCACTGCCGTCTTCCCCGCACTCTGGGGCGGAGGTGTTCCTCTGTTTCTTCCTGTCTTCCTCCTCGCGCTCGTCCGTCGCGCGAGGTCTCCTCTTGCACGTTCCGTGCCACCCCTCCAACGTCTCCAACTAAAGCAATATGAATCTGAGTCGCACCGCCATTTCTTCAACGCGTCCAGTCAACATTCTAGATGCTCGTTTCGACTCGGACTGCAATATATTCACTACATCAACCCCCGCAGGCTTCGCCGTCTACCGCACATGTCCTTTGACCCTGGTCCGCAAGCGCGGTACTGGTCCTGCTATACCTCGTGGGCCCTTCTAATGCAATCGTTTAGAACTCACAGGCGGCACTCTTGCCGCGGTCGTCCCGTTACACACTTCGTCTCTCCTCTTCCTGCTCGGCGGTGGTCCCAGTCCTCTTTACCCGCCAAACAAAGTAGTTCTCTGGGACGACGTCCTAGGCGCCGAAGTCGCAGAGCTCGAATTTCGTGAACGAGTGCGGGGCCTCGCGTGCCGTCGCGGCTGGCTCGCAGTCGCTCTACGACGCCGCGTCGTAGTGTTTGAACTCAGAGAGCAGGTCACCAGACACGCCGAATGGGATACATGGGACAATCCAAGAGGTGAACGGCTCTCATCCAACCGTGGCTAGCCGATATCTAACCAGCCAGTCGCTGCAAGGTCTGCTCGCACTCGCAAGTGGCACCTACGCTACTTTATTGGCTATCCCGGGAAAGCAAATGGGCCATGTGCAACTGATACACCTTCCGCCTTGTGTTCCGCCGACGCCTATAGGCCCGCCCGCCTCGACGCCGCCCCGCAAACCTCCACCGCCCCCGACGAAACATCCAGTTGCGATCATCGCTGCACACACCACTGCACTGACGACTCTCGCGGTCCCGCCATCTGGGCGCTTACTGGCAACCACATCCTCTCGGGGCACTCTGGTACGGACCTGGGACGCGGTCACCGGCAAACTTGTGCGAGAATTCCGGCGGGGGACCGATAAGGCTGAGATCTTCGGCGTTGCTTTCCGGCCCGACGAGCGAGAGCTGTGTGTCTGGAGCGATAAGGGCACTGTCCATCTTTTCAATCTCGTCGTGTCCGGAGCCTCGTGAGTTTCTCTATGTTTCCCGAATATCGTGATGATTGATTATTCTTTCACAGCAATCGACAGTCCACCTTTTCACCCCTGACGCCATACCTGCCCCTCCCGAAGTATTTCGAGTCGGAGTGGTCCTATGCACAATATCGAATACCGGTCCAGTCGTCTCACATATCGCTGTCTGCGACGTCAATACGGTCCCCGATAGCGGAGGTGGACGAAGAGCGCTGTATGGTTGGATGGATCGAGGCGCCAGATACTGGGAACTCCAACCACAGTCCGGTAGAGTATCAGCTGGTTGCGCTGACATACGCGGGTGGGTGGTATCGGCTATCCCTCCCCGCTGCGCGTTCTTCGAAGGCGGATGCCTCGTCTTCTTCAGGCTCGTCAACCTCTCCGCCAAAGACCCGTCAGCGGACCTCTAGCGGTTCATCTGTACTCAGCAGATTCGACAAGGGCAAGGGCAAGGGCAAGGAGAAGGACAAGAAGGACGGCGAGAAGCAGAGTCGCAAGTGCGTTTTAGAAGAGTTTCGTCGCTTTGGGCGTTGGGACGGCTGGGGGTAAGCCGGACCCACTGGACTGTGACATTTTCATGTTCGTTCCTACCTCCGCACTATGTATCCATACCATATGCATGATAACTCCTTGTTGTATATCCTACTAATGTTGATATTCGACGTATTCCGATGAATGAGTGACAGCAAATGAGTGAGTGATAGACTACGCTACAGTTAGGAGCCCAATGTCCAATTGTCCAAAATGGTCCGTGATTCAGAGAACGTAAAGAAAAGAGTGTAAAGCAACGACTAGTCTAGTAGCGAGGGCGCTGTTGGTAATGATTATCCCCGTCGTGATATGGAGCGAAGCCTGGTGCGGGCGAGTTCCACGTGTCCTGGTGTTCATTCAGAGACACTTGGGAGTCGTTCATCGACCCAACCTTCTGGTAAGGTTGGGAGGCAGCAGCGGCCTTGGACGCAGCGATCCCAGCGCGGATGCGCGCACGGCGCCGGCGGGAGAGACATATCCCCATTCCGAGGGCGAGCAGGGCAACAACTGCGACTCCGCCCGCGATCCCAGCGTACAGGGCGACGTGAGAGGTGCCGCTTGACGCTGTCGGGCCACCGCTGGTAGATGATGGGTTTGCAGAGCCGCTAGCGTCGGATTGGAGGACACTCTGAGGGAGCACGCTTGCGTCCGCGGTTGGTTGTGCCTCGATGTTCCCGCTACCGATCAGGACATGTGTGCCATTGCTTGGGATGCCGTTAATAACGACAAAAAGGAGGGCAGGCCCAGGCTGGAAGAGGTTCGGGTTCGGATGCATTTGTGCTACGAGAAGAAAGACAAGTTCTTGAGATTGTGGGTAAAACAAAAGGAAACTGTTCTTACAAACGTGCAACACGATCGATCCGTCTTTGTTCACGGTGTAAGTGTTGTTGAGCTGTTCAATAGTGAGCCACTCTCACACATTTAAAATGTTGAACATTTTCGCGAACCTGCATATACCTCTGGCCCATGTTCATGGCGTGGGTTGTCCATCCACCACGAACAACGGAGACAATGGTGTTGCTAGCGGCGTCGTTACTGGATCCAGAGTAGGAGCTCGCGGGAACAGTGATGTCGAATGGATCTCCGCCGTATGTCAATTTCGAGGGGACGCCTGCTGGCGAGGGTCGGACGCTAGCCGAAAAATAAGGGGGATAGAACTTTTCGGCTATGTATTGGGTGGGAAACGGGACACTGCTGCTGACGTTGACGTCGAGATTGGGGTTGGAACCAGCGATGAGAACCGAGGCATCAGGCAGTAGGAGGGCCGATGAATGGTACAGACGGGCGATACTTGAAGTGGAAAGTCCGGCAGAACTCCATCGACTCCCTGCGGGGGCGTTGGGGTCATAGATTGCTGGGGTGCCTACGGGCCCCGATGCAAAGCTTTGCGCAAAAGGCATCTGATCTACCGGCGTCAAAAGGTTCTTCACGCCAAATCCCGCCGTTCCGTTGAGACCACCGTTAACCAAGAAGAGCTTTCCGTCCGGAAGGATAATGAACTGGCTCATAGTGCGGCCCTGAGGCATGTCGTCGTCTTGAACATACACTGCTGGCAATCCGTCCGCAGGCTCGGGTGTTATGCGCTGACAGTCCTTCGAAGCCGGGTGCGGGTTAACCCATTGTCTAACTGCACATGGCTGACCTTACCTTCGATGCGGGATAGTCCCAAGTGTTTATGTACGGATCTAAACCGTACGATTCTGATTAGATTTGATCTCAGCTGCCCCACATATATGTTACCCACAAGAGAAATTGCCCCAGGCGGGCTCAGGCATGTCCGAACCTCCGCAAAAGATGATGGTCTGGGAGTAGTTGTTCGCCGGCGTCATAGGAAGCATAGTTGTGGCCCCACTAGCAGGATACACCCGCACAACACCATTCGGCATGTCGGGGAGATCAAACTCAGTGTTGTCCTCGTAGTTCCAAATGACTAAAGTAAGAAGTTGAATGATGGGACGAGAAAGTGGCAGAAGAACGAACTGGTGGAAAGATTGGTTTGCATAAACATTTTCCCCGAACTTGTTTTTTTCCTGTGAGAAATAATCCAACCTGCACGAAATTGTACATACCTCAGAAGAAAAGAGAGTGGGTAGGCATTCAATCCTGATGTCTTGAATAGGAAGTTCAAGGCCTGCGGTGTTTGGCCATTGGAAGGGTAGAACTCGTATGACAGCTCGGCACCATCATTGGGGTTATTGTTGGGGACGTCCCGCAGAATGTACCCTGAGGTCGGGAATTAGCAAATGCAGATTCAGGTGTAGGGGGGCATACGTGCCTCCGTTCTGAAAGCCCCCAATGATTGCGATAGTCCCGTTCCCGAGAGCCTCTGCAGTGGAGTACCATCGCTTTCTTTGCATGGAGAGGGTGCTAGGGTCATCGAACCACTGGCATTGAGGCGACGAGAAGTCTTCCGACGAAGCGCAAGGAGTGAGGACACGAATGGATTTTCCACCGTCAAAGTCTTGGTATGTCGCATCCCAGCTGGCCGATGCTCCGCCCGGATACGGTACCGATCCCATGTTACCGCCAGGACCTGCGGCTCCGTTGCCGCCAAATGTCACAAAGGAACTTTTGGACGAGTATCATCAGAACATACAGCGGAGATGATTGAAGATTCTCCTACCCATTTGGTGTATGAAGCCCTGTCCCGCGAGTGAGTATACACTACAACAGATTGTGTCACATACCGCTACTGCAAAACGTGTTAGTCGATATTTCCATCACGTCTGCTTGCTGGGTGTTGAAATCCCTGCTTCCCGTATCAAGATTGAGTCTGGCTGTGACGAGTGGGGTCGTACCAGACCGAGCCCCAAGCAGGATGACCAGCTACTGCAGCCTCATTACCCTGAAAGATGACGATTATGCTTTGCGTGACGGCTCCTCTAGGCCCTTACCTCTGCTTTGTCGATAATGTACACCTTGTCATTATTTCCAAGAAACATCTAGATATTTTTTCCTGGATGAGACGGGCATAACTGGCCGTGGTGAAACTTACCATCATCGCACTGACAAGCGTCGACCCTACCTGTTCGAATGAGCCGGCGGTAGCAGCGAAAACCGGAGCCAGAAACAAGGAAAGCGAAAGTAAGTGCCTCATGATGAAGAGGGAGGAAGAGAGAAAGATTAGGGCCGTTAGGCATTTTGATGGCTAAATTCGTTAAGCATCTATCAATCAACAAATGATTGCTGCTGCAGAGATGCTCAGTTGTCTCTCGCTGTGAATATGATTGTTCCGGCCAGCGACGACGAAAACGACACGTATTGCGAGACGAACCATGTCTCTTGCTCAGACAAACACATAGTGAAGACAAGCGGTTTCCCTCACAGACAAAAGCAGGTGGAGACCGGCGGTTCTGCTTTCAGCCGCCGCTTTCCTGAATCTTCAGCCCGAGGCGAACACCGAACCTGCAAGCATTAAAGCAATCAGTAAGCCTGATGGGGTGGATCTGGCGGATCACGTATGTGCTTGCCGACAAGCGCCCTCGGCGCGGGACTTCGGCTGGCCAAGACAACTGTGGGAATTTCATCGCGTACCCACCAAGCTTTTCTCTTTCATAGCCCGAGACCAGCAAAAACATGACAATTTCGGTTGGCTGCCCTTCCGGTCCAAGCCCCACAACCTGCGGATATTGCAAGCCAGCTGGTCAGCGGAGAAGCGCCAAATCTGCAGCCCATGCTGCCGGATTGCTTGCCAACCAGCTCTCGTGCCAAGTGCGGCATAGTTTTGTCTGGTAGTTTATACTGTAACTCGCCGCCAGGTTTATCAAAAGATGATCGATCGAGGCTGGCGTCGCTCTGGTCCGCCGTTCCCAACTATCCCAGTAGCAACGTCTTATCTTGCACGTAGGCACCTGGTGTTATAAGCCGGACTTAAAAGCGTCTTGTTGCCCATCCTACACCATCAAGTACCCTTGGCTTCCTCTGATCCTTTCCACGAGCTGAGAGAGTGTAGATTGGATGCTGAGAACTTCAGGGCGTCGAAAAGTAAACGGAAGCTCGTCAATCGGTAAGCTTCTTCTGGATGTCTAATTCTGCGGGCCTCAGATGGATGTCAAAGTTGGAATCGGTTCATGTTGCACGGGAAACAGGCCGAGCCCAAGACCTCCACGTCGAAAGCCAAGGAAACGACTTTTTCCTTGAACAATGCCATCCACGCCGCAGAAGTCGGATTTTGCTCAAATGAGTCGCAAGAGCATCAGTTCGAGGTAACTCCCAGTGCTCCACGACGACTGTAAAGTTGAGGCGTTGTCTAGACTATATTAGAGCCTTCGTCCTACAGCCTAGAAAAATTTGAACTGTTCTGTAAATATCAGAAGGGTATTCACAGTGACTCGGACTCCACACCGTCCGGGTTCAAACGTTTTCTCGTCGACTCTCCTTTGAGTGTGCGTATGTCTCGAGTTTTGTTTTATTTCCCCCGTCTTTTATCTGACTTGGTTGGCTCAGCCAGATCCCATCCCGTATCACTCGCCTCCTTCCCCTCATCTACCTATCAACTACGGGTTAGACGATTCAATTTGGACTTGAGCAGTGCTGACGCAGACAAGATCTTACCACCAGCTCTACAAGTGTGATGGTGTACTAATCGCCCTTGGGGTAATCGATATACTTCCCAGCTGTGTCTCCAGTGTTTATTTCATGTACGATCCGGTGAGTGACTCCATTTACTACAGACCAACGATTTGATTTCGCTTCCAATAGGCATGGGAGGAGTTTTCTCTTGGAAAGGTACGGCCCTGTTCTTTTCTTTCCGAACCCAGTTCTAAGAAACGGCAGTTGAGTGCGCTTCGCGAAATCTCACTCGCTTCCGAAATCAAGGCAGCTGGTGCTCCGGAGATGACCTCACTGTACATGGGTAAAGTTGTTGTTTCGGTGCACTGGAACTATCATTAACGTCGAGTCCACCTTTGGTCCGCCTAGGATTTTATATCCATTCTTGCCCAAAAATGCGGTATAAGGTCTCTGATGGCTTTACCGAATATACGGGTAGCTGAACTTAGCAGGGAGATTACCATCCTTCATATCTTGCGGACCCAGTGAGGACCGTGTTTTGACGCCCATATCTCGATTGAATTCTTGGCAGGAAACTTATGATTGGTTTCCGTTGGAAAGCTGTATCCCGCTGCTCGAAAAACATCGATATGCATGCTTTTCTCAGCCAGATCATTCGAGTTCAGAACCTCCTGATCCCCTGACAAGTGAGCCGTCTCAGGTCTGAGGATTGGAAAACCCTGACACGGGTGTAGTTGATGAGCCACCTCAGCCAGATGCCGATGTTCTGGGTCGGGTTCACCTTGTGCGCGGTATTGAAGAAAACAAAATTACCGTGGTGCCCGTGAATGTTGGTGACCTCAACGCGATGAATTCCTCGTTCTCACTTTTTGACCGGACAGAAATCCCCGTATTGGGCCATCGATGAGCTTCGTAAGGATATTCTTGGTTGCATTGCAGGCTTGGGTCCGGACTTGGCGATGGAAATTATCTTTTACTTGGATTGATTGGATAATAAACCTTGTCGGCGTATTTCGGCCGAATCCTGATCTGGCCCTTTCTCCCTACACACTCCCAACCATGTCGCAGTTGAAGCGCGCTTGGAACGTTATCTACTGGCTTCCAGCCGTGATATTGCTTACGGACTTCTACACCTTGAAACAGGTATCTGGACGTAGTATGCAGGTCGTATCGAATTTCCTTGTGCCCAGCTTCCCGACCTAGCTGACCCCCCACGGCTGGCAGTCAGCCTACTCTCAACCCAGATTCCTCGTTATTATGGAGGGATGTCGCCATATTTGACCGCGTTTCAATCCACACGTTTCAACGTCAAGGGAGAGGAGACATTGTAGCGCTGAAGTACCGTCAATCGTTCTTTACAGATATCCTCGGTTTACTCGTCGTCCAGGTCACCGTACGACGCCAAAACCGAACTTGTTAAACGAGTCATCGCCATAGAGGGAGACCTTGTGCGTACTCTACCTCCATATCCGCAACCCGAAGTTCGCGTTCCGAAGGGCCACGTCTGGGTGGAAGGTATGTTTAATGCATGGTTGATCTATGGCGCGGTCCCTAATAAACCGCTCAAGGTGACGCGTTTCACACAGTCGACAGCAATTCTTTCGGACCGGTAAGCTACTATCCGCTCGCGGTGCGCGTTGCGCCTTCAACCAGCAATTAAATTACGAAATATCCTGATTTTCTAGCTACCTTTGGGTCTGGTGGACTCGAGATTGCTCTGTTTAATATGGCCGTTCTGGCGCTTCGGTTCCTCGACCGGTCCCTCTGTACCTGGTCCTCATCCACGGGTGACTATGGCACCAAGTAAATAGATGTTAGCATATCAGTTTCAATAGATGACAAGATCCAACTTGGACTTCATATACGCGAATACCGCAAGGAATGTCCGTGCCTGTGGCGGCAGCCGTCGAGGAAGCCGAGGCTTGCTGTGTAAAGATCGGAAATGAGTTAAATCTGCTTTGCCCTGCTGGCCTAAGTCGTATATGTCCCGCTGTAGTAACGCGTACGGTTTTCTCTTGTAAACAGATGCAGCGGGCTGAATGGAGGCTGTGCTGCGGTGCGTTCTGCCTGCACTTCGTTCCCTATTCCTGCGTCATTTCTTCAGAGCGGTCTGATCCTGCCGCGACAGCCTCGTTCGCAGGCAAATATTACTGCGCCGCCTGCCTCTCCCGGTCATATCCGACTGCAAAAGCACTCAACGTCCCGCGGCGAAATCTGACTGCCAACAACGCTTTCTTGCTTTGCGGCCAGATCCTACCGCATCTCTCGCATCTCTCGTTGGCGGTCGGATTCGACTGCGAAACTTCTGCAACACCACTCGCAGTCACATCTGACTGCGTCCCTCGTTTGCGGTCCGATCCCATTGCGACGGTGCATATCTCGTTGGCGGTCGGAATCAACTGCAGAACTCCTACGGCATTACTGGCAGTCACATTTGACTGCGTCTTTCGTCGTTTGCAGTCCGATCCAACTGCGACGGTGCTTCTGTTCCCATTGTGGTTCAATATTTCTGCCGCCGACTACTCTGTGTCTGCGGTGTGATCCTACTGCACGGTGCTCTCTATAGTTGTCCCCTTCCCCCTTCCTCTAGTCTCTCAATCTACTGGCAATATCTTATGATGCCGCAAATTGCTCAAACTTGATTTCTTCTTCTGCAAACACTTGAATGTCCTTGTTGCTAGATGATTATGGCCAGAGATGTCCACGTCAACACGCTGTAACTGAACCCAGTATTGTTTACTATGGGTCAGCATTTCCCAGCGACGCTAACAGCTCATGGGCTACGAACGAGGCTGAGTACGAGTCCGATGCGCCATACTAGCCTGTTCTCGGTGTTCAAGTATCCAGCAGCTTGTTCCTCGCTGCAGTCAAGTGGTACCAGGTGCTCCTGGGGTGATCCGAACTTTGAACAACACTGAGTTTTCTCAGCCGCCGGTCGACTCCTCAATGAAGAAGTATGGTTACTACCTCCTTGGAGCCTCGAAGATAGACTTGCCGCAAGCATCGAACGAGTGGACTGAGGGTACGCAGGTTATTTTCAACCCGATGTTTTACCATACATATGCCTCTTGCACACTTACAGTTGAAGCCTGTAGCTAACCAGCATGCATATTACGACTAGGTACCGCTTAATTTGGCTCCCAATGATACCCCAATGTACTTTAATGAGGCACAACATTTTTGATCTGGTAGTTTGACATGCTTATATCTTGCTCCCCCTTGCTCCAAATCGCCTCAAAAGTTGCCACAACCATCTAGCAACGATATGGAACGATATGAGAAGCACATGAACTTTTTGTCGAAAACCTGTATATCGAGCTTCTACTTCCAAGATGTCAACATACACACCTGGAAATATTACAGGGCATGCATTGAATACATAGGAATACCTTAGTAGAAGCGTAGAACTTCCGACAGTGTTGCGATGGAGCTATGGTCCAAATAAATCGTGATTATCGCGAACTCCCTGTTTTAGAGCACGGTTTTACGATACTTCCATACGTGTGGATTAGGCCATTGCTGGCGCATGGCAGTACGAGTCCAGTCTATCAATTTTTTTTTTGATCCGTGTTATATGACCCGTATTATCCCGACTCTCCATTCAATACATATTTTGGGCTAATGTCAACTACTTTAATGCCTCAACAAGGTCGTTGTCCTCGGAATCAAAGAACTGGCTGCATTTTAAAAATTAGGCCATTGCATTGGTGAAAGACCCGGCAGCTCACCGTCGTACGCCTGACAATCCAAGCCAACCAAGCACCTTTCGGACGATGCGGTCGACGTTTGCGAACCCGCCCACCGACGCGAACGAGACAAACTCCCGGTGGTAGACGCTGCACCCCGGGCACTGGGTGATCACTTTCCTTCCGCCTGTTCTTGCTATCTCGAGGTGAACGAGCCGTTCTGAGGGAGAGCAAGCGATCAGCAGCAGGAGAACGGCAGACGAAAAAAACGTACCTGCTAAGTAACGTCTTGGCACGTCGTATGTCCAGGCCCAAACGTGCGTTTGATCTCGGTCGCAGCCTTTGTATTCGCAGCGACGTCGTTCTATGTCCTTTGTATGGCCGACTTTTGCGTTCGCGGCGGATTTGAATTGCACGGGTGTGAGATTATCTTCGCGCAAGTCGTCGATCGCGTCGTCTGGGGCCCGGCCGGTCACGTAGAGTTTACCCCGCGCTTCATTCTTGTATAGCCGCGAGTGCCGTTTCGCGAGCAAGGCAGCAATTTGGTCCTCACAAGTGGGTAAGCGTCGGCTGTGATGGTCAGGTGCGATTGCTATGTGTGTGGATACGCGCACATGGACGCTAACGGTGTGCGTCTGAGGTTGTATAGAGTTTGACGAACCGGCGACGGTTGGGTCCGGACGCGACCCATGTTGCTGGAGCCTGATGTCCCGACGTTGAGCGATGCGAGCTCGACGTTGATCGAAGGCAGGTGACCGGCGCCTATTCGGCGGCGTTAACAAGGCGCGTGCATCCCGCCCTCGTTCGACGTCTTTTGTTAACACATCTCTGGACTCTTGGAAGCGAGCAAATTCCTGCAATAATAGAGAGAGGTGAGTAGATTGAGCAAGACGAGAAGATACCGGACGATGCGTGAGTGGGATTTTTTTTTTTTGCTGCGGTCCTCGAGGGTTTCCCCGAGGAGGATGCGCAGCGAACGCAAACGTGCCGTCCCAGCCCCCCTCCCTCCCGGCCATTCCAAAACAGAGGGGAAAAAAAAAGCTCACCTCCCAATTCGATCCAAGACCAACGTTCGGACAGTAGATCCGATCGGAGATACAGATAAGATAACAGTTGGAGGTCCGATCGGTCCGATCGGTCCGGCTACCCGGTCCACAGTTCGAACCTTGGTGCGCCTTTTTTTTTTTTGGCGTGGGCAATCGGTCCGATCGGCCCGGTTGATCCGGTTCTGAGTTCGAGCCTTGATGCGCGCTTTTTTTTTTTGGACCTAAAATCTTTTTAGAGAAAAAAAGAAAGAAAAAAAAAAAAAAAACCTGTCTGAGGCAATTCAGATCCCGGCGCGTTGCCCTCCTGAGAAATGAGTCCTGGGGAAAATATACATATTTTTCGGATGCGCAGTTTTGCAAGCGATGTTCTTGAGTAAAGAACCGAGTAATCAGTGGCAGACGCTGGCTTTCCTCTTGACAATCGAAGCTGTACCAATCCTCCGGTACCTCTTCTATGCCCAGGGCTGCGCCTTTCTTTCTCAGCATTGCGCTGAGGACGTGGAATATTTCCAGGGATGCTTGTGCATCCAAACCCGCGTCTGTATAAACATACCATGTTAATTCGTGTGATTCCCTAAATCGCTCGACTCACACGTTACTTGTGCCGCTGTCAGCTATTTGTCTTAGGCACTTTGTCGTAGGGCCTTGTCAAGTGCGCGCCCAGCACGTCTTTGACGCACCGCTCGAGTGACAGAGGTGCGGAAGTCCTCCTTCGCATATCTTTCCGGCCTCGCTAGTTTCGGTAGTCTTGGATAATATTGTGAGTGGTCTGCTCAGTCATGGGGCGGTAAGTCACGAAAACGTACATACTACCCTTCTCCTACGACCACTGGCTCGCTCTTATGCGCGCCACTTAGGACATGCTGCACCGGCTGTCCGTGGAGGTTACATCGATGGGGCCCGTCGGTATGGTTGAGGATGTGGATGCAGGTCATGATGAATTGCCCTTGCTCTTATGCAGGTTGTGTGTGTCGTGGCGAAGAGTAGGTCAAAACAAACACAGCCCAACAGGTAACGTGCGAAAATTGGTTATGCCATTCTATTATTAGCCTACAGCCCACACCCGGCCACCTCGCTGCGCGCGAGGAGGCAGACACCCTCATGCACCATGCACAGTGTCATCTGTGGCCCTAAGTGAAAACGTGGAATGTTCTACTTATAAGAAACCTAATTACGGATTTTAGGTCTATCGATATCGATAGCCGAAGCGAGACACCGAAGCGATCTGAGGTCGGACCATGCAGGATGACATTCGATTCAAACCTTTGCGTAGATGGCAGCGCATAACCGTTGGTTTTTGTACCAGTGCAGGTCTCTTAATGTTGGAAGGGCCGCAATGTTCCCGTGATTCACGGTGTTTCTCCGCGTGCTTATCCCGTCATGATACCATAGTGCCCCATCATTATCAACTACTATGCTTGTGAAGTGGACATCGAGCGCCGAGTGGTAAATCAAACCTCGGAGTTTCATCGTTTCTGTGTGGCCTTCAACTTGGAAAGTCAGTACTGGATCTACAAGCAGGTCTTCGTAACTTATACCTATCAACATCAAGTCTGGGACGGCTGAGATCGTTGTCACTCTGACCATTTTGTTCCTGATTCCGTTAAGCCTACATTGAGGGCAGGTCGGCCCCTGCTGCCTGAAGTGTTGGGCAAACCAGTCCGCGACCCTCATACCTTGAGGAAAGTGTACCCGAAGTGCCGCATGTCGGTAAATCTCCATCATTTGGCCAAAGGTGCCTACGGTGCCTTCTTGAGCGAAACCGCAGTGTTCGCATCCCGTCGTCGCGGTTCCGTAGGATCTCCTGTCGGTCATCGCCATAAACAAAGGATCCAGTCTTATAGCCCTTGGCCCCCGAGGAAAATCACCCGGGTTTTGAATGTGCAATAGATTGCGAACAGTATCTCTCGCGAATTCGGGGTACTCCGGTCTCTCTGTAGCTGCCACTGCCCATAAGCCAAGTAGCAGACTGGACGCTGACAGTCGCCGTGTCCATTCGACGGGATTTTCCCTCCAAATGTGGCCGATTGATGTGAACAGAGCGTCGTAAGCGCAGCTGTAGTTCGTGCGGTCCCATATAAGGCCTACAGGACCGGCGGATATTTGGCGTGCGATTGCATGAGCCGGTATGGCAGTTTGCTTCGTTTTGGATACAACAGGTGCACCAGTAGCATGTGGTGCGTAAGCAGTCAAAAGCTGGGAAGGAGGCGGCAGTACAGCGTTCGCTTGACAAGCGTCAGTTTTAAGTTTTTTCTCAACCGGAGCACCAGACTCCGGCACCACCGGTGGTTCGCGTTTTCTTTTGGCGGCGCGAGTACGACCTCCCGTGGGTCGCCATTCTCCGTACTCAGGTTCTTCTCCTACGTTTTCACCGGGTTTTGATCGGATAGCGGCGTGGAAGTGCGCTGGATCAGCAGCGTTTACCCCCTTCCATGCCCGGTATGCGTGCAGTAATTTGCCGCGGTAGATGCCAGTAACAGTCCGAGGTAACTTGTTTTCGTGCTTGAGCCGCGTGATCTCATCCAAGAGCTCAAGTTCTCTCAGCTCCTGTCTGAGATTACCGTTCATCCCTTTAGTTATCTTGTTTTCATCCCAGCCTTGGATAATAATGGTGTCGGCCGCCGAGTAACCCCTGGATAGAGCGACATAAACTCCCTTGTGATCACTGCAATTATTCAGATGGACTACATTGGGATTCCTGGACTTCCCCTGCGAGTTGTAGTCTGTCATCGAGAAGTTCGGAAGAACAAGTACCTGCTCTCTATTGATCGAGAGCACTGAGTCGTCTTGCAGCAGTGCCGTCACCCAGGTGGTTTTTCTGACCACAGGTACTACGTTGAGGGGGAGGTCGGGTATTTGGACATCGCGAGGGGGGTTTGCGAGCTTGACGAATAAAGTGTCGAGGATTTGTTTGCCATCTGGACCCACGGAGGTATCCCAGGCCCATACATGGCCTTCCTGACCTTTCGTTATACATAGTTCGGTAGCCTCGTTTGACTTGATCATTACAGGCATTCCTACACAGAGCCGTATTTTGCCGGGGACATGTTCAGACGTGGTACACGGAGTGGCGTTCCAAAGGGCTTCCTGCAGTTTAGGACCGATGCTTCTAAACCTGGACTGTTCGCACCCTGAAAATTTGTACTTATCCACTGCTCTTGTACTGAGAGTGTCGACGCTATAGCAGTCCACCAGAGTTTGGCCCGTGTCACGGGCGAACCGCTCGGGACCGAGATCGTTTATGGCGTCTTTGTGAACGTTGTGAGAAGTAATTATTGAGACGTTGCGATATTTTTTGAGTCGAGGTGAGGATACCCAGGCCTGTCGCTTGCTTCCCTGGTTCGCAGAAACTCTACATCCTCTGGAGTACAAGCGGCGTAACGCATATTTTCTAAAGCGGTGCGTAGCTTGGCGTCGTCTGCTGACTGCACCTTCTGTCTCATGTTCTGCCTAAGGAGCACGACCGTGGTGAATTGGTGCCACAGAATTTTACCGAGGACGGCGCTTTGAGCTTTTATGTTCATGTGTCCTTCGGTCCTGATGCCCACTTTAGATTGGTACAAAGCATGCCCTGACGTGGGAGGTAGCTGCGCAAAGTCTCCGGCGAGTATCACGCTAAGTCCTCCGAATTCCTTGTCGTGGATGCATCTGGCTTTGGCAGCCTGACTCGACAGGGTCTGCAGGTCGGTGCAAGAGACCATTGACACCTCGTCAAGCAAGACGTACTCCACGCCCAATAGTCGTTCGTTTACTGCAGCCATGGCGGCTTCGTCGTTTGGTGAGCCGTCGATGTCGTCTTGATTCTTGCTTTTTGATTCTCGAGGTATTCTGAAGACAGAATGGTACGTGGATCCGTTCAGCAGAGCCGCAGTAGACCCGGTTGGGCCAAGCACAATATACCTGTACTCCTCCTTTCTCGCCGCAAAGAACGCGATTATTGCTTTGAAGACGACTGATTTACCAGAGCCTCCCATGCCTCCCAGGTACATTTTCAATGGTGCAGGTTGTGGAGACGACGCATGCACTGCCACCAGCCTGAAGGCGCGTTCCTGCTCCGTGTTTAAGGTGAAGTCAGCGCATATTTTAGAGATTAAGTCCATGCTTTCTGGTACCGAAATTTTTCCACCGGGCAGGACGTGAGTATGCGGTAAGACCTCCACCGTATTAGTATCTACCTTTTGAAAGCCACCCTGACCGTTCGCATTCGGAGGCATGTCGGCTAGCTTGTTCATTGTGTACAATTTCCTTTCGGCTTTCAGCAGTTCTGCCCAGGTTTTACGGGCTTTGGAAATAGGAATGTTCACGGTGGTGTCAACATCTGCAAGGCCATCTCTCGGATTTGACAACCAATTTTTTTCCTGCAGTAAGGTTCGCATGGCTTCTCGGGATTTATCTAGTTTGTCAGTCTTCTTGCCTATGAGAGTGTCGGGCCCGTATAGCAGGTCCTCGTCGTCAAATTCCACGTCATTGCAATCGTTCACGAAGTCGTCCCTGGTGCCTAAGATGGGGTGTGCAGTATGTTCACCCCTGGCCGCCATTTTTTGTTTCATTATTGCGTAGTGGTCGTCCCGGGCGTCGTTGCATTCGTACCGCAGGTTAAAGTTGGCGATGAGTTCCTTCTGCCTGTCGTTGAATTTGAATTCGTTGAAAGTCTGATTCCACGTTGATGAGTCTTCTTTTAGGTCCTGCGGTGAGCGCCACGGTTTGAATAGTGTCATCATCGACATGCAATAGTAGTCTCTGTCGCCTTTGTCCGATCTAGGCACTGCACCGCCCAAGAAATTGGGTATGACGTGTCCCAGCTTCCTGAAATCGCAGTGCACGGTGTGGGTCTTGTATGCAGCCTTGTGTTCTGGGAGAAATGCGTGTCTGACAATCCGGTATGCTTTACGTTTTTGGTTTTCTTTTTTGACGACAGTCTCGTCGTCGTCGTCAGAACCCCAGTCGCTATACATGTCGTAGTCAGAGTCATAAGCAGCCATGTCATCGTCGTTGTCTTCGTCGGTTTCGGAGTCGGAGTCGTCGATGAAATCATTCCAGTCGGTCACGTCGGATCGGCTATCGGACAAGTACCCATCAGCTTCTGTCGGATCAGTGCAATCACCACGGTCGTCGTTCCACGCTGCATGCATGGATAACTGTTCAAGAAATTCCTTCTTCTCCTTTTTTGTTCTTGCCTTTTTTTCCGAGCACTGCACCCACTCGTATAACGACAAGGAGTGATATGCCACCGGTCTGAACCTGTAGTCGTCGACTACAGACGCGGCGACGTATGAGCCATCGAGGGCCTTAACGGTGACATAGTCTTCCTGCTCTTCCTCCAGTACGTCCTCAGTAGCTGGCTTTGACCAGAATTTTTTGACGAAAGTTACGTAGGTTCGCCAAGGGAAATTCACATATACGTGGCTCTGGTAGTGGTCAGGATTCCCCAGGATATACATTGCAGCCATAGGGCTCCCAATTTCGAGCTTAGTTGACATTGAGTTGATCATTTGTCTCATCAGGTTCTTCGATGTCGTTAGACCCTCACCCCCGGTGCTCAAGGTCTCTGAGTTGCGTTCAAATACATCATATACAGACGCGAAGGCCTGGTAAGTTTTCAACCCTAACTTGGACACATAGTCTGACACGTATGATACAACAGCCTTCACAGCTGTTCCCGACAGAAGGCTTGTCACGTCTGTGTTGCATCGCGACCAGTAAGTCAACACTTTGGACATGGTGTTTATGTTTGGTTCCAATTTTTTCAGGTTGATATGTCCGTCTGCGTCAACGTGAGTTTTTTCGTATATATCACGAGGAAAGCGGGCTTTACAAACGCCAGTTCTGGACAGACAACCCCTGCGTTCCCAATATACTTTGGTGGGTTCCGCTTTCTGCGGTGCCAGATGTCTCCAGTCTTTCTTTTTAGCCTGCGTTGCTTTGTCTTGGATGGATTCTCTGCATTTGTGAACGTTGGATCTCAACCACAAGTCATCGACCTCGTTTTCGTATTGCCCCCACCAATGGGCGAGCTTCAGGCATGCCACGCAGTTCTGGTCTCCGTGGTTCTCGTCGCATAGTGGAGGAGGTGCTGTCGGCAAATGGAGAGTTGGCACCTTGTAAAGGGGAGTGTTTTGCTCATCAATCTCATCGGGAGTCGCGTCAGGGGGTGTTTTAACGCGTTGCCGAACCTCGGTCAAAGTGCCGTTAATAAATTCGCCTTGATGAGCAGATTCCAGGTACGCTACCAACCTTTTTTGGAAGACCGAATCGTCGCTCATAATCTTGTCCCGGATTTCTTGTGGCGACAACGCGTTTATCACCCACAGCAACAAATGAAGATGGAGCGTCAGTCGACCTTGCTGCTCGACCGTTCCATAAAACGCGTTGGTGTGCCCATAAAGTCCGGCAGTTTCCGACTTCCAACCTAATATCTCTTCTAGGAATACAGTTACCATGAAATGAAAAAATCTAGCTGCTGACACGGGGTTTCTGGACATCAGCAAGTAGCGTTGGTCCGACTTCATAAATTCTGGTCTGTAAACGGTATCTGTCTGAGCGTAATACAAGGCTAATGGATGGTTTACGTCGGCCCAGGCCATTGTGATAAACCATGTAGGAGCACCGATGAAAGCAGTCGTTGACCAAATCTCGTTTCTCATGTGTTTTTTCGAGGTGGCGGAGCCCATGACGTGCGAGCCTATTCCGTCTAGGTCTGTGAGTAATTGAAAACACTGCTTCTCTGATTCTGACTTCGGAGTGACGTGTTCGCCTCCTGCCATTCTATCTGCGATATTTCCTGCAACTTCCGGGTTGGTAGACAGGAGCCTGCGAGACATTTCTGCGAATTTAGAACGCTTTACCAGGATATTGGCTCCGACCGCGGATCCTTTCAGTTGCTCGTGGTTGAAGGCCACCATAGGGAAGTACATGTCCATTTGGAAGCGTTTGTCGTGATATAGAAGCAGGTTGCGCTTGCGAGTCATGTCGGAAACTTTGTGCTTGTGAGCGGCGTGCCCTAGTCCACCTTTGCCATAAGGAAAAAGCCAAGGGAACATGCCGGGATAAGCTCCGACCTCGTCGTACATCGACACAGGGATTTCACCTCTTCCAATCCCCAGCATCGATCCTTTATCCAATAAATGCTGCACTGCTATAGCCTTGATCTGAGACATGCTCTTCTTTGAATATTCCGCGCCCGTTAAGCCGTGCACCGCCCAGGTACATTGACCCGACACAGTCCCGTACTCCTCATTGCTGTCGTTGACGCTCCGAGCTTCTGCTGGGATCGAATCGTCTGGGGTCCCTTCCGTTCTCTTATAGTCCACGACAACAGGGATGTCAACGTACTTATAGGACGCCAGATTCTCTTCGGAAATTTCCAAGTCTTTGTACCCCTCATGATTCAGCTTGAGCCACTCTAGGGCATCAACAACCTTCTTTCGTCTAACGATCATGGGTGTTCTTTCGAAATCTTGTTGAGTGGGTGCAGAGGAGCCGGTGAATATGAAGGCGAGTACTTCGCTCATTTCGTCTCTGCTCGGGGGTAACTTATGGTACACTTTCAGAACGGGTTGGGGAAACATTATCGCGTTAGCGTGCATTCGGACCCTTCCAGAATTAACTCTGATTACGCAACGGTTGTGGCGGACGCGGGCTATCATTACGCCCTCGGCGTACGACAAGTCGCGCAGTTGAGGTGGTGTCTTTCCTAGCCAACCGTGGTTGGCCAGGGCTTCCCGCGGAACCACGTGTTTCAGGATGGATTTTTCACATTCAACGCATATGTGATCGCAATCGTCTGCCAAGATGGGGCCTTCCAATTCTTCTATAGGGTCAGCCAGACTCTTTCTTTCTTTTCTCGTAACACCTTCCGCGAGTAGGATGGATTGGTCGCCCTTAAAGTCCGCCAGGGGAGACAACTGGGTCATCGGAGTCAGTCTTCCGCACACGGCGCAGCCAGCCTCGATGAAATTTTCAGGCGCTACGGCCTGGCAGGATCTTGTGAGGATGCCATGCACCGCGTCTCCAGTAGGAGGTCTTGGTGGAAAGCTCTGGCCGGGCAGAGTTTTGCGGTACACCTTCCTGTTGTATCTGTGAGTGCGAGCTTGCTGAGCAATGTCTTTAGATTGGTGAGCTGACAGAGCTGCAGAGGGCGCCACTACTCCGTTCGCTTTACGCTTCAAATAAGCCCTTGCATTTTTCTTCGAAATTTTATCCTCCGCGTGAGTTGCCTTCAGGATGGACAGTATGGGAGGACACTTTTCGCAAGAGTGGGCGAGCATAGCTTCTTTGGCGACGGCGACAGGGACGTTGCGGTATACGCGGACTCTATGCAGGTCCAGGACAGTGTTCAATTCAGGCCGGGTCAAGTGTGGTACCAGATCGACCAGAGGCATGTCTACGGCGACGAAGTCAGCACCTCTGGAAAGGCCGCCAGCTAATTCGTCAGTAAAGCATTGGAATTCGAAAGTATATGTTGCCAAGGCCGGCTTCGCTACGCCATTCGCGTCGTATAAAAAGCGTGATATGACTGCACCAGGAATTTTATTGTTCCGCCCTCCACCTGACAAGTCTTTCCAGTCTACCGCAGGGCGGTCGAGTATAAACGGAACAGAACGCGACAGAACTCGTTTTAAATATGCGGCAAGCCATTGAGGAGATGTCAACAGATAGACGGCCTTTGCGATGTTCGCGTACGTGGCCGTCAAACGTTCGGAGCACCAAGATGATATGCAGCCATTAGGGCTGGTATCCACTGGCGAAGCAGGTTGAGCTGGGATGCACCGTGAGAGACAACAACCCAGTACTGAGAGAAGATCTTACCTGGACAGGCCAACGCGCGAACGAGAATGTATTGGTCGCCAAGGACGTTTTGGATTTTAGGGCCTACAGAGAATAGTCGCTGGAAGACCCAGGTTTCAGCGGAACGGTCGGTAACGGGGAGTGGTAAGGACATCGAGGAAAGAGAAGGGAGAGCAGAGGGTGGTCAACATACACGTGACGGCGACGGACCAAGGTCAGCCGAGCCATGCCGAGGCATCGATTCCGAGGACCGAATGCCGATCTACGTCGATATCATTATTACGTCAACGACAGCGGAACCGGATTGTGGGCGCTTGTGTTCTCCTATAACCACGTACGTTTTCGTGCGACTAGTTTATGCTCCAGTCGAGGCTTTCGACGCAGCCAGGCGTCACACTTACCCTCCCCAACGTACATCCAACAGAGGTCACCGTCAGCGCTTTCTGGAGGCGCATATCCGACCTCTCTTCGCGGACCAAGGACAAGAATGGCCGGTGGATAGGCAGTCCAGAGGTATTCGAATGGAATGTGCGAAACTCCAAGGTAACTGATACAATTGCGAGCTTCTATCTCAGCTGAATATCTGGTAGCCGTGCGAGCGATGTTTGATTGGGAGCAGGTGGAAACAATGTATAGTGGATGAGGATCATCCCAGTTGTAGGTCCTGTCGGACCGCCAAGGTCTCCTGCGACCGTAAACTACGGTTCCTGTACGAAACCACCAGTCCCGATTTCTTCTCGTCTTGGGATTTGTTTCTCCACGTGTACAATACGCGGCGAGGCAAAGAGGTCCGGGCGTTCCAGAAGGAAGCGAACAAGAGACGAAACCGCGAAAGTGTGGAATGTGAGCAACTGCTGTTGTCTTGTGTGGCTAGGTCTTATTCATGCAACGTGCATTAGATGCAGCGGTCGCTTCGCCCAGCGAAAGTAAGATGCCTTAGATAAATTGATTTTCTGCGTGTCTAACAGAGAAATAGCGACTGCAACGAGAGAAGCTTTAAGAGTGGCACTTGACCAGATACGCGAGCTCAGGGAGCAGCTCCAGGTGGTCAGAGGGGCTTATTAGATAGAGACAACACGCATATTTATTGAAATATTTATGGGGGCAAAAGCCTTTACTCGAACTGCGGTTTCGGTAACGCGCATACTACTACCCAAAGGATGTTGCAACCTATGTGTTCCTGCTTGCCAGACTGTCCCGATGCGTTACCCTGGAACGTTGTCGCGGTATAACCGACGACAACGAAAGCGCCTGTCGGAACCTCTCCTAACCACGGAGGGAGCTTGGACGCCATCTGTGGCAAGTCGACACGGAAGTCGAAGTCAAGGCCTACGGCGTTGTACGCGGGGACTGTTCACCGTCAGCGAGGCAGAGGAAGGGTAAGGGAGCAACACACTTCTATCATCAGGCATTAAAGCGTATTTCTTGCTGACGGTATATTCGGGCCTGCCACCCCTGTTTGGCGTCTGGGGCGTAGTAGGGGCGGACGAGTTGCGAGACGCCGGGATGTGGCTTGTAAGGAGAGGATTTCCCCACTCTTCGATGGGCGCGGAATTGACTGAAAGCGAGTGAGAGGGTGGAAGAGCAGTGGAGAAGCATCGACTGACCGTTGGCTGCTGAGTTCTTCAAGATTAACATTGTCCCGAACTGGAGGGATGGACCGTGCAGGGTGGCGAACAGATGGGGGTGACCAAAGCAAAGACACATGAAGGACATCCATCGTTCCCAGTCTTGATTGTGGAACGTCATGTAGAGGAATTTGTGCCGGCGAACAATAGGGCCCGTGGTCTCGATCACGTCGATTATCTTGCTTTGGGTGCAGAGGCCGGCGGAGACGAATATGGCAACTTTACCATCCACGTTCAGGCGCCGGTTGGAGCTCCCTTCCTTGGTCGGCGTAGCCGACATCTTCCTCGGGTCGACGCGAACAGCGTTGACAAAAACTCCACATTGAATCAACATCATGGCGGAAGAAGCGGTGCTGACAAGCAGAACAAAGTGAGCGTTCAGTCTTTCACTAGGGGTAGGAGCGGCTCACAGTTGGGTCAAGCCTGTGACACACTTTCCCCAGATGCTAAACCACACCCCTCCGCCTTTGGACCCTGGGGGAGGAACGGGCACGCCGTGATGCAAGAAAGAAGCGTACACCCAACGTTTCCTGGATGCCGCATTGAGATCCTGACACAAGATAACTAAGAGACTCACTGTAACGCCCAGAGACCATTATAAGTACGAGCGAGTGCTGGGTCGTGCAGGTCAGGGTCATTTGTTTCGCAGGCAATTGAGGCGTCGCTGTGTAAAAGGTGAGCACTGGAATGCTCTAAAAGCAAGCAACGCACTAGTAAGCCTTGTACGTGGTCAAGTCACCCAAGTAAAGACCAGGGGTCACAATACGTTCGGCGGTTCGCGCTTCCGGTTTAGCCCAATTCCCCTCCAACAGAGTCATCGAGTCAGAGGGGGTGTCCGTCTGGACCGCCGACTCGCTTGCGTCGGAAGTAACGTCCATCGTTGTGGTGGAAGAAGCTTGGGCGAGCCTGAAAAGCACAATGTTTAGCGAATAAGCAACGGGGGAATGTTAATTCACGTTTGGGATGGGTCGTGGAAGTTTCCCCCGAGCAAATCCGTATCCTCGGTCTCTCTGCGTGCACGCAACGGTTAACGGACAGAGGGAGCGCAACGTGTGTGCGTAAAACTTACGGCTGCGTGACATCGGTACCAAGGGAACTAGGTCTTCGTAGCAATGAGAAGAGGGCAGCCACAGCATGTGAGTGCAGAACGTACTCAGTACCAAAAGAGGAAAAAGGAGGATTGAGCGACATGTCTAGGCCGGATTGGCCTTTTTTAGCAGCCGGGGAAGGACTCGCTTGGAGAGGCGATGGAGCAAGGAAAGCTCCTGCCGCGGGAGGGGTGAAGGGGTGATAGTGCAGCTGTCCGAACGCGGAAGGCTTAGACACCGGCGACGAAACTGCGGGTTCCCGTCGTTAAACGGGCATTGTACCAGGACTGAATGCACTTGCACTGAGGGGACCCCAGGGCGAGAGGGGAAGAAGGCAGAATCTTCGACGTTCCGGCGAGAGAGAATGCTTTTGCGGGGGACCCAGTCAAAGAAGCTGAGGGTGCGGATTAGCGACACCGTACAACAGCGAAAGAGCGAACTCCACCTTGAGGTAGGTTGCCCTTCGACGGCGCAGCCCGAGGTGGCGTCAATGGAACTGCGGGAGTTTTGGCGGGTACCGGTTGGGGCCCGGAGCGCGCAGCAACAGGGGAGCCGAACAAAGGGAGCGCTTGAGGTGCTCCTTCTGTGGTGGCTGACTCTGTACTTTGTACGGGGCCAGAGCTGTCGGACGCGTTGGTGGTTGTCGTCGGGACAGAGGTGGTTGGCGCGGTCGAGGAGACGGGGACTGCGGCTACGGAATTCGTTGAGGGCTGCGTCCGGTCACGAGCAACAGGCACACACCTTGTGCCACAGGCTGCGCAGGGGCTGGCTCGTTTTTATTGCCCGCCGCAATTGCGGATTGGAGCACAGGCAGGACGCTCTCAAGTACAGCGCGCGTTATCGCAAGCTGTTGTTCCTTCATGAACGCCTGCAGAGAGCTGGGAACATATGTCAGGTTGAGAAGAGCTGGGTCGAATCGCTTACTTATCCATGTCGTCGCTGCATAAGCAAGTATAAGAAGCTGTCCGTGTTGAGATAGATAAAATAACGCGCCTAGACTTCGACGGTCCCGCCACTTGCTTTTGCTTGCCTTGGCTTTTGGCTGAGCTGAATACGCCGGATGAGACTTTGCAGCAGAAGTAGGAACGAGGAAGGATAATCACATTTGCTCTTTTTGAGGGGTGTCGAGTTTAGTTCTTTTTGAAGGGGGAGGAGCATCCTCGGAGTCAGAAGATAGAGTAGCGTCAGATCGAGCTTTCGAGGGCGGCTTTGCCGTAGCACTGTCCATGGATGCTTAGATAAAATGTTAAGGTACGGAGGCGCCTCTGAGTACCTTCTAGTAGTCGCAGGCGGAGGCAACATGCTTCGAACGAGGGCAATGAGTTATGAGTAGGGAAGATGCGAAGTCAGCCGTACCTTGGCTTTACGCTGAACCCTTTTGAGAAGTTACTGTACAATATTTGAGTCGAGCAGCGGGCGAAATAAAGGTAACAATACGGACCTGTCGTCTTTGGCCATGGCGGTGAGATCCCTGCAACGAATGAGCGGAGGGCGCGCAAAGTACGGGAACAGGAACGTACTCTTCATCGGAGTCGTTCACAGGCGCAGCTTTCCGTCTTACTCTACGCGCAAAGTTAGCTGGTGATGAAGCTGAGCACGACGTTCGCACCTTCGGCGCCGCTTGCCCGTGGCGGAAGCGACGTCCTCGGCATTGGCAGATTCATCGTCAGCTTCCCTACACAAACGAAAATGTTAAACCAGCAACCATGCTGATATATAGAGCGCCACTCACGGGTCGGGCTCTGGGGGAGCGGTGGTGTCAACCTCGGCAGAACTATAGAGAGGTAATGAAGTCCGCATTTGAGTATTTGAGAAAGCGTCCTTGAACGAAGATCAAACTCACTCATTTGAGACTTGGAGTGGATTAGGGCTTGCAGCGCCGGGCTCAAGCTCCACACTTGTTACATCCCCCTGAGGTGGCTGGTCGTCGGACATGGAGTCGTTGCCAGCAGTATCTGCTACAATGAAGCTGCAAGGAAAGGGGTGTAAGCGATTGAAAGCAGAATGCGTTGACAAAGGACGAACTTATCCATTCCGCTCGAGGGAGCGTCGTCGGGCACATCGGACCTGTGGCTCAAGGCTGAGAATGGCAGCCATACCCGAGGAACCTGAGCACTCACAGATCGCTTGATCTCATGTCGCCCCCGTTGCTGAAAGCGTGGAGTCAGCCAAAAAATAATATTCCCAAATGTACCAAGACACTGACCCGTCAGATTCTATGGCTATATCGTCGATAGCCATAGCGGTGGAAGATTTTGGCTGACGTGGAGGACTGGGAGAGAAGGTCAGCCTTGCTCAAGCGCCCATTGACTGTGATACTTTTTGGGCTTGGGACGGGCTTTGGGTCTGGTTGACTTCCTGGAACAACTCTTAGAAGGTAGGACAGAGGTAGGAGTCGACGCAGCGCACCCAGTAGATGCAGGCATAGCGAGAATGCGAAATAGGGTGGAGCGAGGTTGAAAAGAATGCCGGACAGAAAAGAAGAAGTTCAAAAGAACGTATCGGCCGAAGAAGATCACACTAATAGCAAACGCAAAACCTCCGCGTGTTTATAGCGAAAACCAACCCGCATGATCCAATGATGCGTCGACCGACAATCAGAACTTCCAACACAGCTTCAGGAGTCGCGTTTGACGACGCAACAGAAGCGCAGGGTTCTGGACTTCCCCATGAGGAACCGATTCTGATTGAGGCGGATTGAGCCCTGGGCTGATTTCGGCAATCGGAACCGGGTGCGATAAACACCACCTGTGTTTGCCATCAGAGCGCAATCGACGAGATTCAGGACGAGATGAACCCACTTTGGGGAAAAAAAAGCGAAATAAAATATTAACATAAATCGCGGCGGGTGCGACTTGTTGCGAAGTGCATAAGAGCAGTAAGAAGAGCCAGATCAATTCAGGACCCTACATCGCTCGTATTGCCCCTCCATACCATCTCGAAAATGAACAAGCATTACGATGCCGCTGCAGCCAGTGAGCGCACTGCCAGCCGTAAAGAAGTGACGCACTGACAATACACAGGTATGGCTCTCCAAGCCGCGCTGGCTTCGAGCGTCGAATCTATGAAAAGCCCAGTCGATAAAGCGCTCCAACATCTGAGTCTGCTGGACGTGAGCAATTTTGACGGGGGAGTTGAACTGAATGGACTAACCTTCACCGTCTCAAGGTCGACTCGTTGAAGGTCATTGCCACCGGCGGCAAACGTCCAATCTGGAAGTTGGTCGCGATTGAGGAGGGCGTTCCTTCGGAAATGGAGTTCTGTTTTCGTCTTCAAGGCATCGTGTCCAAGCTTGCCCTTGTGCCGGGGGACATTCAAAAGTGGGTCGCGACCATGGCGCAGAACGGACGACGCGCTAACTCTGTTCAATACATAGGCTCTCGAGCGTCCAGGTGCTCAACACCAGTCAACAGATAGGTTTGACCGGATTGTCCTGTGCTTCCTTCGACCAAGCCGTGAACGGGCTGCAGCAAGTAGACGCGTTGTTCGCCCGTTACTTCCAGTCTGACGTGCAAGCGACACGGAGGGCGCACGACCAAAGCATAGTCTTGAACGCCAGCAACAGATTCCTCACGGCTCTCATGGACGAACCTGGCGCGCTCCACATAAACTTTCAAGATGGCGTCGATCCTATGGGAAGGTTAGGCAAGTTCATCGGCACCGAGATCGTGCACACCGAGGACAACGTCGTCAACTATTTCAAGCGCGAAAAGGACGATGACACTGGGTGAGTGGAGGCCTGTGGACAATGAGAAGTAGCTGACGCGGAACAGAAAATTCTCATATTGCACGGCGACTCCGGACACCTTCAGGATTGGCGACATCGTGGAGATCGAGGCGTCTCTCATGGCGTTCAAGAACAAGAACGACCAAGTCAAAACACACTGCAATCTCCGACTTGTCACGCTCATAGACGCCACGTTCTCCAAGGTAAGCTGTTCCGTTCATGGAGCCAATGTCAAGTCGCTGAAGCCCGTCCAAGGAGGCTGAGAAAGCCCACATGGCGCTTATCCAGATGGCCGCGGTGCCGACGGTGAAGCTCAAACGTAAGCAGCCATACGCAGGCGAAGTAGTGGAAGGCACGGCAGGTAAAAAGCAGAACACAAGTATTGCCACCAGCGCAACTGAAGATTGATACGATGCGTATATAGATTTGCCAGTATTAGCAGCGACACCGTGTAATACACAACGCCAAATCTGGAGCCCTTCCGTCGTTGCGAGCCTCCTTTTAGGACCTCCTCTTCGGTACCAACCAATTGCATTGACAGGCACAACGGGTAAGTCAGACCAGCATAAATCGAGCCAGACACGGTCGTTCAAATATCAACAGGACCCTGGTTGGGCGGATGGGAAACAGCACACTCTCTTTTTTTCCAAAAAAGTCGTGGTCGCAAGGCATCCAAGATCCCTGGAGTCCCTGGATGGATTGTTACATTTAGTACGACGGATCTAGAAGACCCCGTACCAACGCTTCCTTACATACGAAGCAAGTTGTGAGTAGCAGGACAAAAGTCTTAGATTATATTCTCTTGCTCGACTTTGAATTCAATGTAAGGTAGTACGGTGGAGCAAGAAGACCGCCATCTATTGTGAATACTCAACGAAGACTCCACGAAATGGGAGCGCGAATGTGCTCAAGATCCGACTCCGACTACCGAGACCGAAAGCCCGACTCCGACTACCGAGCCGACAGCGGCTATTTGTTGGGTGTTTATAATTGTTGAATTATAGTCAAATACTCAAAAAGTAAATAAGTCGGAAGTATCAACGGATTCAAAAAAAAATAGGTTCCGGCCACTCCCGGAACGAACGTCGCGTGAATGATCGACATAGACCAGAGTAAAGCGGTCGGATGCGACAGGTACCGATACGCAGGATACTTTATGGCCGGAGACGATCTGCGTAACAAGGGCGCCATCCACCCAATGGGGCAAAACCAGCACGGATAAAACAGGGCCCCTCTCGAAGAAGTCGTAGTTTGAAACGGGAGCATAGGCAGATTGTGAGATGTCGAGGCGGTCGAGACGCGGTAGCTGTGCCAACAACGAGGACCAATTAACACTATGCAGAGGCGGCAAAACGAGGACCAAATCAACGACGGCAGACAGTAATGTCTGCGGGAAGACAAAAAATTGCCGGTACGCGTGGACGCAGGGAAGGTCGAGGTGCAATTTGGTTAGATTGGGGAAAAGGAATCTCGACAGAAGCACGGCCGTGCGGGAGTCACTTGAGCGGACGAACACGTCGGTCACACCGGCTAAGCGGACCGCCGCGTAAGACGCCGCATCAGTCACGGACAAGAAGGTTTCACAGTCTGTATCGACCAGATAGAAGTGCGTGATGTTTTGAGCGGCGGCCAGGGCGGCCGAGTAACCCTGCCAGCTGACACCAGATAACGCATGCAAATGCAAATGCGTGATAGATGAGAAAATCGCGGCGGAAGAGACCCCCGTGAAACCGCCTGAAACCTCCATGCGTGCGAGCCGGGGCAGGGGAAGTTGAATCAGCGGATCCGAATGAATCGGGGCACCGTGCTGCATCGATTGGAATAATTTGAGGACCAGCTTTCCCAGGAGGGGGAAGGGTAGATGGCGTATTCCAGAGAGTAGGGCCGCTGTACCAGAACGGTCGTGAGATTCGAGGATAAGTGTCGCGCAGCGCATTACATGGGGCTGCAATGCATGTGTAATGGTGTGCAAAGTGGCTCCAACGTCAGGGCGGCCCATGCGTGGGCGATGGATCATTCCAAAAGGGTGAAGCTCGATGTGGATAGTCAAGGGCAACGTGCCCGACAGAAGTAGGGATTCCTGTAGTGCGCCAAGGGAGCTGTCGTTGTCGTGGTAGATGATGGCCCAAAGGCTGGGCTCAGAGCGGACCGTCGTGAACCAGGAGCGGGAAACCATTTGAACCGTGAAACGACGCTCGGGTATGTCGAGGATATCGAGTGGGGTCTGAAAGACAAAGGATACACAGATACACGATACGATTTCTGCTGGGAATATGGGTAGCATCGGGGAAGATGAGTACTGGAGCGGCCAGTCAATATAGAAGCACGTCTACATGGAGGAAGAACGTACCGACGACATCGTTATCGATAAGAGAAAGAAAGCGGAAGGAGAAGCTGACACAGCGTTGCGACAACATAAGCTGGCATAGCTTTGGAACAGAATATTTGAGACAAGTTCAACACAATTGAACATGGCAAGCGTACAACCTGTCCTCCCCGTGAGCTGCGTTCGACTATTGAAGGACTGAACTAAGAGAATGTAGATATATCGTAAGAAGGGGATATGTCGATACATCGCCAATGAGTTCGAATGCGATAACGCCCTCAGAAAAGTGACGAAGGGGCCACTCGGGTTGGACACAGAATTCCTGGACGTTCTTGCACAAACTGTCCTCAACAGGCCGCCGTGGTTTCGGATCGACTGGTACTCGATCAAGCTGTGTATAGTGCAAGTAGCGCTGGAGGACCGTGTTCTTGTCATTCACCCCTGGCTGTAGCATTTTGCCTTCGCTGTCGTTGTAGCCAGGCAATCCGTTTACGCTACACATGGAGCTAGCCACCCACTGGCTGTCCCTTTGCTTATCCCATTATAATGCCCTTTTAGTCCTATGTGGGGTCACGCGGCTCGTGCTGAAACTCCCTCGGCTCTCTCTCTTCTCCCACGCTCTCTGCGGCGCGATTTGAGGCCTCTCTTATTGCCATTTACGGACAACAATCGGTACGACAAACTCTGCCTAATTTCGACATCACAAAATGATCGCACGACCCACCCGCGCGTGAAATCTCCACTATAAAATAAATGTCTTCCCTTGCACGTGTAAATAATCGACACGCTCTCCCGTACGCGAGATCCAGCAGATGAACACAAATAATAGATAATAAATACTCGATCAGGCTCTCTTGAATAGGTAGATACGAAGTGGGCGCCGCCCGTTGTAAGAGGAATCTCAGTACGAATGTAACTAGTGGAGACGAAGCTACCCCGCCCTCGTTGTTTGTCGTGTAGAGCGCCGGGGCTCCGTCTGTACCATCTCCTCCACTTCTAAGTCGGCAATACCCATTCCACCCCCTGGCGCCGCGTCCATGTCCTGCCCATCCAACAGATCGCGGTAAACCGTGCCGTCTTGCCTCACCACGTTGCGCACCGCCGTCGCCGCCGAGACGTTCCACCCCGTGAAGAATCCCTCTCCTATGCGACGATGTACGGCCATCTGGCGGAGCGCGTACGCCTTCAGCCCCGCCGCCAGCTTGGGATCCACGCCCGTGCGGCGTTCCGCCCGACCCTCCCACTCCTTCTGCACCCAGCGCAAGAAGCGGAGTACCCGCTTCGACTCTTCTCGCAATAGCTCCACTTCCTCCACCCAACGATCTCGACGCGCCCTCGCTTTTGACCACTCTACACGCACGGCTGGAAATAACGGCTTAGTGGCTGCGACATTCAAGGAAAAGATGCACTTACACTCGTGCAGCTGTCCCTCATCCTCGCCCGGACCACCGCCCACTGTCCAAATCCAGGAGAACGTCTTCGACGCGTGCGTCGGCTCGATGCGCGTGTGCTTTCTGCTCCCCAAACGCCCCAATTTCTTCCTCGACAAGGTATCGCTTTCCTCCTCAGCATTCACATTCATGTCCCCCGGCTTCAGCTCCTTGAAGTGCGGGGCGAAGCCCTCCCCCTTCAGCGCGATCAGCGCGACCCGCGCTCGCCGATACTTCTCAGCGACGCGCGCCAGTCTGTCCCCCACGCGCCCGATTAAACTCGCCGACCGCGTCGCAGCCCGCTGCCCGACGGAATTAGAGTTCCGCCAGGTAATGAGATGCTTCTGCGTATGCAGTCGGCTTCGCACGTTCTCCAGAGCATCTACGCACTGCCCGTGGCGGAGCTTAGCCTCGCTCTCCGCCACCCCACGAGCGCACGCCGACCGCCGCTCCGCCGCCGACAGGTCGGACGGCAGCCAGAGCTTGATGTTTTCCGCCTTCGGGGGCGGCAGGTCAGGATCGCGCCGCTCCTCGGCGTCTGCCCGCAGCGCCGCCACGCCAGGCATGTAAACACCCTGCAGCCTCTCGAACGTCCGCAGTTTCTTGTGGAAGGACAGGCGTAGTTCTTGAATTTGGCTTGAGCGGTCCGCGGTGACGAGGGTAACGCCCTTGACCTCCGCCCGGATACGACGCCTACCGCAATTGTTAGTCATAACTCCCGCACGCGTACGGACTATTGCACTCACTGCGATTCCTCCAGCTGCAGCCCCGCCTTGATGAACGCTGACGCCGTCGACCTCCCCTCCGTCAACGGCGCCCGTCCCTCCGCAGCATCCAGCGCCTCCGCCTCCTTTAGCTCCCTCATCACCGCCGCTTCACTCGGGCCCGCTGTGAACACCATATCAGCAATCATTTTCGATAGCGGCACGAAGGCGCTCACCGCTCTTCCCGCCCTCCAAACAGTAAGGATTGGGCTTCGACTTGTCCTTCTGCCACTGCTCGACCCGCTCTTTCCAGTCCCCACGCAACTTCTTGTCGAGTGTTTTGTCGACCTCCTTGAACTCTGCGACCTGCTTGTCGCGCTCGGCGATCGCCACAATAAGCTTCCTTGCCAAGGTGCTGCCTGTAAGTCGATTAGTTCTAGCTCGAGACTTCCCATGACGGACCTTACCTTGTCTCACATTCTTCTCGTAGTTGATGTGGTCCACCTTGTTTTCGATGGCGTCGTGCCGCGCCCCGTCTCCCATCTCCTTCGTCGCGAAGCCCAAAGGATTGAGGATGGACCACGTCCTCTCGATCCCCTCCCCATCCGTTCGTCCCACCCCCACCGCGTAGCTGAGCGAATTCTGAGTCTGACACGACGTCTCGTGGGCGACGGCGTGCCAAACCGGGAGTGCGTATTGTATTTCAAAGTCGTCGAGGTTGGTCGTGATGGTCGGATTTTTTTCAGCGATCTTCTTCGCCCGTTCCTTCAGATGGATTTGCCACTGGCAAGCGATGTCGTACGATATCGCGAGGCACAGAAGCGCAATGCCGGCGATGGCGGCCAAGAAGATCCAATCCATGTTAGCGTAACTGGTGCGAAGTCAGAAATTCCATATTCCCCTTTAGACAATATACTGACCGTTCGCCTTTTTGCAGATCCCCCAGCCCATGCGGCCTGACGACGCCGTGACGTGCGCACACGCACCCCCCGACTCCCGAGACGCGAAGCCCGGTCGTCAAACGCGTCTCCTTTTGGAGGAGTGCCGCAAAGGCAATACAAGAACTTACCTAAACCAAAACCAGTCGTTAGCGCAGACCACAGTTATATGGAACCCGAGACGTACGTCCTTCTCGGCGACATAGTGCTTCAGGTGTTCTTTGTACGGCGCGGGCGTGCAAAAGTACCCCTTTCCCGGCGCCAAAGAAGGATCTTGATGCTCGTTTGCGCGCAATCGGTTTTTTAGGCGAAAGTTCGCGTCCATAGCGAGGATGAGCATGTACAGGAAACTACCCGCAAGTCAGTGATGCGACTCCACACAGTCCAGCGTGCAATCGTACCGATATTTCGGATCTACGTCCCTCCATCCATCCGGCAGATTTTTTCCCTCCTGTGGACACGTCCAGCAGGGAACGGCCAACCCCCCGTCCTCCGTCGCCTCCAGCCCGTCGGGATTGTGCGCGCAGCCCGCGCGCTGCGCCCGCTGCACGTAGCTGTACTGGCGCGCCATTCGTGAAAAGGCCTTGTATCGATCCTATCCTCGATGTAAGCCAGAATCCATACGATAGGTAGATGAACGTACCGGGACGGTCGAGAGGTGCAGAGGATCGGTGAGCCGTTCCAAGGTCCCCACGTAATCCGAGACCGTAAGATTGCCCACTACGTTCAGCAGGCGAAAAGCCTCCAGGCACTCGAACGTAGCACACGTTCCCGGGTCTATGGTGGTAGCCGGATACCAGGCGTTGCCCAGCAGCTGGCCGAGGTTGTTCGTCTGCCGGGACTTGTCGCACGCGCAGAAGTCGAACTCGACCGTATGAATGCCGTTCACGTGGATTACCACCATCGAGTGTCGGGCCCCGGGGAACTCGCAGGGAAATCCGTGGTGACCAAGCTGGTATACAAGCCCCAGTCCCTTCAACCCCGCCGCGTTTGGCGTCGTCTCCGACCCCCACATGGTGGCCTCCGTCCAAAAATCCCCGTTCCACTCCTGGTTTATCCGTAAGCTACCTGAGAAGAGCAAACCAACGCAAAAAACGTACCCATATGCAATGAAGAGGAGTTAAAGAGTGTCTCGACTTCACGCACTGTCCACATTGGAGAAATTCTCCGCATTGCATGCAGCGGAACAGGCGAATGCCGGGCCCCGCCGCCTGCCCACAGCAAGTGCAAGCTGGGGCGTACAGGTAGTCTCCCAGACCTGCGCGGCGCACCCGCGCGTCCATGAACTCTTGCGCCAGAGGACGCCAGTTACGCATCGGTTCGTCCTTGATTTATTAAAGTCAGTCATCAAAACGAGAAGAAAAAAAAAAAGGATGGCCCACCGAGCTTAGGTAGCGTTTGCGCTTCGCACCGTCATCGTCGTCGGGGCTGATATCGAAAGACGAGACCGTATCGGCAAAAGCATGCAGGTCCGACCCCTCGGCGTCGTCCATAGGTGTCCATTCTGCGTATTGATCGTCCAGCGTTGTTGGTTTATGGCGAGCCTTCTTCTGCTGACGAATTTCCACCGCCTCCGTAACAACCCGAAGGCCGTCATTGGAAAGATGGACCCCAGAATGGGCCACAAACGCGTTGTCGCGAACCTCGTCATCCAGCTGGACATTGTAGTTCCGCGGGGCCATTTTGTCGCCAGCAAGAAAGACAGACAAGAGAGAGGAGATGAGAGCGACCGTGATAATAACCTCATGTCGCGCTCCAGCCCGGCCACCGGCCCCCTTGAGATTTGCTGGTTTCGTTTGGCGCTAGGCATTCGGAAGCAGACGAAGAAGGCAGTGTAAGCACGTGTTCATTTTACGGCAGCCTTCCCCATTGGTACAGCGATATCCTCTATCGTCAGTTCGGAGTAACATAACATCCCAGCAAGCTCAGTTTTTTCCCGCGCCGCCCTCGCCCCGCCGTTCGCCGCCTTCCTACTCGTCGTCCTCCCCGCCCAATTGCAAGACCATCGCCGGCTCCGTTGCCGCCTCAATCTCCGTTGCCGTCTGCTCCCTCTCGCCCTTCCAGCAATGACACTCCCGCAGCTTGATCTTCCACCCTTCGCGATCGCCAAGCACGTACTTTTCCTTGATCTCAGGGCTGGGGCTAGGGCATGGAAGCCCGTCGTGGCCGAGTTGCCACACGAACCCCAATTCCGTCAGATATGGTCCGGACGCCGACCACCTGTCTCCCTCCCATTTCTGTCGGAGCAAGTTAACGCCGAAGGCAACGGACGATCATCACCCACCCTTAGCGAGTGAAACGGGCGCTGTTGGTGTCCCAGGACAATGCATCTTCCGCACGCATGGAGCCGCTCGAAACAGATGTCCTCCTCGCATCGATACATGTCGGCATCTTTTGCCTCTACTCCGCACCAGCTGCAGTATTGAGGGATCTTCGGGAACTTTCGGGTGTCTTGCACCATCGACGACATCGCAATGTACTCCGAGCTGCGTTGGAGGGCCAGGATTTCTTTATCAGTCATCGGTGAAGACATGGTGGTAACTGGAAGCGAGGAGATTATCACGCGCTGACTTATATCGGCTGCGCAGGCTTCCCACGTTGCGAACACATAACACGATGTATTGAAATTTTAAATTTGTAGTCTATTTTGGCGGCGAGCCGGTTCACAGTTTGGCTCGTACCTGAAGCTATCGAGGGCGGATGGACATCAGGTTTGCTAAGAGAGGGGAAATGCAAAAGAACGCTCACCAAGCCCCATCCCCGCTCCGCGTCGCGGTACTCCGCGTCGCCGCTGCCCCAGAACCCTTTTGGCGTAATGAACAATTGGCAGTTTTGCTTGTGTACAGCCATATGAAAGCGGCTACATTATCGGTTAGTCCCAGACATGTACCACATGAGCTTTACGCACGGGAGCACCCAAGTGCAGGGAGGATCGTAAACCATGAGCGGGGGGGCGGCCAAAAGCCGGGCGACGGCCATTTTATACTCCCTCGGCGCCCAGCGCATCCCCTTCTCCAAATCTACTCGTCCGTGTCGTGAGATAGAACGCAATGCCGAAGGAAAATCAATACGTCCCTGCGTTTGTGCGGATTGCCTGCGCGCGGACAAGCCCTGGGACCGTCGGCATCCAGCGTAACCAGCGCAATATGCGCTCTGACTCCTCGGCCGCGAGGAGCATTTCTTCTTCCCAGCGCTCACGCCGAACTCGGGCTTTGACTGAGCAAGCGGGGTCAGTCATACAAGGCTTTGCGAAGTACACATTGCGAATGCTTGCACTCGGCCGTCGGGGGCGTCCAGATGATAGCAGCGCAGTCTGGAAAAAAGAGAAATGAGAAATGCGATGACGTGAGTACGAGGGTGGCTCGTACCTTCGTCTTCGCCGACATCGGTGCGGGGCTCGAGGGCCGGTACGTCGTCCTCCGGCTCTATTGAGGTGGGCGAGTGAGGCATGTCGTGGTACAGAAGCTGAATAGCAATCAAGGGTCCGCAGATCAATCTCCCAATGTGTCAGCCCAGAAACGCCAAAGACCACCACGGACTAACCGAAATCAGCACCCCCTCCCCCTCTTCTGGGCTAACGATGTCGAGCGCTGCAACACTTTCATCGGCGCATGAAATTCCGCACGCACACTTCCCGCCGCTCGGAAGTGCCATTGTCCCCGGTCTGACGTTTGATATTTCTGACGCTTTGCGTGCACACCGTCGGCGTTCTGGAACGCGTCCCCGCGTCCGCCACGCCAGCGACAGCGACAGCGACGACCAAGGCAGTGAAAAAAACAGTGAAGCTTCGTCTTCGACCTCGTCCGAGGATTCGGACGATCCCTGGATTCGCACGCGGGAGGGAAGACCTATCTGGGTCAAGCCCGCGCGCCGGCGAACGACACCAAAGGAGCGCGAGAGGTGGGCTGCTTACCAGGAAGCCTTCAAGCCTTTCCCGCGCGACTTGACACCGCCCACGCCGTGGACCATGCGGCAACGGATGCAAGCCGACAGATACATTCCTGAAGATCGGCCATACCACCGCGACGAGCTCCTGGGTGACGCGGCCGAGTTCCCCTTCGTGCTTGACGCTTGGTATGGGGAGTAAGTCGTGCGCCTAGACCCAGACATCCCTGCTAACGTTGCCAAGTACAATTTTACCAATTGTTGATCGTACTGGGTGGGTTTTTGCCGTAGCTGGTGGTGCGAGCCAGCAGGCGGACGCCGATCGCATCATCCGAGAGGCCACTGTGGCTTTTGGGGTAGCGGCGATGCTCGCCGGACGACCAGAGCCTGGCCAGTTTACATCCATTACCGCCGGGATACGAACTTTTGGGTTGCGTCCAGTGGACACCGAGGTACGTGTGACGCTGCGTTTTGGTGCCGTCCAGCTTGATGTATTGCAGATGTTGCCTGCCAGCCCCCCTCCTCGAGGGCGCGGGGTGCGAGAGTCTCGAGCGCTTGAATATCTTGTCGGGCACGTGGCCGTTGGGCAATTGGCCGCATTTGGAAACGGTCTGTGCTCTCTCATCTGCGTTGTTCCTGCCGCTCATCAGTCCTCCTCAGAACTCTTTGCTACTTTCGCTCCTGGGGCTTACGCTCTCGCCAAGGCACGGACCGATGCGCTTTACGATTTCGAAGGGTCGCGCACCCGCATTTTCATCTGCGCCTGGACAAGCTGGACTTTCGACCTCGGCCCGCAGACAGTCACCCGCCCTAGCATTTTCTTCCACCACGCAGGATGGTGCTGGACGGCTCTTACAGCACTCGGAGACTTCGACGCCGACCTGGGTGGCCATTTAATACTGTGGACGCTAGGGCGCATCCTGAGATTCCCAGCTGGTACTACGGTGTTACTGCCGCCCCTTCTACAGTACTCCATTGGCAGAATCCGTCCCGGCGAAACGCGATACTCTCTTACGCAGTACTGCATATCTCCCCCCGCGGCGCGTGGCCGATGGCCGTCGGCAATTCATCTCTTCACCAAGCTGGAGAATCTCCCTTCTCTTCGTACTTAGATATCCTCTCGATTACAAACTTGAATGTCCTATGTCCCTCGAATTATTCCTCCAACGGCCTTCTCCTCCCCGTATCAAATATGACGTGTGACTTCGGCTGCTGGACTCCCTGATCCAAACAGGGCAACCTTATCTTGGCCTGGTCGACGGCAACACATGGCTTCCGTCTCAAGCTTCGTCTTTGACGACCGTGCGCGAGTTCGAGCTAAAGCCAGGGAAATCCTTCACCTGCGGCGCTGGCATCAAGCGCACGACAGCGGTCAGCAGCAGCACCAGCGCTTCCGCACGCGCCACGAAAAATTGCTCAAAGAACTGGACCTCCTGATGGGCCACGACGAGGAACGTGCGGTGCACGACGACGATGGTCACACCCAACCGCGGGATGCTCTGAGCGCCGAGGATGCGGCCCGCTTCATCGAGGAGATGTCTACGATCCCCAACGAGCCCAATCGCTTCATCGACCACCCTCATCGTATTCGGGAGGCCGGCAGGGAAGCCAGGCCCGTCATTTTTTACAAGCCGACCAGAATGGAGAACGGGCGCGGAAATGGGCAACCTCGCGTCTGGTCGAGCGCACGCACGCGGGTCCGCTACAGCACCCCGGGTTCGCGCGCCGTCCTGCCGGAGCCTCTGACCCGCGAGGCGCTGTGGCTCACCGCGGATCGCCCCCCTGCAGTTATCCCAAAAGATCCCAAGCACGCTTGTGGTATTTGCCATAACCTCAAGTCGCACCCAGTCATGTGCGTTGCGCTCGTCTTCTGTCCACCTCGTTGTTACTTACCCTTTTTTAAAAAGGTGCCAGTGCGGATGTAGCTTCTGCTACGTCTGTATTCGTCTGAGCTTGGAACAGACGTGGCACTGCCCAGACGAATTCTGCGGCCTCACGATGCGTTTCCCGCCGACGGTTGACCGCGACGAAGAAACAAAAATTGCGGCAGCGGAACGCGCAGTCATCGACCAGTCGCGCGTTGACTACAGATGGGATGGACTCGTGTTCCCAAAGCGATTGCCGGGAGTTCGCTATGTAGTGTAGAGTATTTACTTCGAATTTCGTGCTACAACTGTGCTACAACTAGTCCGTAAAAAATTGCCATTCAATTTTGGAGTTGTCGTGTCAGTTTGAGTCTGAGGTGTTCAGAAGACGGGGTGCTCAGAAGACCACGTACATCCTGAAATTTTTGGGAGCGACAAAATTTCCAGAGCGACAAAATTTCCAGAACGCCCGATTTTGGTGGGCGCTCAAATGGTATCACGAACTTCGCATGCGAGTATTGCGAACTGATGGTCAGCGCTTAGTACCTTTAGAGAGGTGGTTTCTTATGCTCTCAGTCTAAATTTCCATTTCTGAGGAGACAGAAAGTCGCATAGAGGTGAATTGCCTTCTATCAATATTTTTTGTATTTTCTTCACCAGAGCTACGTACTATGCGAGTGGTCGACGCATCATGGCCCGATCGAGACTAATCACAGGTGTAAATCTCAGCTGGAACCACGACTATGTCACCTCGAACTGCCCGGACATTGGGCAACTCGTCGAATTCGGACTCGTCAGTGTCCCCGCAACCCCTGCCCTTGCTTTCCGGTCGCAATTGATACAGTTCTAGGTCAGCAGCGACTCCGCGAGCTAAACGCCGGTCATCACGCCCAGCGTCCACTGTCATCGCCAGGCGCGCCGCCTCGGCGAACTTTCGAGCCCGGTGGATACTGTCGCTGGCTAGCTTCACTCTGTCACTCAACAGACTCATAGGAACGAGGACAAACTACGGGAAGAGGCTCGGGAACGGATGGCTAGGTACGTGCACCGTTTTGTCTCAAGTAACGTTTAGGATTTCATTGAAGATAGGTATCGAGCACGTATTAAGGCCTCAGAGGAGCTGGCAGAGGAAGCCCGGGCTAGAGCCCGGGAGGCGAGCAAGAGATACAGGGAAACGTACGTCTACAGTGCCTAATATCCCTCCGACCGCTGATGAACCCACCATGGCTGCCCAGCCATGCGGCCCAGCTGGCCCACCGTCAGCGCATCGTCCGGATGGAGTGCGCAACATGTTCCTTTCTACCGGCCCTTGCTCACTGTTTTTTGCCTTTTGCACAGAGCCTATGAACGCAAGCACGGTCACCGCGCCTGGTTGGCGCGGTACGAGAAATTGCAGGCCCAACGAGCGGCGGCTCAAGAAATGGAGGAGATGCGCCGCCACGAGGAGGAATTCAGGCGGATAGATGAGCTACGGCGGCAGAGAGAGTTGCGGGTGTAGCGCTCAGGGGTTCCCCTATTGCTTTCGATTTTGCTGTCTTGTCTGTTATCTGCCGCTTTTAATCTTATCGGAGTGTCCCTAATCTTCTCGTGTCTCTGTTTTGCTCTGTCTCAATCTTATTGAATTTCCAGAAACAATTGTGGTTCGTTATGAGCTATGAATTTTTTGAAGAAGTGATACAGAATGATAGATGTATTATGCAGATATCTAAGTACGGGCAGAGAGACCACGCGTGTGGATTTGAAAGCTGCGGAGGGCCTCAGGATAAGTGGGGAGGCGCTTGTGGGACGAGGAGGGTACGGCAAGAACGTTGAGAGCACATTCTAGACTACGGATTTGTGAATATATTCAAGGGGTCCAAGGGAAGACGACGTACTAAGTGCCGAAAACGCCAGGATTGATGCCAGCGTACACCACGTAGTACGGGTCGTTCGGTTCGCGAGGAAACAGGCCGGGGGCGTTGAGGTCATCGCCGGGGGCAATGGGTAGCGGGGCGTGGCGAGGCAAGGTGACGGGAGACGGCGCCGCACTCTGGAAAGTCCAGCCATGCCGCTGCGCTACCTCGAACGAGGCTATCGCCAGCTCGGTGCTCGCGTACCCCTGCTGGAGGGCGAACGAAAGACCAGAGGTTGCCTGGTGCACGAGATGCCTGCGGCGGAGCCGTCAGCGGTGCGGAAGCGTACTGGTTTCATCAGGTTACTGACCAAGAGTAGAACACGCCGATGCGGCGCCCCCGAAATACGACGTACGCGACTATGCGCCGGCGGGCAGGGCGGGGAGAGGTTCCAAGTGCGTTCGGCGCATTCGGTCTGGCAACTGCGGGCTGGGACCTTGATTGTTTGGTCAGTTGATTAACAAGCTTCGGAGAAATCAATTTCTTACTGGCTCTGGCTTTCTTCGTAGCTGGGGGGAGGGTCGGTATTGGACGTTGCCGGGGTTGCGCGTTGGGCGCGCGCTGAGGCTGCGGCTGCCTGCGGTGGACGCCGAGAGCTGCGACATTTGATCAGTTGGTACAAGGTTCGGCGAAATCAAAGTTTCATCACCGTCGGCTGGGTGGGAGCGGGTCGGCGTTGGGCGTCGGGTGGTTTGTATGTCGGGCGCGCGCTGGAGGAGGTATGTCATTGTCGTCGTCGCTGGTTATGTTGTAATACAATCGTTCTTCGATGGTGAAGCTAGCAAAGATCTCGTCAATATCATAGACAGGGACGGGAGGGGAGTGGGAGCGGGGCATATTGGGAGGGGGAAAAAGACTTGGGATTCTTTGCAACGCTCTGACACGGTGACCTTATGATCTGATTATCCCACATTGCATCCGTTGGTCGGCGGCCGTCTATAGAAAGATCCAGAGCGTACGGCATTAGAAAAGATGTCGCGAAGGAACCAGCATGGCGAACTGACGTGGGAGAGATCGCGAACTGAGCTCATCAGTTTGCGTCCGCTTCAGGATAGATTGACTCAGGGCAGATTTTTTAAAAAAGCAAATTTATTCAGTGTGGGACTACGAGCTGTTCTGATTAGAAGCTTGGGCGGCGTCCTCCTTGCGAGCGAGATTGTAAAGGTGGTAGCACCACCTGGGGAAAAAAAAATGAGTACACGATAGCCGCCCTGAGCACGGCACTTACCGCCGAACCAACTCATCTATGAAAGGAAAATCGACCGGCGGAATATCAGTAATTGGGAGGTCGGCATTGGAAGTGGGTAAAGGAACCGAGGGATCGAGCGGGTGTTTGACGACCACCAGATTGCCCATGCATGTGGCGTAACGGTTGGCAAAGGGCATGATACCGGCTACAGATTTGTTGGGAAACAAGACCTCGCAGGCGTCGTCGCCGGTGCCGTGCGGGCAGGAGACGAGGATGGTGAAGGCGCCGTCGCGGACAGAGGGGTGCCGGAGGATGGGCTTGGCACACAGGGTGCACGCCGTGGGGTTCGGAATAAACCAGAGGGTGAGGTAGCCGTTGTCGCGGAGGGTGCGACACTCCGGGTCCATGAGGAGGGTCGGATTGAGGACGGGCTGCTGCCCCCAAGGATACATGCGGACGGTTTTTTCGACGAGCTGGGGGTAGAGTTAAAAAGAGTCTTGGGGCGGGGGGGACGGGGGTGCGGACGCGACTTACAAAATCTTTGGTCGAGGAGTTGGACATGGGGGTGGAGATGCAGGGGTGAGCCGAGCGGAGAGATCCGGAAGAGTGCGTGGGGAGGGATACAAGAGCAATCTTGCACCAATCTTGCACGAGTTTGTTTCTGTTTTTGTTGAGACTGATACGCACGCACCTCGAAGAAGAAAAATCGTTGCAGCCCAAGGATAAGGTATGGAAGGCGTTCGTCCCACAGAGATTGTAACCTGAGGAGGCTACAGATAATGGCGTCGACAAAACACAGAAAAACCCGCGTGTGGAAGAGGAAAGCAAAAGCAGAGCGTCGGAACAACAAGCTGTGGGCTGAGGGGGCGCGCGAGGACCTCTTGCGACCTCATATTGAAGCCTACGCCGACGCGCTTCAACGGGGGTGGAGGGCTGAGCGCGACTACCTCCAAAAAGTCTGCAACGAGTACCATGGGCGTATCTCGTGGCGGGTGGGGGACAACGACGAGCCGGAGTTGCCGCTCCCCGAATACGACCCCTTCGCGCCAATCGTCACAGAAGACTTAACAGAGGAGGAGCGGGTCGCGAGGCAGAACCGAATCGTCGAGCTCAATGCGGTGAGTGACGTGACGTGACTTGTGACATACCGCGTCCTCAGCATTCCATGTAGCGCATTCAACGTTGGCTCAAGTATCGGGCCCAAGCCCTCCGGCAGGGATTCGCAACGAAGACAGACCCTCGCAACAATCCCTACGCGGTTCTACTCGCCAAGATTTCTGGAGTAACGGTACCGCCAAAAACTCGCCAGGTCTACCAGCAGTTCATGCACGAGTCGTACACCACCGAGATCGCGCCACTGGTCGAAGAGCGCTGGCGACGAGACAAGTCCACGAACGAGGACGGCTCTGCGAATACAAAGAAACCCGATGCCGCCTTTCGGTCGCTCATCGCACGGGAGGTCTTTGACAAGCTGCCAGCAGAAGAGAAGGTCGCCCTCAAAGAGCGCGCGTTGGCGCATTCAAAGGAGGCGAAGGACGCGTACGAAGCGGCGATGAAGAATGGTCCTTCGAAGGAGCCAGCGGCGCGGCAGAAGTGCGTTGTTTCGTCGTTATTCATGGAGTTGGGCTGATAAAATGGCTGACAGATGTATCGATGAAATCGGGCGCTTCTTGGCGCCAATCCTGGAAGGCGTCCAGTCTTACACGGGATTGCAGGGAGTGTGCGTGTTCGGTGGGCCTATTCCCAAGAACAACGGGGAAATAGGAACTACACAGTGAGTGTTCTATTCGGGGTAAGTACGAGATAGCCGACTGAATCTTTTCTGTGTCCAGTGTGGCCGTGGGGACGAACAGAGCACCCATGCCCGTAGGCTTCGCAGGGTGGAATAGGCCGCGCTTTGCTCGAGAAATCGTGGGCTTCTTCAGCGAGTACCTACATACAGCGTACTGTGGGTTTTTTTTTTCTCCTTCTTCGGCAGTGGCTGAACGTTTGCTTGTAGCAACGCAGGACTGTGCCGAGGCTGCGCTGCCCTCCGCCGTATCGCTGGCCGACGCGAAGTATTACTTCGACGAGAACGCACTCAAGAAGTCGGCGGACTCGGACCTGGAGCTTTCATCAGACTCTGATAGCGATTCGTCCGACTCTGACTCGTCGGGGTCGGACTCGGAGGGCGCCCCCAAGAAGAAGAAACGCGGCAAGAAGGGGAAGGAAGCGCAGAAGCGAGTTAGCGCAGGAAAGAGAAAAAGAGACGAGAGCGGGATTGCAGGGCACGCGGCGAAGAAACTGAAAAAGACCAGAGCAGGCGCAGAGGAGGGGGACGACGACGACGAGGAAGAGGAGGAGGACGAGGCGGCAAAGGCGGCGAGGATAGACCTTGACCGGCGGCGGGCGAACGAGCGGGAGTGGGCGGACACCAGGGCCCAAAACAAGTTGCTCATGGAGCAGCTCAAGATCCGGCAGGCGAGCGAGGTTGTCGGACTGAACGCCGGCAAGAAGGGTAAACCGACGCCTGGCGCCCGCCCAGCGAAGAACGCCGCGCCTGCCGGGCCTTCAAGACGGTCCGGGCGATTGAGCGGTGGTGTGGACGTGGACATGCCGGACGCGGACGCTATGGAGGTGGAGGTGGACGAAGCAGAGAGGGGCGACGAGGACATTGCTACACGGCCACGGCCGCGCGCGCGCCCGACTTATCGTGGTACTCCTGGTAACCCACGTATCGCAGGAGATGCTGAGTCCGACGGCGACACACTCCCGCCCCCCGCCAACAGCGACAGCGAAGGCGTTGTGCTGCTCTCGCCCAACGTCACCACGCCGATCGTCCCCAATCCGCAAGTGCCGTTGACGACGCAGGCCGGAGGCGGCGTCCCTCCCTTGGCCGACGTTAGCACGCCCATCCCCAGCGACCCGCCGCTGCCGTCAACAACGCTCGAAGACATCCCCAGCGAACCCGCCGCTGCCGTGGACGACGTAGCCGCGGAGAATGGTGTACGCGCCGAGAACGTGGACAGCGGGCGGGACGCCCTCCCTGACACGCAGAAAAAGCGGCCACTGCGCGAACTGCTCGAGATGAGCAACGAAGAACGCGCTGAATCCCTCAGGAAATGCCGCGAAGAGGCTGAGGCGAGGGGGGCAGCGGGGCTTCTGCCACCTCGGCGCCCTCCAGCGCACGCTACTACAAGTTCTGCTGGCGGCGAGCTGGATCTCAATGCTGACAGCACGCCATGGTCATGGCCTCCTCCGCCGCCACCCCGTGCCACGCCCAGTACGCCTTCCGGCTCCCAGTCGCCCTCACGGTCGCAATCGCCCTCACGGTCGCAATCGCCCTCACGGTCGCAATCGCGCTCACAGTCGCCGGGCGCGCTCCCGCCCGTGACACCTTCGCCGCCGCCTTCGCCGCCCCCGCTCCCGCCCGTTACGCCGTCACCGCCGCCGCCTTCACCGCCGCCGCCCCCGCCCGTTACGCCTTCCGCGCCCACACCGTTCGTGGCCGGGTCGCTGCCTACTGCTTGCTCGGTGGTGTGCCCAGAGGCACCGTCTTGGTTCGCGCCGATCTTCGAGGAGGTCTCGCGCGAGGAGGCGCCGGCGTCGTACTGGGAATTGCTCAGGGCGTGGGTGGAGTTGGAGACGAGCACGAATTTCGTGCAGCGAGGGAGTTTGCCGAAAGGAATACGCCCAGACCAGGTCTCAGCTTGGGTGAGGGACGGACGGGGCCGAACAGTAGAGGTGCAGCCGATCGACGACGTTGGGAAGTTCGAGACGGAGTGGTGGGCATGGTGGACGAGTCTGCAGCCGGAGTGGCGAGGGTTTCAGCGCGGAAGGCGTAAGCCAGGAGAAGTAGAGGCAGTCCCGGACGGCACGGACTGGGGTAGACTTGCAAGTGCCGGTAAAAACGGGGTTCTGAGTGTGGTGGCCGCTTTGTATTGGTGGGCATGCGCGGAGGCGGAAGAGGGGAATGGTAGCTCGGGCGGATGGGAAGAGGCCGTGGCGGACACGACATGGGTTATTCGTGCAATGAAGTCTTGATTCTGTTGTGTCTGCGTTCGCTATTACGATTATCTGACTCAAGTTCGTAATTAGATAGAGTGTATTTATTGACTTTCGTGCAATGTACAGGAGGTATATAGAGAGTGCGACAGGTCAAGACTTGGATAGGAATGTGCTAAGTTATCATGTCACGTGACCAAACGGACTTATGGTTTTCTGGGCGACTTTGAGAGGGGTTGTGGAAAGGGAGATGAGCGAAAGGGGGGCGCTAGCAGATGAACAGAAAATCAGACGGAGCAAGATGAAAAGAAGACGACACGCACCAAAAGAGGTGAGGAATGGGCGGGCAGGTAGGAGGATGCGGTGATGCCCGCAGCGGGATGCGGAGATGACCCGCGGCAACGCATCGAACAGCGCAGGTGGGGCCGATTCAACGTGAAAAGGGAGGGAGGGCCAGCGCGGGAGCTCGGGCAGGCGCGCGAGGCGCGAGGCGCGGGCGGGGTGCGAGGCGCGAGGCGCGGGCGGAGCAGGCGCGAGGCGGGAGCGGCGGGCGAAAGGGCGGGATAGGTCGAAAGAGTCGCGCTACTGCGAGCAAGGCATGCAACCCCCGATGGATGCACCCTGGGGAAAAGGCAGGAAAGGCGGGAGCGGCGGGATCGCGGGGGCGGGAGCGGGCGGAGCAGGCGCGACGTAAAACGGATAAATGAATGAACGGTATGATGAGAAGCGGTCAGCAGTGAGCGATAGGCATGAATGTGGGATAAATGGAGCCGAGGGCCGCCGCGGGGGGCGGAAAGCCGGGGCGGGGCGCGGGTGGAGGAGGCGGGAGCACCCAGGACAAACAGAGCCAACACTGGGGTGCCGAGAAGCGGCGGGAGAGTGAGGTAAATAGGTGTAAATAAACGGAGGGAAATAACGCCCCCGCCAAAAAGTGCATCCCAATTGGGGAGCGGGCAAAATGGTGGAAAAGGAGGTCCAAAAGGGGACGAAGAGAGGGCCCAGACCCGTCTGTCGCGGCCCACAAAGCCCCTGGCAATAGTGGGTTAGGTTGTGGATGTAGCCACCCGGGTGGCTAGCTCCAGTCACAATGTAATCGAATTACCCTGGCTACGTCCACGGTATTTATCCTTTATATTACAGCTAGGGCTCTGTCATTGACGTGAAAAGGATGAGGGGTCAGTGAATGCGCACCACGGATAACAAGGGTGCTGACCTTGCCACAGTCGTTCCGAACCAGTTGGTGCGAATTCTTGAATCGAGAACGATAGCAAAAGTGGGCGTGGGCTTCCTTGCGGACGGACGAGTAATTTGGGACGGACCAAGGATCAACGTCCAGAACCTCGTGGACGTAGGGCTCATGGCCAAACTTGCGAAGCCGGAAAGGTATGCGGAGGAGGACTTTGCACCTCTGTCACTCGAGCGGTGCGTCAAAGACGTGCTGGGCGCGCAGCTTGACAAGGCCCTACAACAAAGTCCCTGGGACGAAGAGCTGACCGCGGCACAAGTAACGTGTGAGTCGAGCGATTTAGGGAATCACACGAATTAACATGGTATGTTTATACAGACGCGGGTTTGGATGCACAAGCATCCCTGGAAATATTCCACGTCCTCAGCGCAATGCTGAGAAAGAAAGGCGCAGCCCTGGGCATAGAAGAGGTACCGGAGGATTGGTACAGCTTCGATTGTCAAGAGGGCAAGCCGACAAGACGAATGCGTTCATATCGCGGGGACATCCTTCCGTGGTCGACAAGATTTTGTCCGTGGTGGTCGGCTGGCAAGTTTCAAGGATATTACAAGTAGAGCGGCGAAGGAGCAAGCCGAGCGAGTTCATGTAACAACGGTCGAAACAAGTATAATTGGTACGCGGTGGCACAACGTTCGCTAAGTATTCGGAGCATAACATCTTCTGTGATCAATGGTCAGATACGCCACTATCGAGGAGGACGCAAGTCTTACCACAAAGCTTAGCGCTTGCATGAGCGCACGGGCAGGGACCGCATAGACACGTAGGAAGAAGTGTAGTGTTCGAGGTAGTATGCCATCTCGGCGGTCAGATGGTGAGAATCAGAGGGGCCAAGTGGCAACACAGTTACATCTGAATTTAAAAGGTAAAGAGTGCTTGGAGCGGAAAAGTGCCAAGAATACCGTCGTTGGTGCAGAAGAACGAATTGACCTCTGGTTTATTGGAAGGTTTGTCCAGCGAGGACGGTGCAACTTGGCGAGGAAAGCGAGCTTTGCAAGGGGAAGGCATGTGGAGTACCAATTGGCTTGAGAGAGAACAGGGATGAGGTAAGCAATTTGCTCGGATCTCGGACTCGGAGGAATGCAAGCGAGTGGCAAATTATACATTGACTGAGTTACACTGAAGCGACGACTAAGTATGGTAATGTAGAGACAGACGATCATCAATAGGAGAGCATTTAGCAGTTAACCAGGCAAAGTCCGGTATATCGCTAACAACGCTCTGATAAGCAGGCAAGTCTTGAGCAGGAACATGCAAGACGTCAGACATAGCAAGGGAAGCGGGTAGTCTGCGCAAAAGGTGGCCGTAGGTCGGTTGGGGCTCGGGGGGCACATCGCAGCGCAAGGAGACCAAAGTCGGAACGGACATCGACCGCCTAGCGCTGTGCACAGATAGCAGGACTGCCCAATCTACCTGGGAGATTGACAGGTGCGACAACAAGGGTAGAACGGTAGTGGAAGGCTCCGACACAGCCGAACCCAATGCCTTTACCATGTTTTGTTGAGCGCCGTTGACATGCAAGCTGAGAAAGTTACGCAAAACGATGTCATTAAGAGAGTCATCGATACGCAAACTGAGAACGTTACGCAGCCTGGAATAGAATTGACGCATGGTCTCTAGATCCGGACCTTGCCCGGGCAATAGCGAGCTAGTGAGCTGGACGTTGCGGACGGTGAACGAGAGGGGCGAGAGAAGGAAGGCTCGCATGGCGGGCCTATTAATGGACCGCACACCGAGATGCGTGAGGTTGGGGAGCTCTAGACAAGAGACCCATATCCATAAGGACGACGAGGAAACATGTTTCTCGCTGGCGAGGCTGATCTCGAGCCGAACGACGTTGGGCAAAGGTATAGTAGGCAAGGAGTGAGGCATCTCGGTAAACCCGAGGGCACCCAACGATAAGTGACGGAGGCCGGGGTTAGCGATGATGAACTGTGTGAAGGAAGCGAAGGTGGGCCAAAGTCGGTTCGCTACACTGGCTATTCGCAAGTTGACGAGGGTCGTAACGGTTCGAAAAGAAGACCAGGGCGGAGGAACACCATCGACGAAGAGCCGGAGCAGTGCAGGGAAGTGGCCTTGAAGAAACACTGCAGGCAATGTATCGTATAGGGCTGCCGATCTTGCGCTATCGAATATAGCGCAGTGGATGGTGAGAGATCCAAGACACGGCACGGATAAAGGGGAGAAAACCGTGATCAGGGCGTGAATCACGTTTGGATTGTCGATATGTAGGGCGAGAGATTTCCAACGATGAATGGAGGGAGCGATCAGGGCGGCAGAACTCAGCAGCGACCTGCGCATCAACATTGTATCCGGATTGTGGCGTGGAGGGGCGGGGGCAAGGGGGGGTGGAAGTATCGACTCGATGGAAGTCGTACGTTGAGGGCGACTAGAAAAGGTCACCGCGATAGGCCGTGGATTGGAATAAGTGAGGAAGGCAGACAATCCGGAGGGCGTGGAGTCGGTGTCAACAACGAGGTGGTGCCAAAAAAGGCGGGTCTGGTTGACCATGATCCTCCAGGAATGACAAACGAGTGAGACGCGACAGCGAGCTGTGCTGAAGGATCGAGATACAGGATCATGCAGCAGGCAGAGCTGCGTGAAGACCTCGTACACCACTTCAGGAGGCAGTCCTGGGAAGGCGTACGAAAGTGCAGCAACGACTGGCTTAAAAATCAGAGGTGAAGTCGGAAGAGACTGAATCACAAACCACCGAAAAAGGCTGCGGACATTGCAGGGCGGACAACGAAAGAGAGAATAAATATATAGAACGCAAGGGGCGGCTGTTAAGTTGGAAGTGAAGAGCAGGCGGAGGTCGCGAAAGGCAACTTAAGGGCACCAAAAAAGAGAGGGAAGAATGAAGGGATAACGAAACGCAAAAGGGAAGGACCTCGTAACCGATCGGGTCGGATCTCGGAGCTTCGGATGTCGGGTACCGGCAATTTGGCCTGGAGTGGTGAAGAAAAAGCGGGGGATAGACAAAATTATATTAACAACGCAGGACTGAGCCAGTAGTCTATGGCGCAGGCTACAGGAACGCTCGCGGTAATACCATCTCGGACAAAGTGATCATGGAGGAAGAAACGTTTACGCTCGGAACGGGGAAATATGAGATGCAAGTCCCTTGCGGCACTGGTCCGAGCGCCGTGCAGTAGGTCATCTACTAAAGATGTGGCCATGGGCTGCAATACGGCAATGGAAAGATCAGTGAAGCAATAGCGCAAGTCGGTGACAACGTCGTAGAACGCGTCCGCGGTGAAGGAGTTGCTGTCGCGGAGATCGAGCCTTCGCAGATGGTCCATAGGACGCAGTAGATCAGCGAGGACGTCCGTATCTAGAGTGCAGAGGTTGAGGATGGCTGTGGTGATATATGGCAGAATACCACGACACAGCAGCCAAAAGTCGAAAATCTCATCGTCGTCGGCGGCCATAAACTCCAGCGTGCGGAGTGCGGGCGTGTGCAGCGAGGCAACCAAAGGAATTGTCCCCGGGACGATGGAGCCAACACTGAGGTGTGAAAGCAGGCGTAGAAGAGGGGGAGAGCGTGTCGGAGTTGCGGGAACAACGCATCCCGCGTACCGGAGGTACAAGGACTCGAGGAGAGGGGTGGCAAGAAACACATCATGCCATTCCTTCATCGTCGGTTCGCAGGAAGGGCTGTCGAGGCGGAGATGTCGGATGGATTTAAACGCAGGTGACTGGCCCCACAAAAAGAAACCTCGGACAATGCTGAAATGCAGGAGCCGAGGAATTTTGGCGCGAAACATGGCAGGGAATTCGGAACCCTGAGTCTCTTCGATGATGCGGCGTTGATTGTCTATGTGGTTCGCCACTACGTCGAGGTACACCGAACGTAAAGCAGGGGCGGCCACATTCGCCAGACGGGACATGAACCTGTGCGTTATGAACGCGTCGGGCGTAACGAGGGCAAAGTGCGCACAGCGACGAAAGGCGGGTACAAGAGGCCGCATTAGCCTTTCCAGGAACCACCCGACGTTGGAATATATCGAGAAGTTGATATGGAGGGAAATGGCCGCACGACCGCTTCTCTTCAAAGCCTGGGAGATGCGGACGACGGGGGTATCCTCGGTGATGTACATGGCCGACCACATATGCGGATCGGCCAGGGCGATGGCCCTCCACAGTGTACAAACGTTGCCGACGGTGTGGCGATTGCCGTGCAGGTTGGCAGGGTGGGTGGTGAAAGGACCCACCGCATAGCGGAAGATTTTTGCGGAGGTCTCGGGAGGAAGGTCGTGGAAAGACATAGCTGCAACAACATAAGAAAGGAATGGCACAACACGCAACAGCTGAACGCACCGTAGAAGGATTTTATAGCCACTTATTGTGGAGGAGAGGCAATTGGAGCGGGGACCGGCGAGGGGGGGTGAATGTATGTTTTGGCGATCACCGGCGGGAATGTTTCCTGGGTCGTGAAATAAAAGCGTTATCACATCAGTGCCGCATGCAGAAGGAGGGGTGACCGATAATCAGTCCGATGGATCTGGACAAATGGGAAGATGGAAGCAAATCGCCCTGAAACCATAAGCGACGATCTGAGTGAGATCTTAAGTTATAGGAAAGAAGTAAAATCGAAATACACACGTGGCACCAAAAACATGGATTCCCTTCCCGAAGTTTTCGACGCAACATCGAGCGGTGAGGGTCAGTACAGTGCGCGTCGTCAGAAACACAGAGAAAAGCTGACGGATTTACCAAGGATTGGATTTGACCGGGGAGGACGTCAGGCTTCTAATTCGCGAAACGCTGACCAACTGTGGCGTGGACGCGGACGCGATCTTTAAAGGGATGACCGCGACGAGAAGTTTTATCTCTGGATCAGTGCCCGTGGCCGCGCTGGGAGGAAATAAGTTCATTCCAAACGACGTGGATGTATATTCCCCCGAGACCGAGGGCGACAACATGCTCGCGTTCCTTGAAGAGGAAATGGGATATGTCGTCAAGAGAGCAATCGACGTCAATTATCCGGACAGGATAGCGATACGAAGGATCCTCTGGCTCTGCAAAGATGCGTCCAGGATTAATCTTATGTTCGTGGAAGGCAACCACCCGGCGGCGGCCGTGCTGCAGTTCCATTCCACAGCCGTCATGAACATCGTTTTCCTCGAAGGGTTTCTCTGTCTGTATCCGCTTCTGACTCTCTGCAAGCTCAGTCTCATGAACGGGACCAACGGAGACGCGTACGAGCGAGAGAGGACAGCCAGGTGTATAGAGAAGTATTCAGAAAGAGGGATAACGACGGCGAAACAAGTGAGCAGACAATCTCAAAAAGAGGGACGCCTACTGACACACATCGCTCTCAGTTAAGCCAACTCAATGAAGGAAAGAGCCATACTTGTTACGTGGACCCTAATTGTCCGGCGACTACACGAAGGGTGGGAGATGAACACGGACGCTTCTTTAGCTTCGCAACTGGAGGCGATGGGAAGGGAATCCTAGAGGTGCTCGGTCCTATGGAGTGGAGGCTTGGCGGGACGTGCGATAACAGCGACGAGAACGTAGAGCACTACGTTGGCGCTGTCGCCGAGTAAAGCGAGTAAAGACCCGAGATACTCAGAATTAATGGATTAATAATATTTGCGAACTCGGAGCTCGGAATTCGGAACCTAATTTAGCAACTTCTCTTTAGGCCCCCATGGTCGACCTCGCCACCGAACTGTCCTACTCGGGCGTGGGCAAACTCATCAAAGCCCTCCCTCCCGAACTGAAAGATATAATTTTCTATTACGCCACAGGAGCAGACCGTCTAAAGCCAAGGGCAATTGGTCCGCAGCGCCGGGACGTTTGCCTGGTCTGCAAGGATTGGGCAAAAGCGACGTACGAAGTTCACAGGGCGTGGACGCGTATACACGTCACTTTCAATAGTGGTTTCGAGTACGACCCGGTCAAAGCTTGCCTGGCGAACTCAGGGCAAATGAAGCTGCAATTTGAGATGGAGTTAAAGGCCTACAAACCGCGCGGGGAGAAAAAATTGCTCAGGCAAAGCATGCAGATGCAAGCCTTCATTCACCAATACTTCACGCTGCTGGGACCACATTTCAAACGCGTTCGCCGGTTCGCGATAGTGTGCAACGACCCTGTTGCATCGGACCTCGCGATGTCGTACCTCAAAAAAATGGACTGTAGTCTCCTAGAGAGGTTGAAGATCACACTCCGCCCGACGTTCGAAGGAACAATTCCCAGAGACCGATTTCACTCTTCACTACCGACGCTAAACCATCTTCTCTGCGGCGGAACCATGCCGCCCAGATCTATGGAGTTCGTTGCTGCGACCATCACCGAACTACAGTTGGCCTCAATAGCTGTGACGAGCACATTAACCTGGCCCGAGCTGCGCCACACGTTATCAACATTCTCAAACGTTAAGCGCCTGATGTTGGCCGATGTCGGATGTTCGGAGGTGGTGGAAGGGCCTCAGATAGAATTCCCATATTTGCGGTCGCTGAGGCTGGTCTTCACCTACAGCAGAGTGATACATGTCATGCGGATGATTGCGGCTCCGGCACTTCGTTATCTGGCGCTCACAATCTGCAACGCGCCAGATATTGGATGGTTTCTCTCGCAGTGCAGCACCATACTCGGCGCCTTGACCAGTGTGGACCTATTGTGGAAGACAGATATTGCCGACGAAGACTGCCTGGCTATCGTCAATGCGTTCAAAGCAGCAGAGACCATGGACCTCTCGCGCTTCTCCTCAACAGTGCGCCCATCGTTAATTCTGGCGTTATCGGACCCGGCGTGCCAGCTGCCCAATCTACGTCGCATTCACATGAACTGGTTCATAGAGGACGCCGAGGTGGGACATATTCTAGCGCAAGGAGTGCACGAAGATTGTAGCCTGACGTCTTTGGAGGATGACGACGTACCAAGGAGCTATTATACTAGAGTGTGGAACGGGACTCATGTCGTTGACACGCGAGAATGGACTGAGCGTTATGTAGTTACAATGTAGGCAGTACGCAGTCAATTCCATTTGGACACGACGTAAAGCCTCCAAGGCATACTAATCGTGTTGAGGACAATGACAAGTGAAAATGCGAAGAAGCGTCGTATAATCAGAATTACTACACTTGGAATTAACATATGGGGCGGTACGTAGGTCGAAGTAGAAGTAGTAGCATGTTGAGCATTCGGAGCACTGGAAAGATAGGCTCAAACTCTTGGACAGAGAGCGAGAGAAGAAGACGGGTATGTTTAAAATGTATTCGAGTCGGCGGTACACGTGAGGAAATGCATCTACTCATGCAGAAACATGATGCGTGCCGCACTGCGAAAATTCTACCACAAAATCGAGGACATGGGATGACAACCACTGGCGACTACCAACGACGTCAGGATCGAATGAATGTTCACAGAGACACGCAGAAGTCCAAATGCGGCGAAGGACGGAGTGGCTTCCGTCGTCTGCGTCGGACGCCCCATATAATGTAGCGAACGACACAAGATCGTGCATCGGAGCATGATGGACTGCTAAAAAACCCAAACGGCGAAGAAGAATGGACCCAGTCGAGGCAGCATGCTCTGAGACGGCGGCCAGAAGCTGAGTAAAAACCCAGGGGTGGCAAGAGCGGATGTCGAGGGAAGTGAGGTTATGGAATCTCCCGAGGAGAGCAGAGGAAATGAAAGGGAATTCCTTGTCGCGCGTAAGCCTCTTGGTCAAGACCAAGGTAGACACGGTGGACAACGTGGCATGTGGGAGAAGGGACAAGTAGATCCCGTCATACACAGAGGTTATGTCGACGGTGAGTTTTGAGAGGGAGGGAAAGTCGAAGGTAGAGGCCAATGCCATAGTGTCATCAGTGTGGGAGAACACAATGTCCATCTCCCGGACGGAGGATGAACGTATGACAGGAGCAGGTATGGAGGGGTCCAAACCGAAGCAATGGAAGCGATGGATGGTGAGGCTAGCGAGCAAGGGGCTGTTGGCCATGACGACAGCTAGTTGGTTAACATCGACGTTGTACCGGAAGTGCCTGCCTGACAGGTGTAACGTTTGAAGCCGGGGGAAGATGAAGTGGGGAAAGGGCAAGGGGGAGCAATTGAGATGCAGAGCCTCTAGAGCTTCCTGGGCCCCAGCATCAGGAAGCCAAGGAGCGTTGACGATGGGAGGAGCCACAAATTGGGCGTAACTGGAAGGAATACGATGCAGACTGGCAGCAAAGTAGACCAAAAGGGGGGTGGACAGGCCGTGAAATGTCTGGCGTAAACGGTGCAAAGTGTCGAGACGATCTGATTCGATGGTGAGGCGCACCGCGGTGAGCAGAGAGGCGGAGAGATAGGCGAGGTTAAGTATCGGTTCGGAGGATTTCAGCACGATGCGAAACTCCAAAGGAAGAGAGGATGCCAGAGCAATGAATCGCAGAACGGATGAAGGGGCGACCTCCGAATCCACCAGGATGAACGTCCAATAACTCGGAGTGGCCTCGACAAAAGTCCTCCAGTTTCGACAGGTAGAACAGACCCTGGAGCGGGTACGAATTGGCCGCTCCTGCTGCGGGTCTAAAACTATGTCATATATGAGGCGACGGAGTTCCGGGGCCAAGGAGTTGAAAAGGCAAGGGGCTGATATAAAACAAAAAGGGTCAGAAAGAAAAAAGCACACTGGGCGAGGACACAAACTGGGGCAAGGGCTGGACATAGTAGAAGCCGCGGTTGGCGGATCTGACAAAAGTTGAGATCAGAACGGGCTAGACACGGATGAAAGAGTATAAAAGTACCGGGGGGGGGGGGGGGGGGGGGGCGTAGAGAAATAACGATAGAGGGGACAACGTTGGAAGACAACGTTGGTCACATCGGCTAAGAGGATCCACGCGGAAGACGTCGCATCAGTCACGGTGGATGGTTCAAGTTGTGCCTTCCAGCAGGCCCAGTATGAACGCGTACGCTTCGGCGCAGGCCATGCTCCAGCAGACCACCCTCCTAGTATGGATCACCAGAACACCAAAAACGAAAAGGATAAAAGAAGTAAAAACTGGGGACAAGAAAGGTCAGGAAGAGACCGTAAGAGCAGCTTTACCGAGCGGTACTAACAGTGGTGGATCCAGTTATAATACGCACGGATCTGGACGTTCTGCCGAACGAGCTGCTATTCAAAATATTCTGCGCAGTTATATTATGGTCACCCACTTTGTCGTACAAAGAAAGGGCAAAACAGAAAACTGTTCTGCGAGCAGCGTCGACCGGCTGGTACCGATACATACAAGACGAACCAAGGTTCTGGGTACATGCGCTTGTTGGGGACACCGACGATGAATGGATCGAAACTTATGCCGAACGAAGCAAAGGGCGAGACCTCAACGTATGCTTCGAGTGGAAGTACGATAAAGTTCCGAGCACACCCATACCGGACGGTAGTGCAACGGAGAGCGTAAAGGGATCCGAGGCAGAGAGCGAGGAAACAGAAAACAGCAGGGCCGAGGAAGAAAACAGGATAAACACCGGGTACGACTCGTACGATGACTGGCGGAGGGAGAACCTGTGCTGGGGCCAGAACGACAGCAGCGAGGACGACGACGGGTACAGTAGCAGGCAAGGCGAATGGTTAACGGAGAACGTGCCAGAACAAGTGATGGACGTGGACGGTTACGTGCAGCGTGCCAGCACCCTCGTTATAGACACGGATTATTCGGAGGCTCTCGTTGCGATCCGAACAACAAGCCAGCAGATGAACGCGAACGCGCTGAGAAGGCTCTGCATCAGACTGGCGTACAGGGAACTTGACACGGACGGCGAACTGGAAGAGCATCCTCTAGACGCGATACCGTGGTTCAGCCCAGGGGTGTGGGACAACATCCAGGACTTGCACATCACAAACATTGCGCTTCCTCTCCGCACAATGCGCGCACAACAACTTCGCACCCTACACATGTTCGGCACAGGAAACTGGTCGATGATGGACATCGAGGCTTACGCGTCGGTAATCGAGAACGCACCGAACCTCCACCACCTGACGTTGGCGAACATGAGATGTGCGGACTTGACGGAGGAAAGCGCGCCGAGGAACATACATTCAGCATCGATGCGAAGCTTGCAGCTGAAGCAGGCAGGCAACGCGTCGATGGGCATCCTGGCCACACGGCTCAGATTTACGCAGCTGGAATCCATGCGGGTTCAGGTGGCGAGCAACATAGACTCGGAAGATCTAGCGCGAAGCGAATACATTCTCGCAAGGATCAAGCGTCTTCAGATAGATGGTCTAGGGTTGCATCCATTCGACTGTAGGGCGGCATATCGGGTTTGCTCGAGCGTGGAGGACTTGAGCCTGAACGGGTCGGCGCAACTTTTCACTAACTTGATGGCGGAGTCGGAACGCACGGGCTCAGGAGAAGGGACAAGCACAATGCCCAAGCTGACGACGTTATCGGTCGGCAAGATACCCCTCAGGGTCGTCAAAGAGTATATTCAAATGCACAACGATCACAAAAGATTCACGACGATACGAATACAAAGGAGGGGGCCGGGGGGGATATTCGAGACATGGAACGAGAACTACAAGTGGATTGCAAGGAGGACGAAAGAGGTGATAATGCACGATCAAAAGTTCAGCTCGGACATGGAATACGAGAACGCGAGGAATTGGAGTCAGGAGACTATATAGTCAATTCGAGAGTCAATGTAACATAGTCAATGTAATGAATCATGCGAAGAGAGTTCGAATGCAGCGGGAAAGAACGCGCGAGACCGATCCAGGTCATGCATCATACCGGCGACAATCCGCTCGAAGAACAGATGAGCATCGCGCCACGCAACAAGAGCAGCGTCCGACAGAGCATCAGAGCCAGACAAAGATGTCAAATGCAGGTTCAAGAGCATCAGGCCAGCGGTGAGCTGAGTGTGCGCTCTGACGACGTGATTCTCGCACCGCAGAGGGATGTCTAAGAGGAAGAAGATAAGCACAAGTAACAGCGGGACAAGAGTAAAATCAGGAACCTTGCAAGGAAACAGAGTTTTGGGAGACAGAAGGAAACAAAGGTTCTGGAAAGGAGAGGGGCGAGGTAAGAAAAAGAACACGCCAACAGGATGGAAGAGCACCTTCAAGGACTCGTACTCTCGAGGCCAAGAGAAACACCAGACGGGACAAAGCGTCGCGGTCGATGGAGGAAAGATCGGAAGAACTCAAAATGGCCTCAATATCGGGCAAACCGGAAGGTAGGACTCCAAAGTGGGGCGGGGGAGGCGGGCCAAAAGGTGCATTGTCGGAAACAGTGGGGCCAGAAGGAGCGGATGGGTCAGACAGAGCGGAGGGCGTAGAGAGCTGAAGCAAAATAGAAGCTTCATCTGTGGAAAAACATGCAGCGCAGTCCAACGGGTTAGGAGAACGGGTACCCAGCGTGCTCGAAGGTAAAGACGGTGCGTGGGGAGGCACGGAAACGGTAGGATCGACGGACGGAGGAACAGGGACATCTGAAAAGGTACAGTGAAAGGCTGAAAGAATAGAGGAGAAGTACCCGGTGGAGGAGCGGTGGGCGCAACTGAAACGAGAACGGTGAGATTGGTATAAGATTTGAAAATGGCAGGGAAGGGTACCAGATGAAGAAGGGGGAACAGAAGAAGGCGGTCCTCGGCGTGGCCGCCGAGTGCGAAGAAGGGATCGAGCAGTGTCAAAGTCAGATCGAGACGAGTAATGATCATTCTTGGTGTGGTGGAAAAGGAAGGCATCCTGGTCAGGACAGCGAACCTTGCGCGAAGTACACGCGGCACAGCCAAGAGAACCAGAAACACGTTGGCAGGGGAGGCACAACCGGAGACAAGGCGAGCATTGCTAAAGAAGAAAAAAGGCAAGCCATTAACAGCGGAAGTGCAGAAAGGAGGGGGAGAGAAAAACCTCGGGGTGTAAGGTGGACCAAGCGAGAATCAGCGAGGTATCATTGAGTATTCGACGCACAGCAGCACTGAACGCAAGCAAGCGGGGGTCCTGTTCCTGGGACATGGAGCACCGATATCGATAGCCGAGGCGAGACGAGGACCGAAGCGAAGGCTCGATTCCGAGGTGCGAAATACAATAACAAACAAAGGACCGACAAAGACAACCAAAGAAACACGGACACACTTTTTAAAAAAAGAGCGAGAAGAGTACGCGAAGCAAATATATTGAGACAGCACTAAGATGAAGCCGAGGGGAACAGTACAGTGGCCGTAACGCGAGTAAAAATCCTGACACGTCTGAGCAGAGAATGTAAAGCCCAAGAACAGCGTTCGTCTGTAACTAGATCACACAAGGAGGACAAGCGTGAGGCGGTCAAGGCGAGGATAGTGAAAAAACAAAAAGCAAGGGCATGATCGTCATGGACTGAAAAGAGAGGAGTCAGATGGCAAGCAACACCCAAAAAAAAAAAAAAAAAAAAAGGGAAACACAATACCAGAATAGAAAGGGTGGGTAAATTCCATATCGTGGATCCGAACCAAAAGGTGAGACACCACGGACAGACCAAGGGGCCAAGGGACAAGACGTGGCATGAAAGATCGAAGGTCCTCCTCGATAAAGCCGAGTAGACAAGACGAGTAATAGTCAGGAGGGGGCAAAAGGCATTTCGCCACGATGGTGAGGGAAAGGAGAGTAGAGCATTGAACAAATCCAAGAAGATGCCAAGGGAATCTAGGGAGGCAAGGATCGGATGTCTTGAGGGGACAAGGATGAGAACAAGAAAACCAAGAAAGGTAGGGAAGCTGACGATGAGGACAACATCAGGGCTGAGGGCGCATCGCCAAGAAATTGAAGCGGGCACCTTTCGGAAAGGTCAGAAATGGAGAAGAAATAAGAATTCAGGGCGCACAGAGTGAGCAGCGCAAGGTACAACAGGGGAGGCCGATCGAGAGAGGGAGGTGAGAGACGAAACAGGGGACTAGGGAGCAGTAAATCGAAGGCATAAAGAAACCCCCCAAAAAAAAAACAATTACGCACAGGGGAAGGAACGCGTTTTGGACCAGGGCGCCGGCGACGAGAGGGGGGCATGGAACGGCAAGGCTGAAAACGTCGGTTATAAAAGACCGAGCAAGTAGAAAGAAAGGAGACGCGTCAGATCAGGAGCGAAGAAGCACGTGAGGGAGGAAAACGGGCTGAAAATGATGGCAAAGGGCCAGGTGAAGGAAGCACGTGAGCAAGGGAAACGGGCTGAAAATGATGGCAAAAGGTCCAGGAGCAAAAGATCACGTGGACGAAGAAAACGGGCTGAAAATGATGGCAAAACCCCAGGTCAAGATCAAGAAGGCACGTGCATCAAAAGATCATCAATCAAATCAGCACAGCGTTGATCAAAAAAGGCTGAATGGACGGAAAATTTTCGCGGAGCAACCGCTTACAAGAACGAGTCCTAAATAAATTTAGGACTCGTAATACGGATTGGGATCTTTCCTCTCGTCCCCGACTTTCTTGACATATACACCTTTCATCCAGAAATCATCTTTGGGGAAAAGCCAAATACTGCTCCAAGGAATGGTGTCCGGTGCCTCAGACAGGTCTGCCAGAGGATGGTGGAGAACTGAACACTGAAATCATTCCCGAGTTCGAAACGTAACGTTGAAAGTTGAAAGTACACGTATATTTATACATTAATGTACGGAATACAACCTGTAGCGTTGCTGCAGTCTGCCTTGCTATCATACCAGGTAGTAACTAGTTTGGAACAAGCTTGCTTGACTTGGATTTCCAGGGTAAGTACTCGAGATATGCCAATTTGCTCGCCCAACCGTCTTGCTCGCCGGGATAAATGGCAACCCTGGCTGTGTATCGAATAATTAGAACTTGAATACTGTCGTCTCTGGGATCCAGGGCGCGCAATGGCTAAAGATGAATCTTGGGCAATGTATCGATGTCAGTTGCATACATACAGCGCCACATCTTGAATATGACTGGGATGCATTGAAATTTGAGTGCATTGTCCATGCACCTCAGGCTGCACAGTGTGTTGCATTACAAGGCACAGGAACTGGATGCACTTTGGATACGCCTGCAACTCATCGCGGCCATTTTCCTCTGCAGCTCAGTAGACTCTGTCGGGCGGTCGGATTCAACTGCGCTGCCGGTTTAAGATATGGCGGTCTAATGCAACCGCCACAAGCCATTTGAGGCAACGGCGGCCGGATTCAACTGCCTGTCCAGTGACCGCGGTGAGAACGAACAGCGAGAAGCAAAATGAGGGAGCGCAGTCAGATCTGCCTGCGCTGCCAGTGCTGGCGGTTGAATCCGACTGCGACAAGCCAATCCCGCAAGGGCGGGCGGATCCGACTGCCTGATAAGATGGCGGTGAGAATGAACCGCGAGAAGTAAAATGAGGCAGCGCAGTCAGATCTGCCTGCGCTGCCAGTGCTGGCGGTCGAATCCGACTGCGACAAGCCAATCCTGCAAGGGCGGGCAGATCCGACTGCCTGATAAGATGGCGGTGAGAATGAACCTCGAGAAGTAAAATGGGCCAGCGCAGTCAGATCTGCCTGCGCTGCCAGTGCTGGCGGTCGAATGCGACTGCGACAAGCCAATCCTGCAAGGGCGGGTGGATCCGACTGCCTGATAAGATGGCGGGGAGAATGAACCGCGAGAAGCAAAATGGGCCAGCGCAGTCAGATCTGCCAGCGCTGCCAGTGCTGGCGGTTGAATCCGACTGCGACAAGCCAATCCCGCAAGGGCGGGTGGATCCGACTGCCTGATAAGATGGCGGTGAGAATGAACCGCGAAAAGTAAAAAAGGCCAGCACAGTCAGATCTGCCTGCGCTGCCAGTGCTGGCGGTCCGCTCCTGCTGTGCAAGGGCGGGCAGAATCCAGATCCAAATGATACCCCAGTGAGTAGCTGCCAAGTCGCCACTGCTTCGGCGAGGACCGCACCGTCCACAGGGCCACCCTCTGCCAAAGGCTGCGGTCAAATCCGACGGCGGTCAACCGGCGGTGATGTTCTCGGGTTGCAGCCAGCTAAGTGGCGGTCGGAACAGACTGCAGTCCGGCGGGCTGTATGTGGAGTTCCAGCGGGCTGCATTGGATTTGTTGGAAAGGTGGTACGTGTTATTACAGCGGGACATCACATGGTTATCTGGCCCTGCTTTGCCGACTCCCACCAAACACGGTCCCGGTCTCGTTTGCCTCATCCGACGCGATGCTCTCGCATTTCGACTTCCTATTGGGAACGGTACCACAGCAAGAGTCTTCTGGCAACGATGTGCGCGTCGTTGATGAATGGGCTAGGTACAAGTTCGCCTGTGCTGTCCGAAAGGAGACCATCTCTGAAATTCTTGTTGCATCTTTCAGTTTCGCGCATGGCGCTCGAGGTCTTGATATTCCAACGGCCATTTACGGTTTCGTCTAAACCGGCGTCATATATGCAGGATCAGAAAATGAAGCCTTTCCTGAGGATGAAGAGTGGGATTCTGTATTGGACACTTATCGGCGCGGTTCCTTGAATGAAGCACCACAAACAGTCCTTACCCCAACAGTTCTTGAAAAGCTCCTAACGTATGTGAATGTCCTATAATGTTCTTGCTACGTTCATCAGAGCGCTTGACCAGAAAGCCCGACGTGGAACCTCTTCTTGAGTCTCTGTATTCGATTCTGTCGCAACCTCGGGACCAGGATGTCTCGGCAGAGGTTGCTGAAACCGTCGGCTACGATATGGAGACGGCTATGGAGATCATACAGAATCGGGAAACGCTTGTGAAGCAGGTCAGATTCAACCTGATATATATTTCTGGCTATTCACGGCCACAAAGCTCGAGGAATTCCGTCAATCGATACCTGGACCTTCCCATTCAGTTCCTGATAGTTTGTAGTGCATGCCACCACAGAAACAACTGCTCATGAACCTGTAGTGTCGAGTCTATCGGCGGAGGACGCCCGCAGACGTATGGAAGAAACGTTCCGGAAGAACGCTGCCCGTCCTTTGTTTTCCGGGACTGCTGTGAGATGACCGCTGAAATCTCCCACTTGTACTTCAACTTTGACCTCAGGACGCCGCGCCTGAAATTCTCCCTCATGTTTACACCTCGACACCGATGGCCCAAGGGAACGTCCTATCTCAATTCGGTAGCAAGTATATGCTGCCACTGGGAACAGTCCGTCGGACAGAGGAGGTGAATGGGACAGGCAATCTACGCTCTCACCTGGCTTCAACATACACACAGGAATTCGAAGAAGTGATAATCCCACCAGCGAAACCTGTGCCTCCCCGGGTTACTGAACGCCTTATTCCGGTTTCAGAGCTGGATCCTCTGGCCCGGGGCTCATTCCCTGTAAGACCTGTGGACAACTCACGTACATCCATCTAACTATACTCGATTAATCAGGGTTATACGTCCCTCAATCGGATCCAGTCAATCGTACATTTCCCGACCATTCGGCGATTCCATGACTGATAATACAGCACAGGTGTACCCCACAGCATATGGATCTAACGAAAACATGCTTATATGTGGTCAGTAGATCATCCACGCTGTCCCCTGCAGATTTATTCACAGTAGAGCTAGCTCCCACCGGTGCCGTGAGTTCACCACAGGACAAACGAACTCCCGTTAATTTCTCCGCTCAAGGGTAAAACTGACGTGGCGATGTTGAGCATCCTGCGTGTCTTGGATCAACATAGATCACCTGGCTCGGCAAATGCCTCCATCGCCTCGACTATAAACAAATCGTCTTTCAAGGTCATCTACGTGTGAGCTGAATCATCCTTCTGGCGTGGACGCCGAACGAAGTATCACATTCCAGTGCCCCTATGAAGGCCTTGGCGTCAGAAATCGTTCGGAAGTTTAGCAAACGGCTGCAGTGGCTTTCTATCTCAGTTCGGGAATTGACTGGTGATTTCAGCATATCCTGGGCCGTAACGTATTGCTCATGAATTTCGCAGGTGACATGCAGCTGACGAAAGCGGAAATTGCCCAAACACAGGTCATTGTCACCACTCCAGAGAAATGGGATGTCGTCACAAGAAAACCGACCGGGGAGGGAGAGCTGGCATCTGTTCGTCTTCATTGAACTGCGAGTACCAGGAGAGCTGACGTTTCCACACAGAGTCTCAAACTACTCATCATCGATGAGGTTCATCTCCTGAACGAAGAACGTGGCGCTGTTATTGAAACCATCGTTGCTCGAACTTTACGACAGGTCAGTGCTCACCGTTAGCCATATCGGCCGCTCAATTAGTGCTTCGCTTCAGGTAGAATCCAGTCAATCTGTGATACGCATCGTTGGATTGAGTGCGACCCTCCCGAATTATATGGATGTCGCGGAGTTCCTCAGGTAATCACCGTACTTCTATGTACCTCCGTCAATTGAGCTGAACTGTCTCCAGCGTCTCTCGTTACAAAGGGTTGTTTTATTTTGACTCGTCTTTCCGGCCAGTCCCTTTAGAACAACATTTCATCGGAATCAAGGGCAAGCCTGGGAGCTTGCAGTCAAAAAAGAATCTCGATCGGGTGGCCTTTAAAAAAGTTTCGGAGCTCGTGGAGCAAGGGCACCAAGTGATGGTGTTTGTTCATGCGCGGAAGGAAACCGTCAAGACAGCTCTGGCCCTCCGGGAAGCTTCGGTTCTCGAGGGCAATGTAGACGATTTCAGCTGTGAGACGCATCCTCAATGGAGCATGTTCCGCAAGAGCATCGGGGAGTCCCGCAATAAGGAGATGAAGCAACTCTTCGATAACGGGTTCGGCATCCATCATGCTGGCATGTTGCGCACAGATAGAAATATGATGGAGAGAATGTTTGAGGCGCGAGCCATTAAAGTTCTGTGCTGCACGGCTACCTTGGCTTGGGGTGTGAATTTACCTGCTCATGCTGGTGCGTTGATTTTCTGGCTGCCAATTCGTTGCTGATGGTTTGCCAGTCATTATCAAAGGCACACAGGTGTACGATAGTTCGAAAGGTTAGATTCAACCACGCTCAATAGCCACGGCAAGCTGACGAAGAGGCAGGTGCCTTTGTGGATCTCTCCGTGTTGGACGTGTTGCAAGTGTTCGGACGAGCCGGACGTCCTGGCCTCGAAACCAGTGGCGAAGGCTATATCTGCACTACCGAGGACAAACTCACACATTACCTTGATGCGGTTACCTCTCAGGTATGCCGCGCTATTTTCCCCGCATTCTCTGAATGCTGATGCTTTGTGTAGAACCCCATCGAATCCCAGTACGCCAAAAACGTCTGTCATATGGCTTCACGCGAGACTGATATTTCGCAGATTCCAAGGAGGCATGATTGACTCTTTGAACGCAGAGATATCTTTGGGCACCGTTGCAAACACCCGCGACGGAGTTCGGTGGTTGGGATATACATACTTGTTTGTCCGGATGCGGAAAAACCCTTTCATTTATGGTTTGTTCTTTCCTTTCGCATTTCTCCTCTTTAACGTGTCCGGAAAGGGATATCACGGGATGCAACTGGCGATGACCCTCAATTGGGAAACAAGAGGAATGAGCTAGTAACAGCTGCTGCACTGAAGCTGGCGGATACGGGGATGATAATTTTTGATCGTCCCAGTGGCGACTTCACAATCACCGACCTGGGTCGGATCGCTGCCAAATACTACATCCGGTATACGTCGATCGAAATCTTCAATAAAGAGTTTCGTCCAAGGATGTCCGAGGCAGACGTCTTGGCGATGCTCAGCATGAGCACGGAGGTGCGTTGTCCGACTCTTCCCCAATAGTAGTTGCTGACGTACTTCGCAGTTTGACCAAATACAAGTCCGGGAGTCTGAGGTCAAAGAACTCGAGCAATTGATGGAAATCGTTCCGTGCGATGTCAAAGTGAATTCAGACGATTATTTTGGCTTGTCCCGCATTGATTGATTATGTGCAGGGCGGTACTGACACGAGCAAAGGCAAAGTCAACATTCTCCTCCAAGGATATATATCAAGACAACCTGTGGACGATTTTGCATTGGTTTCAGACACTGCCTATGCTGCGCAGAACGGCGGTCGGATCGTCAGAGCCCTTCTTGAAATTGCCATCAGCAGAAAATGGGCAAACGTAACTGCGGTGCTCATGGGAATGAGCAAAGCAATCGAAAAACGGCTGTGGCCCTTTGACCAGCCGTTGAAGCAGTTTAGTCTCAAAGGTGACATATTTTACGGCTTGGAGAGGTGGGCAGATGAATGGTCGCCCGCTGAACTTGCAGCCGTCAGTGCCGATGAACTTGGAAAACTGGTGCATCTGAATGAAGCCCACGGTCAAGCCATCCTCGATGCTGCCAAGCAATTCCCCTCCGTTCGCATCACATACGCCCTTCGTCCCCTGGGTTTCGATGTGCTCAGGATTGCGGCCAGGGTAACGCCTACGTTTACTTGGAACAGCAAGGTACACGGTAGCGCAGAACCTTTCTGGCTGTGGGTCGAAGACCACGATGCTTTGAACATTCTTCAACTTTCTCATCTCGTCTTTCGACCTACAACGGGAGCCCTGGATGTCAATTTTGTTATTTCCATCCCTGATGGCCAAGCACCTCAATCCGTGACCATACGGTTTGTATCGGATCGATGGATGGGAGCGGAAGATGAAATTTCCATTCCGCTGGACACTCTGGTGATGCCTGTAGCTTCCCAGAGCCATAGCCCTCGGCTCGATCTGCCGTTCCTCTCGCCCGCCATTCTGCGCAACCCAGCTGTCGAGAATTTGTTTGTAGGCCGCCTGCACAATTTCAACTCGATTCAGACGCAGTCTTTTTGGACTTTGACCAACACGAAATGGCACTCTTTACTTTGTGGCCCGGTGGGTAGCGGCAAATCCATGCTGATCCAAGTTCTCATATGGTACGTCCTGTGGCCAGGCACAGAGTGACCCATTCTCACAGTTTTCAGGATGACCGTCACGAAAGCGACAGATTCATGGGTTTTAATCGTCACCCCTCGAAAAAGTGTAGCCTCAGAGACACTCTCTGAGCTTCGAACCTCGTCCAGCGACACAGGTGTTACCGTCGAGCTGAGCTTTGGGCAAAATGCCCTTGTGCGCCCCCGAGGAAGAGTGATTCGTATTGTGACAGCCGACCATTTGCTCCAAGTCATTTCCCAACGGGATCCGAAGATACCATTACGAGGTCTGGATCTCGTCGTCTGTGAAAGTCTGGAACAGCTCGACCCCGCTTATGAACTGGGTGTCTCTCTACTACGCCACGCTGTCCAAACCTGCCCGACGCGATTCGTCGGTGCGGCGAGCTCCCTCAATGACCCGGTCGATGTCGGGGCGTGGCTAGGGGTGGATCCAGCGGCCCTACTCAGTTTCCGGCCGAGCGACCGCGACCAGTCCTTAGTCACCTCCCCGCACACGTTCATCATACCGCAGTCGGCGTCCCTGTTCAAAGCCATGGCTAAGCCAGCACATGCAGCCATTCAAGGCGCAGCGCCCGGCGAGTCCGCGGTCGTATTCGTGCCTTCCCGCGGGCAGTGCCGGTCGATCGCGTACGATTTGATCACCCAGTGTGCTTTGGAGCAAGAGTCGGAGATGGGGTACCTTCCAGAGGGCGTCTCACAGGATCGGCTCGAAGACTACCTTGCCCGTCTGCGCGACACGAGCCTTGTCGACGTCGTCTCGCGCGGCATCGGGTTCTTTCATGAGGGGATTCACAAGCCCGACCGGAACCTTATGCTGGAGCTGTATGCAGAGGGCATCATTCGAGTGTTGATCGTGCCGCGCGACTCGTGCTGGACACTGCCGGTGCGCGCCGCCGTGGTGGTGGTTATGGGGACGCAGTACGTTCACGCAGAGGCGGACGGGGCGGATCGCCAGATGCGCGACTATGGGCTGACCGAGCTGGTGCGCATGCAGAGCCGTGCGGTGCGCCATTCGGGCGCGGGGCACTTCCACTTGTTCTGCCCAGCGGAGGGCAAGGACACGTTCATGCGGTTCCTCAACGATGGCTTACCGCTTGAGTCTGCGCTCCTCGACTCGCCGGAGCTGCGCGCGTGGTATACGGCTCACGCGCGCCTGGACAAGCAGCAGCTCGTCGACGCGCTCTCCTTTACCTTCCTGGCACGCCGCATCGCAACAAACCCGACATATTACGACTGTGTATCCAGTTCCCGGGACGAGAACCTATCCCGAATCGTCGACGATCTCGTTTACACCAACGCACACCCCGACTAGTCTACAGTGGTCTATGTATATACAATCTACAGTACTGGCTGAGACATTTAGATTTCGATGTATTGTTTGAGTTTCTGCAGGCGCTCCGCTGCCCTTTTCAGGGTGTCAGTATCCTTGCAGAACGAGAACCGAGCGTAGGCTTCGCCGATGTTGGCGTGTTCTTCGCAATAGAACTGCCCAAAGCATTAGACAGATGCGAGATGGATGGATGATAGCAGACCGACCTCGCTGACAGGGATGGTAGACACCCCGATTTCGATCGCTATGAACCAGCACGCCCTGTGAACGGGGTGAGGATGAATATAGGTGGATGTGATTGTCAAATCTCACCTGAAATCGCGTCCGCGGCCGAGAACGCTCTGAGGGAAAGGGTAGTCGTCGGGGAATTTAACGTTTGATACGTCCTAGTTTCGATCATCAGTGATGGACTTCCGGAAACAGAGACGGAGTTCCTTACCAGGAGGACGAAATAAGTTCCTTCAGGGAGGGTGTACGTGAGACCCAATTTATCGAAGGCATCAGTGATGATAGCGCGCCGCTCGGCGTATTCCGCGCGCTGGGTCTCGAAGTAACCCCGTTTATCTGCCTGTTCGAGCCCAGCAGCTGCAGCTTCCTGAAGTGGTGAGTTCGTGCAGAAGACGATCCGGGTGGTCGCGGCAAGGGTCGGGCGAATGATGGATGGGGGGCCAATGAGCCAACCGACACGCCATCCGGTGGCAGCGAACGCCTCTGTAATAATAGATGACTTGAGCCAGGGCGTGATGAACAAAGTAAAGCTGCATACTCCCAGCAGATCCAACGGTCACAGTGCGGTCCCACATTCCAGGAAGATTGGCGATGCGGACATGCTCTTTCCCATCGTACGTGAGGCAGTCGTACTTGAAAAAGAAGGTGTTTGCGCCTGAAAATCAATTGAAAAGCAGATGACACGCACGACCTCGTCGGACATAACAATGAGATTGAATTCCTCGGCTAGAGCGGCGATGCCTTCGAGTTCCGCACGCGTATAGACTTTGCCTACAGGATTGTGGGGGGTATTGACGATGATCATTTTGGTGCGAGGGGTGATCGCGTTCCTGTAGGACGAAATGAATGCTGCGTTTGAAAGCGCTGTAGCAACATAGACACCTCAGCTCTTCGAGATCGATGGTCCACTCGTTGCTAGTGGGCTTTTTGCTGTCTTTGCTCGGGGGGTGGAGGGGCACGTAGACAGGCTTGCCGCCATTGAAGGTGACGGAGGGCAAGTACTGATCAAAGAAGGGCTCGAACATGATAACCTCGTCGCCCATCTCGAGAAAGGCGACAAAGACCGAGTACTGACCTGCGGAGAGTCAGCCCCAGTGTTGGCACGAGACATAAGGACGAGTACCTTCGTTGGCGCCGCTGGTAACGAGAATCTCCGAGTCGACATCGAGCTCGTGGTTGAAGGAGGGACCGTAGTGGTTCTTGATTGCCTGGCGAAGACGGATGCGACCCTTGGGGTGGGAGTAGTGGTTCTCTGCGACACCCTGGAGGGCCTCATTTGCAGCCTCTGTGACCCATTTTGGTGGGGCAAAGTTCATGTAGCCCTGGCCCATGTTGATGCAGTCTGCGGGCAGATTGACGACACTGGGGCAAGGATGAGCGACCGTTCGACCGAGTGGATGAGTCACGAAACTTGAAGATGGACCAGACGTCCTCTGCGAGGGCGCGACCCTCCTTGAGACGGGAGGAGAAGGGGACGAGATTCGAGCGATCCTGGGGCTTGCCGTTGGGGACCGACATTACTGTGCGACGAAGATGGGGGTTGGCCGTAAGAACGGAAATGAGCGGAGAAACTCTTGCCAGCATATATAAAGTAATCACGGAGCAGTCAGTGGAAGCAAGCACGGAAGGAATCCGAAGAATGGGGCAATATCCCCATCATCCCCGATTAGAACCGATAAACCACAGTTCAACCAGGGAAAAAAAGCAAGCTGGGCTGAGAGTCAAGCAGAAGCAATGCCGAGGACGATATCGTCGAGGAAGTAGTCGTTCTAGCGAACATAGAGATATTCCAGGCCACTCGGCTTTGCAGTTTTTTTCGGATCATTGATTACATCACTGATGGGATTGATTCGACCGTGAACTCAACTTTTCAAGTGTTTTTCCGATTCGTGCAGATGAGTGGGTTGGGCACAATCGACGAGTACGTTTCCTAGTCTTTTTCTGTTCGTTACGGGAGAATAAATCATTACATGGGACCAGGTCAGCCCGTCCATCTCCCCAAGACAGCCCCCACCTCGATCAGGACGACGACGACGACGAGTTTGTCTATCCTGGCTCATCCGAGTTCGTATACCCAGCATCCGACACTAACCAAACACCCTCCGCGCCCCCGGTACAGCACCCCTCACCCGCGCAGCTCGAGTCCATCTATGCCGCAGCCTCCTCGGGTGACTTGCCACTCCTCCAGCGTCTCTTTCGCAGCGCAGTGGAATCCGGAAATGTAGAGCCATTCAGTCTCTCCAATGACGCCTCGCCCCGCACAGGCTTTACCGCCCTCCACGCAGCCGCCAGTCGCGGCTACCTCGACATCGTCATCTGGTGCATCGAGTCCGGATACGCAATGCCCGATCTCGAGGACAAAGAGGGCGAAACAGCCCTTCACAAGGCTGCCCTCAACGGTCACTTGCCTATTATCAAGTACCTTCTTCCGGCCAAGGCCGACGTCAACGCCCGAGACGCCGACGGTTGGACAGCTCTGCACAATGCGTGTTCCAAGGTAATTCATACTATAGCCCCTGCCTCTATCTCCTCACTTTACACAAGGGATACTTGGATATCGTCCGGTGGCTCTGTGAAAGTGGCGGGGCGGCCGACGAGCACGAGAGCGTCCGAGGCGTAGATGTTCGTAGCAAAGGCGGCTGGACACCTCTCAGTGCGTCCTCTTCGTGCCTCATGGATTTCGCTAACGAATCCCAGTGAACGCGTCGTCAAAAGGTCACCTCCCCGTTGTTCTGTACCTTCTCACCAAACAATTCGCAAACCCTTTGATTCGGAATAACTGGGGAGAGACCGCCTTTGATGCTGCTGCCGCAGTCTTCGAAGTATGGATATGCGAGGTACTCATTCGCGTCCTCCAATTCGTTCGTTTCTAGACATCCCTTTTATTTCAGGTCCTCCAGAAAGCAGAAGCCGACCGATGGCGTGGGACTACCGTGCCATACAATCCGCTTTCTGTTCATACCACTGTTCCCCTTGTCCTTTACGAAAACCAGCGGTTGGATCATCGACTCAAGACGCTCGCAGTCAACGGTGGTCACCCTAAATTTTCCGCCTCAGGTCTCGGCAAGCAGGGTCGCAGAGCACCTTTCCAGCTCAAGCTGCCAAAGGTCGACGAGGAAACAGGCGTTCGTGAGATTGCCGCTTGGCGGAGTGACGTACAGCTGCCGCTACTGAATGACCCCTGGAATCTCCCGAAACCTGGACCCACTGACCGCCAGGCCACAGATACCGTCGAAAGAAGTCACTTCTGGCTGTGCGTTGATTCTAGATAATGTCGCTATTCCGTTGCTCTAACGCCGTGCGTCCCAGATCGGATTGGACCCTCGATGTGACACCGCCAGGTGTCGATGCAGAGGAGGGATGGCAGTATGCGCATCATTTTAGCGACGCAGACGATCAGTGGACGGCTGAGAAGCCCCCGCAGCTTGAACGCGCGCTAGCTGGAAATGGGATCGTGGGCTCGGGTCTGGGTGCATCGTCTTCACGGCGCAGTCCCGCGTCTTCTTCAAGCCACAGCCGCTCTCCCCTGACCTGGGTGCGCCGCCGACGGTGGGTGCGTGTGCTGCGCCGGCGGCTCGATATCCCGCCCCTCCCCTTCTTGGAGCCCGATGGCGGGATGTACCATCTCGATGCGGACGGCACGCTGATTCCCTTCGTTGGTGAAGCACGCGGCGACCACAGCGATGGCGAAGGGCAGGAGCTCGGGTCCATGCGCGCGACGTTCATATCGTCTGCCCAGGATTATGTTGCGCGCGCGCGGTACCTAGTTGGCACCCTGTCTGATAGCAGTGTTGAGTCTGCTGCAGAGGCGCGGCGCGCAATCGCAAAGTTGGAACGCGCTACGATGGAGCTGCGACAAGGGTTGTTGGGTCGGTTTTTATCATTTTATCCGGTCCATATTTAATTTGATTGCTTCCAGGCGACGGAGACCCAGAACGAAAGACTCAAGCAGAGGTGTTGTTAAATGCGTACAGTCGCGAACTCGAGCGCCGAAGACTCGCTGCTGGGGCCCGCGGACTCTTGTTATCCGAAGCAGGTACTGCTGTTTGCATTGCGCATACCTTTTTTGCTCACTCTCTTCCTTAGATGAAGATGTGGAGGACGACGAGAGCAGCGACGAGGAGTTCCATTATCCTGGCGCCTCGCCCTTGGACACCATACGGCCAGGTTCTAGGTCGTCTGGTTCGACGGATTACTTTTCCCGGCCGGGCGTCTCACGGGCGCCAACCGATTTGACTCCACAGCTTTCGCAAGCCCCTGACTTCCGTGTCCCAACACATGAAGCCCCTCAAAAGGTTCCTGCACCTCGATTCTCTCCGCACCAAATGCACGCACAGTGGGAGCGCGACGACACCGTCCACCAATGCCGCGATTGCCAACGGCGGTTCAGCTTCCTTCTCCGTCGCGTACGAGGCCTTTTTCTCTGTCGTTTTCTTCGAGACTAACTGAATCATTCGGACAGCACGTATGTTTTGGTCTTGTATTCTGGTAATACACTAACGAATTACGCCTTCACAGCACTGTCGCCGTTGTGGTCGAATTTTCTGTGATCGCTGCTCTGTATACAGGGCCCTGCTCGATCCGTCGGACATTGTGCAAGATCCCACGTTCCCTGAGACGACGGCGTCCGCGAGCTCCCAACGCGTCTGCTCTTCGTGTTATGACGAAGTCAACGCCAGCGTTCCGAGTAGACTGTACGGAATGCGTGCGACGTCGATGGAGCGCATCGAGGTAGATCAGCAACGGCTGTCCATTCCGGGTCACCTGTCACGGAGGCAGTCCAGCTCGCAGCTGAGCGACCTCGCGGAGTGAGTCCATGCGCTGCAGTCTGGTATTAGACAATAACATATCCGTCCTACAGGTGCCCTGTTTGCAATCGCAATTTAGACGAGGTTGGCGGTGCAACTGAGCAGGAGGTACATGTCAGAACTTGTTTGGAAGGCGGAAGCGGTGCCACGCCGCAAGCACCCAAGTATCTAGTCTACCGCCTTCCCGCTGAAAGCACACTGATCGGTGTCGAATGTACGTCCTTCACCGCAAGTAACGACCGTGTACTAATACGGGTGGCTAGGCGTCATTTGTCTGGAGGAGTTCGCCAAAGGTCAGATAATTACAAGGCACCGGTCTGCCTTGACTTACAGAATCTTCAGGTTCTATGGTTGCGCGATTGAGCTGCTTCTGCAGTTTCCACAACAGTACGTCCCTCGTTCTGTTTCCGCGAATCCTAAACGTACCCGCCCGCAGCTTGCCTGACATCCTGGCTTCAACGCGGCAAGAGCTGCCCCATTCACGCGCGCTAACCCGATACGCAGGACCTGGTAAAAATGGCCGACGTGGATTATAGTCGGCGAGCCAATATATGTTGCCTGCAGGTGTTACATTTATATTTCGGGAATGATAACATTAGTCGCCCTCGTCGCGGGGCTCGTAGAACGTGGAATATTGACTCGGCAGTCGGCTCGAGTCGATGCGGATGATGTCCCCGTAGTCTTCTTCGTCCGGCTCGACTATCAATTGGCCTTTGCGGCCGTCATCCTGGTCGTCCTCGAACCACGACGCGGGGTCGTCGTCTTCGTCATACTCGTCCTCATCGTCATCTTCGAGGTCCGAGTCTGTGGGCTTGTGGTTCCTGCGTTGGGGATTAGACTTGGTTTGCCGTTCGGTGCGGGGAGAAAGGGCGTACATGAATGCCCAGATCCGTGCCTCTCTCTCTGCCCGTGTCAGCTGTTCTCCAGGAACCGACATGCCCATCCGCCTTCTCTTCTCCAATAGGCGTTCCTGCCTCTCTTTATCTGCTCTGGTGTTCAAGTCAGCGGAAAAGCATGGTCAACAGAATCGGCGACGTACTGGTGTGCGCGTTGTTCCAATGCAATCGCTTCTTGCATGCTAAGCGACCCGATTACCGTCCCTCCATTGGCCGGTCCCTGGGATGCGGCGTCAGTCGGAGCGGTGCGAGAGACAGTGAGAACACGCACGAATCTAGACAGAGCTTTGCGCTTTGCCTCGAGGATCGGGCTGGTGTATGGCTCGGGCGGCGGATCCACATTCATATCGTCTTCGCCTTTGATCGCAGTGTTCTTCAGTCCTGTGTTGATAGCGTCCATCCCTACGAGTTCGACTAACCGTCCTTCTACGGCAGCTTGTTCAGCGGTGACCCTTACCATCCACGACTGGGCGTCCGCCGAAGTAGACTCGCGGCTGGGGCGAGAATAAGGTGAGAATGCAGCACCGCGTGCGGGTGCCGCGGGAACGTACGGGGACGCTAGAAGCCTCGTATTGGTGCTATGTAGATCCTGGAGCTCCCTGAGCGACATCTCGGGAATTGGGGTACGCTTTGGTTTGGGTGATTTGATGAAGCCCGTAGGAATGCCAGTCTTGTGGCGCATCTGGGATGCACGAGAAGGCGTATTGCGGGTTGGGGATGTGGGCGAGCCCGGTTCAGAGGACGTTGGGGAATACATGATTTGGTGGGGATGGTCGCAAAGTAGTCGCCTTTTATATTCTGTATCGAGCCTAAACGGGCTATGTCTCCCACGCCGCGTCGCCGAGTCACCGTGGGCTTTGTTTCAATTTTGGCTAAGATGCTACATATCGTGGTACTACAAGTCCAGCATTCTTCCTCCCTTTATCGTACAGCCTTCAAACTACATGAACATATCGTCCTAAACGAATCATTTCAGTCGAAGAAGGGGAGGACCAATCCAGCAGCTTACATTATTCCCCGGGGGCATAAATTCGTCGTTGTCTGGGGCCCTCATATTTCCTCTGCGGGGACCGCCTTGCCCGAAACCGCGACCTGGGAATGACGGGCCAACCGGATCAAATCTGGCTCCAGGTGGCGCGCCCATGGGCGGGAGAAAACCGTCACCGCCCCAAGGTCCAGCGCGAGGACCTCTTTGCCCACCGCCACCGAAAACGGGATGGTTGGGACCGACAAACATACCGTCACCATCGCCGCCGGGGAAGAGAGGTGGAGGCGAAAATGGGTTGGCGGGGAAAGGGTCCAAGTCTCGCCTACCGATTTCGAGGGGGTTTCGAGGTCCGACGGTAGGCGGAAGTTCGAAGGGGTGGGGATTCGCGCCAGGGAAGACTGGGGGAGGTTGGTAGTTCCGAGGCTGGTTGGCTCGAGGAGCAGAAGTGGTCGCGTTCGCAGCAGATCCTATTGACACATCCTCACTCGTCTCTGTATAGCCATCTTTACGAAGCCCCGGCACAAGTTTTTGGATAATTTTCAATTTGAACTGCGACATGAGATCCGCAACTCGATTGGATGAGATGAAGCCGTGGATCAATGGCATCGAGTCAGAAGCACTTAAATCGTGAGGATAGAACGACGGCGAAACGAAGTCATTCGTGGCGATGTCCAGAGACGAAGCTTTGTCACTCTTATGAAAATGGGCGTTACATGACAACATTATAGCTACGCAGTGCTCACATACCTCGAGCGCAATAGCGTTGATGAGAGTGCGTCCTCCGAGTTTGGAGACTTTGACGACAAACTCCAGACTGCTCTGATCGTGTCTGTACCTGAACGTGTAATGGCTGGGGCCGTTCTTGTTCCAGTCCTCCGGGAGCACAGTCAGAGCCGAGGTGGCTGGAGATGACTCGTCAATGCCAATGAGTCGAAACGATAAGCTAGTCATTGCTGCATGAAGGAGAGCAGCGATCCCATCCTGGGAAGACGACAAAGTCTTCTTGGAGGAGGGAAGTAGAGTTGGGAGTAGGCTAATGAGCGCAGCGGGATCGAGAATGTCGGCCATGGCGGAGAGAGCAAGACAAGGTGCAGCCCAACACGACCAAAGACGAGTCTTGGTCAGCAAACATTCTTTCCTTCGAGCACTCGGCTCGGTGCGATTGTGATACTCTCACAGACCTTCCTATCTGCCCTTGCGACTCTATACCCACTAGGCCCCCCGACTACTGTCCCTCTTGGCTCTCATGGCGCGCCGGGATAGATCCATCTCTCCAGATACCTCAAATAAGCGGGTAAGACCTTCACATCGTTCACGGTCCCCGTCGCCGACGAGGCGCAGCACCCAAAGGCCTCCAGCAAACAGGGATCGCTATCGGGACGACGATAGGCCGCGAGAGAGAGACCGCTACCGTGAGGATAGGTATCGCGACGACAGAAGAAGAGATTCTTACAGGGACGATAGACGGGACGATCGTCGACGTTCTCGCTCCAGAGAGCGTAGGGCTGCCCAACCACCAACTCCTCCGCGTCCGGCTCCAGAGTCCGTCCCAACTCCCCCTCCGGAAGATGAAAAGATAAGAGCGAGGAAGGAGAAACTCGAGGCGTGGAAGAAGGAGCGTGAGGCAAAAAAGGCCCTCGACGAGGCAAAAGCAAAAGCTATGGCACTCGCGGGTAAAACCGCCTCAGGTGAGTAACCCGACTTTCCTCATATTTCTGTGATTTCACAACACTTGATCTGTTTTCCCACAGCCAACGCCGCCACTCCTCTCGCCGGTCAACTCAATCGCGCCGCCCTCAGTGGCCTAGGTCTCAAGGGTCTCCCTCTCAAACCCGAGTTTGCCAAGTCAAAAGTCAATGCCGCCATGGATGACTCGGTGGAAACAAAGCGGAAACTGACGACTTTGGGTGATATGCCAGCAATCGACATGACCATGGCTGAAGGTGAAGCCAGTGTTGGGGATTTGGAAGTAGACGACGATGACGAGGAGGCCAATAGGATGGACCTGGCTGCAAAGAAAAAGGCCAAAGAGGCAAAAGAGGCTATGGAAGTGGACGAAGAAGACGAGGTGGACCCATTGGATGCTTTCATGAGCAATGTCAAAGAAGAGGTCACCAAAGTGAATCTGGAGGACATGAAGAAGGTCGTTGGCGCTCCTGGGGGTCGTTCGCGGATACGACTCGACGAACGTATGATCGAGGATGGCTCCGAAGATGTTGAAATCGTCGCAGACGAGCTCGACGCCACGGAGCTGAACCCAGAAGATATTCTTGCTTTGGCTGCAAAGAAGGCGAAGAAGAAGGAGATGGCTACAGTAGACCACGCGCGCGTCAAATACGAGCCCTTCCGCAAAGAGTTCTACATCCCTCCTCCGGATATCGCTGCCATGACAGACGAAGAAGCCGATCTGCTCAGACTGGAGCTGGATAGCATCAAAATTCGGGGCGTTGATTGTCCAAGGCCCGTGACAAAATGGAGTCATTATGGATTGCCAGCTAACTGGTGTGTGATATTACTGCCTAACATACTCGTGAACTCATCGAATTCTCTTATAGTCTCGACGTTATCAAGCGGTTAAACTACACTGCTCCCACATCGATTCAGGCGCAAGCCATTCCAGCCATTATGTCTGGACGCGATGTCATTGGTGTTGCAAAGACAGGCTCGGGGAAGACCATCGCATTTCTCTTGCCTCTCTTCCGGCATATCAAAGATCAGCGTCCATTGGAGCAGATGGAGGGACCGCTCGCGATCGTAATGACCCCGACCCGTGAATTGGCTGTTCAAATACACAAGGAATGCAAACCATTCTTGAAAGTCATGAATTTAAGGGCAAGTGCTTTATCATAGTCACAGTTCTTCCTTGCCAATTATTTACTATTAGGCGGTCTGCGCATATGGGGGCTCTCCCATCAAAGACCAAATCGCTGAGTTGAAGAAGGGGGCTGAGATCATAGTGTGCACTCCTGGACGGATGATCGATTTGCTCACTGCAAATTCTGGGCGGGTCACGAATCTGAAGCGCGTCACATACGTCGTCCTCGATGAGGCCGACCGTATGTTCGATATGGGCTTCGAACCTCAAGTGATGAAAATCATCAACAACATACGTCCCGACCGCCAGACCGTTCTATTCTCCGCCACTTTCCCCAAGCAGATGGACGCACTCGCCCGTAAAATTCTGCACAAACCGCTCGAGATTACCGTGGGCGGCAGATCCGTAGTGGCGGCAGAAATTGAACAGGTTGTGGAGGTTCGAGCAGAAGACACGAAGTTCAATCGCCTCCTCGAGATCCTTGGACAAATGTACAACGAGGATCCCGAATGTCGTACTCTCGTATTTGTTGACCGGCAAGAAGCGGCCGACAACCTTCTTCGCGAATTGATGCGCAAAGGGTACCTTTGCATGTCCCTTCACGGTGGCAAGGACCAGGTGGACCGTGACTCGACAATCGCCGACTTCAAGGCCGGAGTGGTACCTATCGTCATTGCCACCTCTGTTGCCGCCCGAGGGTTGGACGTGAAACAATTGAAGCTAGTGATCAACTATGATGCTCCGAACCACATGGAAGACTACGTTCATCGCGCCGGTCGCACTGGTAGAGCGGGAAATAAAGGCACATGTGTTACCTTCATCACTCCCGACCAGGACAGATATTCAGTAGATATCTACCGAGCAGTCAAGGCCAGTAACGCACCCGTCTCGAAGGAGCTAGAAGAGTTGGCGAATGGTACGCACTCCACGGTCTTGTGGACTCCTGTTCTATGCTTATGTTGTTCATAGGATTCCTCGAAAAGCTTAAGACCGGTAAAGCTCACGCTTCCGGATCCGGCTTTGGCGGAAAAGGTCTCGACAGACTGGACCAGGAACGAGACCTCAAAGCCAAGGCGGAGCGCAAGGCCTACGGCGAGCCAGACGTTGTGGAAGAGAAAGCAACGGCGGCGGAAGAATCCACCGCCAAGGCGACGGCATCCAGCGGCGACGACATGACCTTCGGCAACTTCAAGGTGGAAATCAAACGCGGTCCTGCTCCCGATTCCTCCAAGGGCCTGCTTGGTGTCAGCGGAGCCATTGCAGCTGCCCGGCGCTTAGTTCAGGCTAAAGAGGAAGAGCGGATCCAGGCCCAAGTGAAGGTGGCTGAAGAGGCCGCTGCGCGCGCCGGCAAAGATACGCCTGCCCATAAGCAAGCTCTCAGTGTTGTCGCAAAACTCAATGCGCAGATGAGGGCTTCGAAGTTGTTGTTGCAATCTGCGCTGCAATCAGAGGACGTCAGCGGTCGTAAAGTTAACCCAGACTCTACCGACTTCCATGCAATTATTCCGATCAACGACTATCCGCAGAAAGCTAGGTGGCGTGTTACTAACAAGGAGACCATGGTTCAGGTTCGTCGTCTTTGTCGATCAATACATTCACTTCTCTAACTCACTCCCGTGTAGCTTATCGACATGACGGGTGCCTCTGTGACCAACAAAGGTGATGTTCTCTTCAAGCGGTTGAACTGAAAAACTGACGCGCTTTTTACTCTAGGCATTTACTACGAGTCAGGCAAAGAGCCCCCGATGGACGGTCCGCCGAAACTGCATCTTCTTGTCGAGTCGAATGAAGAATATAGGGTATTTCTCCTTCATTTTTTGCGTCCTCCACCATCATCGCTAACATGCATTTATTTGCTTAGGTCGAACAAGCTGTCAGAGAGATCAAACGCCTTCTCATTGAAGCTTCCGCAGCGGCGCTGCAAGCCGAAATGCGTAACCCCACGGCGACATCGGGCAGATACAGTGTCCTGTAATTTATTATTGACCGATAAAGCTGCGAATGTTCATGTACATCTTAATTACAAGGGAAGGGATCGAGATTAGGGAGTAGTTGTGAGGTTCATAATCCATAACCTCGTTTTGTCCCGTTGCTCGCACCCGGGTTGTAGCCCGAGTCCTTTATCCGCTTCTCAACCTCCGTCACTTTGCCCTCAACCTCCCGTACAGCCCCATCAATCCATTGTAGACTTTCGAGGTGACTGCCCAAGATCTGGGCTATCTGCGCCATTGGATCGTCTCCTGAAACTTCTGGGCCAGAAGGTAATGAGAGAGCGTTGACAGATTCGATCATTTGCGTGAGGGACCCAGATAAGTCGTCGAGTTGGGTATGGAGGTCTGTAGCCAGCATGTAGCTGAAATAGGGGTTAGTGGACGCGATTCAAGGGAGGAATATGTCGAAAATACTTTTTGTCTCGCTCTGTATCTGCCGGACCGGTGTCCAATGCACGTAAATTGCCACCTCCAAACACTTCCTGTGTCGCCTTTTCGTATGCGTCCAATGTGGAGCTCAGATCCTTCTGCTGCTGCTCGATGTGATCAAGCGACTGGTCAATATCATTTTGCTCTCGTTCTGCGGACAAGACATGGCTATAAAGAGCAGCCAACTGGATACAATCGTCATTATTGAAGCGTCGCGTTCCACAGTTCTGTCACTTACATTGTTGCCGTTTTCGATCAAGGCCCGATCCCAAACTGCTACTTCACCGGCAAATTTGTTGAACTCGCGGACATGAGTCTCAAGTTCGCTCGACCACTTGTTGACTATCTCTTCGATCGTCTTGCCTCTCAGCATCGACGGTGGTGCAACCGCAACAACAGGTCCGGTGAGGGCGGACGACGTGCCTCCGAGCGGTGCTGCTATATAGGTTAGAAGGGCGAAGTTGAGAGGTACTGATACGCACTAGGTGCCTGTTCACCTTCCTTAGGCTTCGCGAAACCAAATGTTGGAACAGCTACATTAAATGTTAGGCTCAATGTTTGAGCGAAGACTTGAATCGGACCTGGTGGGGTGTCCTTCTTTTCCTCTCCTTTTGGTGCTCCAAAGAGGGAAGGGGCTAATAAAAATTCCAGATTTTGTGCAAAGATACGAACCAGAAACGTACCCGGAGCAGCGGTCCCATCCTTTGACGCACCCAGAGAGAAAGGCGACGCAGAGGGCGCAGGCGCAGAAGCGGCGGGTGTGGGCGTTGCGGCAGGTTTTGCAAAAAATCCCCCCGCAGGAGGTGCTGGCGAACAAGTTGACGAAATATGGCGCCTGATGAGCCCGAATGCTAACCTGGTGCAGCTGCCCCGTCTTTATTTCCTCCCAACGAAAAGGCCGGCGGTGCAGGGCTAGGCGTTGTACCCCCAGCAGGCTTCCCGAATAGATTATTCGTAGGTGCAGCTGCGGATGATGCATCTGCAGGTTTCGCGGGGAGAGTGAACCCGCCAGTGGAAGCAGGGGCTGTTGAACACCGTTAGTGGTTAAATGGTCGGTCCCGCCCATGATGCATACCCGTTGTTGAGGCACCGGACAAATTGAAGACTGCAGAATGAAACGATGAAACGATGTGGGCAGAAAAAGATGAGGTTGCATTACAACTTGTATTAGCTGGCTTCTGTTGAGTGGCTCCCGCTGGTTCTGCTGGTTTTGCTAATCCTCCCCCACCAAAAAGTGGGTTGGAAGCGGTGGGCGCTGCTGGTGTAGTAGATGTAGAGCCGAATGGACTTGAGGACGCCGCAGGGGCACCGCCAAATATATTGCTTTGAGGTTTGGCACCCGCAGTGGAACCGCCGCCGCCAAAGAGCCCACCGGACGCAGGAGCAGAAGTGGCGGCATTATTGCTTCCAAATAAACCACCCGATGCCGGTGTCGCGGTCGAACCGCCTCCAAAGAGACCACCGGATGCCGGCGCAGCGGTGGAACCACCTCCGAACAAACCAGTCCCTGCAGGTTTCGCTGTATACAACTCAATATAGTTGACACAAAATCGGCGCGTGAAAGGCAGCGTACCTCCGAACGCTCCGCCGCCAAATAGATTTGAGGACGCCGGAGCAGCACCGGTCGGAGTATTTCCAGAGGAGTTTGCCTGGTTGTTGAAGAAGCTCATGAGAGAACGCGTCGACTGGGAGGCAGTCCTAAAGAAGGAAGCGTGTTTGGAATTGTCTGCCAACAGCTTGCTCTTGTCAGTGCTTCGACGATGGCTGATGCTTCCACTTCCAAGTCAGCTCCGTTCCAGTTCCTTGCAACTATTATCTTGTCCTTTCAACCACGGCTTTGGTCGAACGACTGAAATAGAGTGAACATGGTCTCTCGATCAAGCACCCTCGTATCTGAGAACACCCCTGTACCGAAAGGCAAAGAAATCCGCTAGCTCAACCAGTATATACTCTGAGCGAGCCTTAGGCTGGTTACTTCATGTTCATCCTCAAGGCTGGATCTACTTCTCTAATCCCTCCCTCAAGATCGTCACCGACCAGGCACGTATCATTGGCCGAGGTTGTATTTGTCGTGCTTAGCCGCGAGCAGGATATCCGGGTACCCGGAATCTATGCGATACTCGACAAGGCAGCCCAGATTTCCGCCGTTGGCAACGTTGACGACTTGGAGGCAATAGAACTTCATCTGCAAGTGACCAAGGAACTTTCCGGTCAAGCAGATGGTCCTGGTGTCTTGAGTCTTGCTATAAACCATCTGCACTGCGTTGCGTCTTATGAAATTGAGGACGTGAAACAGTTTGATGCCCTCGAAAGTGACCTGCGCATGTGTAAGGTGTGGCCTCCTGGAACTTCGGGTACACTTTTAACACACCGAATTAGTGAATCGACGAAGACGACTCTACTGGAATTATCTGTGGAATCACCCGTCGCATGTGCCACTTCCCCAGAGAGCCCTACCGGAAGCGAACGACGCTCTTATTTGGTACATCGTACGTCGATGCGGGACCCAAGAACATTGTCTCATTACATCCATCAGACCGACAACATGATTTCAGGACAGCGGTCTGTGGTCCCGTTCTCGAAACCAGAATGTGACGACCTCGGAAAGGTGCTCAGGGAGCTAGCAAGTATGTGGATCTTCAGTGTCTCGACCACGTACCTCTGATGCTTCTGATAGACCCTTGTTACGATACCTCACCTGCGAAAACCGTTTTTGTGTCGTGGTTTCTACGGGAAGTTTGTAGCTTCCGCGATTCCGAACAGTACGGCGTATACACCCTGAAAGAATCAATCTCGCTGCGACAGGACTCCTCGAAGACTCCATCACCAACCATTCGACCTCCGCCCATCCTGCTCCCGCTTGTCAATCTTGTTATCCGTGTCGTTTTCTTCGGGATCCCACTTATATATCTGTCTCATGTTCGCAAGTCATCGGAATATCGTGGACGGCTGGCGAATGTGCAACAAAACTGGGAGAACTACATTGAACGCCTCGTTCGCGAGTATGCCCACTTTTTGCTAATCGTGAGGTATTCAGCTCTTGTGTTGCATTGTTACTGATTTCTCCAGTCCACTGTCCTCCTTTCGTCAGTCCTTCTTGCGTGCCCACTTCCTCCTTTCTGAATGATGCCCAGAGCCACCGTTGGGCTGCTGTCTGTTTCAGATATCTTACAGCCTGCCAAAACCGCCGCAATAGTGTCGGCATTGGCTTCCCTTGGCAGTATCATTGTAGGGGTTGTCGCAATCTGGCGGCATCAAACTAGCACTCGTACCGCCGATTCCGTGAGTCGCGTTGTTTTTTTACATATCTTTCTAAACATGTCGGATCCCTCAGTTCACCTACATGTTTAACGCGCAACACAATTATCTCGGTTTTCACGGGACCGCATTGATCCTGTCCCTTCCTCCTGTTCTCCTGGTATGGGCCGTCGTCACATTCACCGCATCGATTCTTGCATATGCCATGCAAGACGCGGCTGATGCCACAGACAGTCTGTCGGCGTGGATACTGTTTTCAGTGTTCCTGGTCTTTATCGTCCTTGTTTTCGCTGCTCTCTATACCTTCTCTGCTCTATGGAGATTCCAGCAACGCTCCCAGTTTTCAAGCCGGTCTGCAATACCAGTTTGGTCCATAGCTTCCGTTCTTCAACTCTTCGCTCGAAAATCTAGCAGCTCCGGCCTCACCGAAATGGCTTGACAGTCGGGATAGTGTACCTACTCCCATGTATCTACAAAGATGAATATTGCATAGTCATATTGAAGTCGATGTTCCGGTTTATCTAAATAATACCGGGCCGGCGGACGAGCGTTACTTGCTCAGAGCAACCACAATGGCAAAGCCGACATTGGATTATATCTACAAACTCGTTCCATCGTCCTCTCCAGTACCAGACCCCCTTCCTGAACAACTACCTCTGAGTGAACTGGATGCTGCGTCGGGCTTTATACATCTCTCGACTGCCGAGCAGATACCGGGAACTCTCAAACATTTTTTCGCAGAAGACAAGGAGGTGCCTGCTCATCCCCTTTTCTGAACTCGTTTTATATCTGTTAGGTGTATGTCCTTCGAATCCCGTACGCACAGGTGGAAAAGGACATCAAATGGGAGCACCCTGATGCAAAAGGTAGCAATTCAACGTTCGGCGCTAAATTGGATTTTGAACACGTCTACAGTTTGCGGAGAGAGAGGCGACGAAGGGTTCTTCCCTCACTTGTACAACGGTCAGCTAGGCTCAAGGGAGGTCGACGAGGTTGCCGTTTGGCGTCAGAACTCGGGAAATTGGGAAGTTACGACTAGGCGTTGAGAACAGAGGCGCCGCTATAATGATAGAATCCAGAGCAGAGAGCTATCGAATTGCATAGTTCGACATTGATATCGGAGGGTCGTGGTAGACGCGGAAGAGTAACGGAAGAGCTAGCGGATGTCAGAACCATTGAACGAAAACCCAGCCAAACAAACCTTTCTCCTCATTTACCCATGCCACTTTTCGAAGTCCCGGGATGGTCTGTAGCAAGCGCGCCAGTCGCAGAATCCGCCATGGTGGCTGGTTCCAAGAAGCGCAAGAGACCGACCGAGGACAACGACTCTCCCGAGCCCATTGATTTACAGAAACTCGTTAAGAAAAATCGGAAACTCGATGCGGACGGGGACGACGCGTCAACCGCTTCGCGCGGCGCAAGCCGCGTGAAGGCCCTCGGAAAGTCGTTGGTGAAAAAAACTATGGACCGAAAACGCCAGAAAAAGGCTGACGCGATGGAGGAGAAGAAGAAAACGATCTCTTTACCTAAGGCTTTAATGCCTTCGGAGAAGGGCCAGCAAATGCTCGCAGAAAAGCTTGCAGAAAAGCGGAAACGAATGACTACGTCCTCCGAGTCAAGTTCCTCTCTCGTGCGACCTGCTAAGCGGCCAAAGCGGGTCCATGAACCGGAGGACAAGCCACTGCCGACTATTCCTGAGGACACTTTACCCGCAGAACCTCAAGCCACCGCTGGCCTCACAGCACTGCAGCTGAGCATGAAACGAAGTCTCGACGGAGCGCGGTTCAGGTCAGTTCCTGACTAGCCCTTTCTACTGGTGAGGAACGTTCATGTCTGCTAGGTTGATAAACGAGACACTGTATAAAAGCGATAGTCGAGAAGCGCACGAGATGATGCAGAAAGACCCAAAGGTGTACGAAGAAGTGCGTATACCTCACGAACCGTATTGCTCTTTCTTACTTGCAAGCAAGTACCACACGGGATTTCGTCACCAAGTGCAGTCATGGCCTACTAATCCCGTCCAACATTACATCTCAGCGTTGTCAAAATATCCTGCAAAGACGGTCATCGCCGACTTGGGATGCGGTGATGCTGCCATGGCTCGTTCATTGACCCCGAAAGGCCTCAATGTTTTATCTTTTGACCTCGTTTCAGACGGCGTGTTTGTGATTGAAGCAGATATTTGCGACAAAATACCTTTACCTGGGTCCGAGCCGGCTGACGATGAAAAGTCGGACGGCAAGGGGCAGGTCGTGGATGTCGTCGTCTGTGCGCTCAGTCTAATGGGGACCAATTGGACGAATTGTATCCGCGAAGCTTGGAGGATTCTGAAACACGAGTCGGCGCAATTTTGTTTCCGCTTGCAGCGCTTGCGTCTCATTTTCCTTATAGCGGCGAACTTAAGATTGCGGAAGTTGCAAGTCGTTTTACGGACGTTGAAGAGTTTTCAAAGCTCGTCACATCTATAGGGTTCAAGCTCAAATCGAAGGTATGTATTTACTGCTGCGCCGCAACGGCCGATTGATTTATCTCTTGTTCAGGACGACGCCAACACTCATTTTACTCTGTTCGAGTTTCGGAAGGTTGCGTGTGTGGGGAAGAAGGAGAAGGAATGGACCGCGATCAAGACGAAAGGAAAAGTACTCAAACCATGTGAATACAAAAGGAGATAGATTAGATTACTTCACCACGTGGTTCCCGCGCACTGCGGGCGCCTAATTTCAATATTGCTTTCTCCTTCCCCTTGTAAGTACCACACAATGCGCCAAGTCAACGTTCTATCCCACCCGGTTGTAAGTTGCGCTCTTTCTCTCCTTTCACCGAAATATGTAGCCAATCGGCGTCATAGGCGAATGCCGAATTGTCCAAGTTGCGACGCAAGACGAGTACGGCTAAAGAGTTTCGCGAGGGCGTCAAAACCATAAGTCTGATTCTCGCGCTTGAAGCGAGTCGCACACTGGAGGGTAAGTGCGTGATAAAAAGACCCTTCAAGTTGACTTATCGAACTCTTCTATCCAGAGGAATCTTTCACTGATGTGAGCAGGACGTACTCCGTCTCCGTTCCACGCCCTAATCGTTACTGTAGCATTCGCCTGTCGCTCCGTTTACCGGGAGTTTAATCAAGCCGCGTATTGGTCTCACCCCGATCCTGCGTGCCGGTCGGTATTCTCCCTCGACTGACCGACTGATAACCATTGAACTAACTCGTTTCTTTAGGTCTGGGGATGACTGACGCTCTGGTGAGCTTGTTTCCCATCCTTTCCTACTTTGCTCATGAAGAATCCCCTAGTTAACACTCTTTCCGTATGTATCGGCTTTCAATGTGTTGGTTCGGAGGCCTCAAGATCATACAGTGAAGCCCCGATCTACCACTTGGGTCTCTTTCGAGAAAAGGTGACGCTTCAGCCGGTTGAATGTGGGCCAAATGTTGCTCGTTCTTTGAATTATTGATCTCACTGCGTGTAGACTATTCAAAACTTCCTCCATCTCCGCCGATTGACATGGTTTTCGTGCGTTTGGATTGTCCTTCCGATATCGGCGCTGGACTGTGCTTATTTCCTGTAGCTCCTGGACCCTTTGATTGCCACAGGAGGCACCGCGTGTGCTGCACTATCCATGATTACAGACTGGGGCATGCCAATTGAGAAAGTGAAGCTGCTGTGCGTACTTGGGTCGCAAGAAGGGTTGGACCATGTGCAGACCGAGTTTCCCGACCTGGAGGTCGGTCTTACTTTCCTCGCGTGTTGGTATCGGTTGCTCAATGGACACAGATCTGGGTTGCTGGGGTGGACCAAACACTCACAGTTCAAGGCCTGATCAGCCCCGGGCTCGGCGACACGGTACGTGTTTTCTGGAATTTCTCCCGGCGCTTGCTGAATGCCAGCAGGGGGATCGGTTGTTCAACACGATTCGTCACTAGTGAGATTATCAACCATGTAAATGTACCAAGTCGTGTCGAATTGTCGAACGGATTAAAGCGGCCGATCGAATTACTTGAATGATGCCATCGAAGATAGCACGTGATCGCGTTCTCCTCAGACATCTGATTCTCTCTCTCATTGTCCTGACGCGACCAAGTACTTAGCTGAGTTTAAACTTTAACTCTGAGTGCGTCAAGTTGGCGAGGTGCGAGTGCGAGTTCGCTCGTTGTATTGCATTGATATCCACCCAGGGAAGACTCACGCGGTTACGTCCGGGCCGGAGCGTAAGGCGTCATTCTTTGCAATCATGTCGAAAGCAAGCCTCAAAAAAAAATCTCGGGCTGCTGCTTTATCACCACCATGTCCTCCGGCACCTCGACCCCGCTGTCTGCTTCCTCTACTGTCCTCTCCTCCTCTCCCACTCTTTCCCAAAAACCTTTGCAGGACATTTACGCCAACCCGCGCATCTCAGCGTCTACGGCCGTTGAGTTTCTGGCCTCGCGTCCAGATACCAGCTCCGCCGTCTATGTTTATGATCTCGCAGAGCAGGTCGGCTTCGGAACCCTCACCAAAGAATGGGCAAAGACCCAGAACACCGCTTCCGTCGTTGACCTTCAGACCAGAGCCGGCGCTGGCCTCAGTCTCGTCGGCAGATTGTCCGAGGGAACCAGCCGTGACGCGGGAAAGGGCTCGGTCATCACAGCGTACACTACCCCGGCGGGTCTCGCCCTGATGGCACCCGCTCTCTCGTATCTGCCCTCGGCAACCGCCTCGAGCAGACTTGTCATACAAGTCCCGACCGTGACGCCCGTTGGCGAGACATTCTCGCTTTCCCCGTCTCTCTTCTCGCTTGCCACCCTGGCGCCTACCTTGCCCAAGGATCTTGTTCTTTTTCTGTCCGCTACACCCCAGGAAACCCTCGATTTCACACACATCTCGTACCGCCTTGCAACGTCTCATGTTGTCCATCTCTTCGATCACTTCAGCGCTGCTCGTGAAGTTGGAACCCGCCTCGTCCCGCCGCAGAGCACTACCGCCACTGCCTCTGTGGCGGACGCTTTCTCAGACGCAGGTTACAGCTTCTTCACGTATACCGGGGACAGTGCAGCCCATACAGCCCTCGTTCTTTTGAACGGGCCGTTGGCGCAGGCTGCGAAAGCACTCGCCGGTCAAACATCTGGCCTTGGAGTGATAATCGTGAATGTGTTGCGTCCCTGGGATGAGCAAGCGTTGCGCGATGTGATGCCGAACAGTGTGCACAGTGTGCACGTTCTAGACGATGTTCCGAACGCGTCAACGCAGGGGAGTCTGTATGTGGACGTGTTTGGTACTTTGCTGGAAACCAAAAGCGCGCCCGCTGTTAACGCTCACCGCATCGTACCGTCGCAGACCCAGACCTATCTCTCACAACATGGCGCATTTGTCGAGTTCTTAGCCACCCTGCTTCCATCTGCGCCTACCGCTCCAACCGAGTCTGCGGCGGTCAAAAAACTTGTCGTGTTCGGCACACCACAGTCCACACTGGCGTCCGCCCCCCACTTCATCGCGGATACGTTCCTATCAAGCGAGGCTCTCTCCACTCGTTTCGTTACGGACTACGATGTGTTTTCCCGCAAAGGAGGCATTGCAGCGAGTCGCTTGCTGCTCGGGGCCAAGGATGCTCTTGCATCCCGCATCCCGATTCCATTTGCTATTCCCCTAGATCATGCGAGCGCGGGAGAGGCAGATTTCCTTGCAGTTCTCGATCACGGACTCCTCACCTCGCACTCACTGGTTAAATATGCCAAACCAGGGTCCGTTGTGCTGTTGGCCTCCACCTGGTTGCCCGCCGAGGTAACCTCGAATCTTCCTGCGGAGGTCACCGCCCTCATCGTTGCGCGCAACATCCGACTGTTTGTGGTTGATCCCCAAACGGTTGCGTCCAAGTTAGTTGACGATAGAGGTTCAATGTACGACGCTGTGCAGAACCTCGTCGTTCATCTGGCGTTTTTACGACTTTATCTGGGTAAGGCTGCCCAAGAGCCTCTTATCCTCAAACTCGCCCGGGGACTGTTTGACGAGGTCATCCACGGTGTTGAACTCTCCGATATCAATGCACGTGTTTGGTCCGCCTTGGTCGAAGTTCCTCTGGATTCTCCTCCATCAACGGAGTGTGAAGCACGTCCACTCAAGGATTTCGAATTCAACGCCATCGCGGTTCAGACTGACGAGGGCGACGTGGTCAATGGCGCACGCCTTGGCTCCTGGCACGACGCGGCGAAACATTTGTTATTTCCTTCTTCCTTCAACCCCTTCCCGTCGTTCGACGACACCGACACGTTCGCGCAGCATCCCGCCCTTCACCCCGAGGTTCCTGACCGCACCTTCCTTGTCACATGCACTGTCAATCGCCGGCTGACAGCCAAGGAATACGACAGAAATGTCTTCCACCTTGAATTCGATACCAACGGGACTGGGTTGAAGTACTCCATCGGCGAGGCACTCGGGGTGCACGGGTGGAACGACGACCAGGAGGTCCACGACTTCTGTCGTTGGTACGGCGTTGATACGAATCGCCTCGTCACCATTCCCGTTCCCGGAAGCGAGGACAAGATGCACACGCGCACTGTCTTCCAGGCCCTGCAGCAGCAGATCGATCTCTGCGGGCGGCCGCCCAAGTCGTTCTTCACGGACCTGGCGGCCTATGCGACTACCTCTGTCGACAAGCACTCACTTCTCTTTATCGGCGCGCCGGAAGGAGCCGCGACGTTCAAGAAGTTATCGGAGAAGGACACCGTTACCTTTTCGGATGTTCTCCGGATGTATCCTAGCGCGAGACCCGGGATTGAGACGCTCTGTGAGATGGTGGGCGACATAAAGCCCCGGCACTACAGTATCGCCAGCGCCCAGAGCGTTGTTGGGAACAGGGTCGACCTGCTGGTTGTGACTGTCGAGTGGGCAACGCCGAGCGGTGAGTCGTCGCATGCTTGCTGCATCTCCACCCGTTCTAAATTGCTGCTATCTAGGCTCTCCGCGATACGGTCAGTGCACGCGCTACCTTGCAGGCCTCCGAGTGGGCCAAAAGGTGACCGTCTCCATCAAGCCGAGTGTGATGAAGGTTCGTCTTTATGCTTTTCGCCTGTATACGTTGTTTCTGAATTGAGCATTCGCCAGCTACCTCCCGACATTCGTCAGCCGCTGATCATGGCCGGGCTCGGGACTGGCGCCGCACCGTTCCGCGCCTTCCTGCAGCACCGCGGAATGCTCATGCAGCGCGGGGAGGAAGTCGGTCCGGTGTATTACTACTTCGGTTCGCGCTACCAGGCTCAGGAGTACCTCTACGGCGAGGAGATCGAGGCATTCATCCTCGATAATGTGATCACGCGCGCGGGCCTCGCGTTCTCCCGCGACGGGCCCAAAAAGGTGTACATCCAGCACAAGATGCTCGAGGACTCGGAGGCGCTCGCGCGGATGCTGCTGGACGACAAGGGCGTGTTCTATCTCTGCGGACCGACGTGGCCCGTGCCGGATGTGTACGAAGCCCTCGTCGGCGCCCTGGTCAAATACAAAGGGCAGACTGCGGAGGCGGCAGGTGAATATTTGGAGAGCCTGAAGGAGGAGGAGCGCTACGTTCTGGAGGTCTACTAACCTGACATTGATGTGCGGAGGACATAATTTAAGCGGAGTCCATAGATCTCATTACATCTACCTATTATCCATGCTGTACGGGTATGAAAACACGATAGTGTTCTCGGGTCGCGCATTATTTGCGGCGAATACACAGATTCCATAAATACCAGAACGTGAGTCCAATTATGACGGCGCCGACGACGCTGAGGATCACGACCAGCGCAATCAGGGCCTTCTTGGGTAGCTTGGGTCCGCTGCATCCATCGGAAATGGCGGCGTCGCACGGCCGACCTGAAGGCCGTACCTTGGCATACGCCCCTGCCTGCAAAGACGTGTAAAATGGATCCTTCGTGTCATTGAGCACATGCATCGCCGCCAGAGTCAGCATTGGGGCGTTGTAATCCAGAGCGACCTGGATGATGGGTATCAATTGGACCCAAATGATCCCCAGCAAATGCACTGACCTCCGTTTCCGGCCAGTCGCTGCGGATGTCGAAAAAATTGCCATGCTTGTCAGGGCCGCCGACGACGGCGCCGTATAACACGTACGCCTCCTGGGGCGGGGATGTGTCGATGTTGCCGATATCATCTCCTCCGCTGGCCATCGCGGAATGGGGGTTGGAGGGGGAATTCGGGTTGGATCCGACAACATAGGGAACTGAGCGGATTTCTTTAGCATAAAAGGAGGGACGAGAGTGCGGACTACAAATCACCAGACATGGAGTTCTTTCCGAGAGCATAATCTAGCTGGCTTTGGGCAAATTTCTGCGGGATTTCGATGTGGTGAATGGAAAGGTTGGGGCGAGAAATAAACTCTTACGGCATAGGAGGCCTTCTTGTCCGAAGTCGAAGCCATCGGGGCATAACGAGTGAGGAGCTGGTCGCGTTAGAAAGGCTAGGGTCTGACTCGGGAAGATGGACATCAAGAAAGAGACAAACCATTGCGGCGTTGAGTGCAGGATTAAGTGTCGCGTCGTCAGAGTCACCGGGATAATACAGCAAGCCATCTGTGTTCTGCTTAACATACTCGGGAGAGTGAAAATAGGATGACGGACCGCTTGTAATATATGCTGGGCTGTCGTTGTTGACGATGGCATCGAAATACCTCTCTGATTCGGCCTGCCAGGTGGTCAAATTCCCCCCGATGCCCGACGACGACTGTGCAATTTGGGCAAAGAGCACGTATGTCCCCGGCGTCTTCGAGTCCCAGTTGAACACATCGTCCTGCCCGGCCAGTTTATATTGCTGGAAATAATGCTCTGCCTCCTGATAATATACGGAGGAGGAGTTGGCCCAAGCAAGAAACAGGGCAGCGATGGTTAATTCATCTCCGTAAGAAGAAGAACCGTAACTAGCCGCCGCCTGCGGGACTGAGGACGAATATGTTTTCTGGCCGCCTGTCGCATTAACCGCAAATGTGTATAGTTGTTGAGCATGAGTGAGGAGCGTTTGGGCGTAAGTTTCGTTTTTCAGTGAGGCAGGGCCGGCGTATGATCCGTTGAAGCTCTTGGAGGAATAAAGGGCGGCGCATGCAGCAAATGCGGCCGAAGCACCTGCTGCTGCATCCGTCCCAGGCCGCGTGTCATTAATGGCATGCGATGGGCGATTTGTGGGGATATTCTGATCGCCACCCCAGTAAGCATCGTCCAAGTTGGCTGCAAAATCACACCTGTAAACTAAATGGAGGTGTGCGGAAATAACACTCACTGTCTCCAACTAGGACATATAGAGTGCTTGGAGATGGGTGCGCCTGGACGAGGATTAGGAAGTGCATTCCGGGCCAAATTAAATGCCTGCCTTGATCATCCAATCCAGACCATAGCGTAACATTGAATCCAAGTAAGCTGTCTGGTTTGCCATATCATATCCTATGCACATTAGCACCAGTAAGTAGGTGGGCAGGAGGCACTTTCGCTCACCTGTGCCGAAGTCTGACGCGCCCCAACAGATAGACATCTAAGAGTTCATTTGTTATTTTCGCTGGTTGAGAGTGAAATGCAATTGACCAGTGTGAACGACTAGTCCGCTGATGAGAATAAAATAACGGATGGAACACGACTGACTGACCAGTGGAAAGGTTGCTTTGATGAAGTCGCCCGCATCGTAATAGCCGCCTTTCGTCCATCTCAGCGTTGAGGACAAGTCAACGACGTGTCTGGAACGCACCACTCAAGTCTAGCCCGACGTCCGATCCATCGTGGGTTGCACTAGAATTACGCCAGGAAACGCGATTACTAGTCAAGGAGAGGTTTCCACTTCGTTGAGCGTCGTAAAAGTAGATGAGATTCCCGAGTAAGGTTGTCCACTGAGGGTTTGGGGTCGCGGAAGCGGAGGATGCTTGAGCACCAGTGGAGGCATTCGGGGGCAGAAACGGTGGGTTCGGTAGGGCGAGTTGCCCGAGGACTGGGAGTACCAGACAAAGGAGAAGAAACATGAAGGTCGTTGCAGGCGTGGAGTTTTAATTATTTCGTCTGACCGTCTTAAATAGGAAGCGCGATCGATATATGACGTAACGCGTGCTTGGGCGATCCAGACCGGCCCGGCGCACAAACTATCTTGCTCTTGCACACCATGGCCGCACCCATCAAGACCTGCGTTCTTGGCGTCGGTTTGGCGGGACTGACGTTGTGAGTGGTGGTGGTTCAAGTTCAGTTGACGGCGATCACAATTTTGGCAGCCATATTCCATTTATCCTGGCTTTACCCGAATGCTTCACCCTTGTGTCTGTCTTGGAAAGACACCCACAGTCAGAGGGAGGTAAACTGCGCGACCGCTTTGGCGTGTCGGTCAAGATCCACAACACTCTGGAGCAGGTCTTGGCAGATCCAGAAATCGAACTCGTTATCATCGGTCTATCTAATGAAATGTATCTGCGGATCTTCATCTAATCCGTACCTAGGGACTCCCAATCCGACGCACTACTCCTACGCAAAGGCCGCCCTAGAGGCCGGGAAGCATGGTACGTCAAGTCGATCGGACAACATCCTGTCGGTGCCGACATATATTCAGTCCTCGTCGACAAGCCCGTTACCTCGACCTCCGCAGAAGCTAAAGAACTCGGTGAGCTAGCGAGAAACAAGGGACTGATTCTTTACGCCTTCCAAAACCGACGATTCGATTCCGACTTTCTCTCGCTCAAAAAATTGCTTTCTCTGCCGGCTTCTTCTCCCCAATCAATTGGAGACGTGGTGGAGTTTGAAACTCAGTCAGTTTTGGACCGCTTGAAATGTGGCAGTCGCGTATTGATTGAAGGGTTGTAGCTTCGACCGGTTCCGCAGAGGTGTGAAACACACGTGGAAAGACGAGCCAGCCCCTGGTGCAGGGCACACCTATGACTTGGGAACACATCTCATGGATCAAATATTGGCTTTGTTCGGTCGCCCGGACAAACTCACAGCTTTCATACAGAACAGTCGCGGCGTCGGGCACCCCGAGGTCGACGACAGTGTCCGTCTTTTCTCTTTTTGCTGTATCGCAAGATTTTTCTGACTGCGAGGAACACAGTTCACTATCATCATGCAATTCAAGGCCGGTGGTAAACTTGCGCGCCCTGTAACAGCGATTGCACGAGCACAGCTATTGTCTGTTCGTTCGCCGCAACCACGCTACACAGTCCTGGGGACCAAAGGCTCGTACAGTCCTTTGAAAACTTTGGTTAGTCTTCCGTCGCTTAAAAAGAGATTTGTAGGCTCGTATATTAAATATGGTGTCGATGTCCAAGAAGATCAGCTGAAGGTTATCTCTGGGCCGAGTGATATCCACAACAAGGAGTACGGTGTTGAACCCGAAAGCATCTGGGGCACTCTAGAGTGTCTTGAAGCCGACGACGTTACGATGACCAAGTCTATGTCTGGAGATGGTTCCCTTTTCGAATCAAGAGCCAACTGACCCTTTTGCAGATGGCCCTCGGAGGGGGGCTGCTATGCCAATTTGTTCCGGAACCTTGCTGCTGCAATCCGCGAGGGTGCGGAGCTGGCGGTCAAGTGGGAGGAGGCGACGGCGGTCATTGAGATGGTCGAGCTTGCGCACAAGAGCTCCAAGGAAGGTGTAACACTGACGGTGCCAAAGTAAGGATGGAGGAATATTTTACTGTGTACCATGTAGCGGTGAATTGAACGCCGAGTATAGCCGAAGTTGCGGGCAGTGACACGTTGCAATGACATAAGTAATTGGTGACTGGTCGCATTTTGGTCGCATTTCACTTCCGCCCACCACCACTCATCTGCAATGCCTGAGATCCGCGTCGAGCTGCCTGCATTTTCGCGGACAATCACCGTCCAAGTCACGGACTCGTGCACCATCCTCGACGTCAAGCGCGAGATACATCGCGTTTGTGTCGGTGCGCCGCGGGTCGACGGACAGAGGATTATATGGCGAGGCCGTTCTCTACTCGACACCGAAAAGGTGGAGGATCTCTGGCAGGTGCGTCCGTCGTTAGTGCGCTGCAGTACATCTCTTATCGTACCCCGTAGTCTCCCAATGAACCCCGCATCGTCCACTTGGCCGTCCATCCTTCTGCCTGGTCATCTACCCCGCCCGATATCCCTCAGCCGGCACCTATCGCCGCCCCTTCGCCTGTCCTACAGCAGCCACACTTCTCACCTTTTCCTTCCCCCACATTCGCTCGCCCTTCCATCTTTGCTCCCGCCAATCCATTCACGTATGTCGTAGCCAGGCACCAACAGGCCCTGAATGCTCTCGAACAGTCAAGGGTCACACATCTTGACCATGACACGCTTGCCACGAGATTCTCTGCTGTTCAGGCTCTTGAACGTCATGGCTGGTCTTGGCCCCCGATCCTCGACGACGAATTCCCTCCCGCCACAGAGGGTGGGGTGAAATATGAGCGCGTTATCCTCGAGTAATTCCTCTCCTTTCGGTGTGTCGACAGAAATTCACTCGCATTTCACAGAGGACAATCGTATCTGCAAGTTGTAGACCCCACGGTCCAACCAACCGCGAGCCAACTCCACGCATTGCACGTTCTGGCCTCCACTTTCCCTATATTGGCACTGCCCCCTCTTCCTCCTGCCCAGACTCGAGTTACTACTTCTCAGGCCTTGCCGAATGTCATCCTGCAACAGCTCGGACTCCCGGCCGTCCGCAACGCAGCCAATGCCAATTTGGCACCCAATATAAATATAGCCGCGGCGGCGGCTCAGCCTGCTGAGCTACCGCTGCGTCCGCTGTTGTTGCCGCTATTTTTGCTGATGCTCCGCATCGCGGTGTTGTTGTACTTTTTCGCACCGGCGCGGAAACCCGTATTTGGGATTCTCATCGTAATGTGGATGCTGTATGAGGTTTGGCGGCCGATCAGGGAAGGCTTGCAGCGCGGGTGGGCTCGCGCTGCTGCTGCCGAACAGGGACAACAGCCCCCGCACAACCACCACCACCACCAACACCAACACCAGCAAGCAGCCCCGCAACGGGACGTCGCCGTGCGACCCGCTGTCCCTGGTCAAGCGAACGCCGGTCCGGCTCAACAGAGACAGGGTCCAGCGCCTCCGCGTCCTGGTGCCGCTGCTGCGAACGATATCGATCAGCAAGTGGCCGCGGTTTTCGACGGGCTCGCCAACTTTAACATCCAAACGGAAGAGGAGTCGATCCGTCGCGGTACGCCTGCTGAAGAGCCCGGATTGACGACCAAGGCCATTGCGTTTGTGACGCTTCTCTTGACCACCGTGCACCCCGCGGTGTGGAACCGAAGAAGGGCAGTGCTGAGACAGAGAGAAGGGCAGATTAGGATGGACGCGAACGCGCGCGCGGCCGAGCTAGATGAAACTGTCGAGGATCCGCAGGCGCAGGCGAGGCTGCAGAGACGGGCGCAGCTGATCGAGCAGCACCAGCAGCGACCGCAATGGTTGAGGGCTTACATGGATCGTGTTGTTGAGGGCGGGTGGGTAGACGAGGCGGATTGACTAACAATGTACTGTACGATATAAATGAGACCAATTTATTGCGGCGTTTATTGTGCCACAAACAAGGCTTTCTTTATCTCTCTCACGACTCTACATTGCTTGCCCTGGCCACTGACCATGTCGACGTTTGAGACGCTGGTGGGCGATCTCACTCGCGATGTAAATCGCGTCCAGCCAAAAGACGCTCTGCAGTTCTGCGCAAACTGGTTTCAATCGAGGCTCGAGGAACAGCGGGCGCGTACACGCGACGTGCTCTCCCAACGTCCTCATTCCTTCTCCAGAGACCTCCCCACCGACCTCTTCGTGGATGCCCCCCTCGGCGCCTCGTCTGGGCCCGCACCCGTCTCGCCATTCTCCCAGGCCACTCCCGGCCACCGCTCTTCTTTGCGAAACAGCGCCTCGCAGAGTCCATTCGGAACTCTCAATGTGCCAGGAAACGCCCTCCTCTCCGATGGCCCTCCCATTTTCCAGATCAACGACCGTCAGCTTGCGCCGACGTCTCCACTCTCTGGCGCTCCCAACCCGTTTGCCAGCTTTGACGGGAGCGCGCCTACGCCTCTCAACCCGGGCGACTATCTCCACGCGCCCAACTCGGCCATCTTTGCGCGGCGCGTGTCTGTCTCTGCGGAATCTATTGCCGTCGATGTCGAGAGCGACGAGCCACTCCCTGTGTTTCCAAAGACGCCCGACCAGCTCCGGCGCATAAAGACGTCCATTGCCAACAACCTCATCTTTCGCGATCTCGACGAAGAGCAGGAAACAGGCGTGATCAACGCAATGCAAGAGAAAACAACGGACAAGGACGAGGTTGTGATACGGCAAGGGGACGCGGGAGAGTACTTTTACGTGGTCGAGTCGGGGCTGCTACACTGCTACATCCGCCCGGAACCTCTGCCGCCGACGTGGCTTACGAACAGCCGGTCCTCGCAGACCCTCAACCCGGACGAGATGTTCCTCCAGCCCGGGTACCATGCCGAATTTGGACGGCAGGTGGCAGAGTGCACGCCTGGGACGTCGTTCGGGGAGCTGGCGCTGATGTACGGGCATCCGCGGGCGGCGACCGTTCTGTCCATCGAGTCGTCCACGCTCTGGGCGCTGGACCGGATTACGTTCCGCACCATTATACTAAAAGCGGCACACCGACGCCGGACGATGTACGAGCAGTTCCTGTCGACGGTGACGCTGCTGTCGTCGCTGGACGCGCCGGATCGCAGCAAAATCGCGGACGCGCTTGTGAGCAAAGTCTACATGGATGGGGAGGCGATCGTACGGCAGGGCGAGATGGGGGACACGTTCTTCTTTGTGGAGGAGGGCGAAGCTATCGCGACGAAAACGCAGCAAGACGACAACGGGGACGTGCGCGAGATCAAGGTGGGGCATTTGAAAAAGGGGGATTATTTTGGCGGTAAGCGTGGCGTGTAATTAACATGTTATTCTGCGGTACTAATGGGATCTGCAGAGCTGTCTCTGCTCCGGCTGGCGCCACGGGCTGCGACGGTGAGTGCGGTGCACCGGGAGGACAGCGGGCTGCCGAAACTCAAGGTAGCTGCGCTGGATGCGCCTGCGTTCACGCGACTGCTGGGTCCGCTGCGGGAGATAATGGAGCGCAAGGCGGGGGAGCGATATGGGCGGCTGTCACGGTGAATTGTGTAGTAGAGTTGTAATTGTGTGTATGGCACGAGCATGGTTTTTTGTGATGCATGAGATGCTCCACGGAATGATGCAGACAAGCATGGCAACGCAGTGGCAACGGGCCCATTGTGCTCCACAAACAACCCTGCTTATCCCTCTCTCTTCCCTCCCCCATCCACAATCCACATACACATATCCTCTCGCGCGTTCGCATCCACGAATACGCCTTTCCGCCCCGACTCTCTTTATCTTAATTTCCCACTCGCATGGGTCTCATTGATGGTCGTGAGTCCTTCAGCCAAGTTCTATAAATTCTACGTCTGATATATATAAAACAGTGACCGGTCTACTGTACGCATTTCTCGCGCCGTCGACGCGACACTCTTGTTTAAATTGTTCCTAGTGGTGGCTCCGAGTCGACTCCGGCCGCTAACGCGGCGGCAGGGATCATCCCCGTGCTGCCCACCCTCTCGTTGCCCGGTATTAGCATCCCAGGCATCTCCCCCATCATCCCGCCCACCAGCTCTGCGTGCGTTCTGCTAAATCAGTTATCGCGATCGGCCTTTGACATTTCCTTTTTTTCTCGGACTGTAGCCCTCCTGCATCCGCTTCCTCTGCACCTACAGTGTCCTTGCCCGCGTCTTCGTCTGCGGTGTCATCGTCTTTGCCGGTATCGCTATCGTCGTCCGCCCCGAGTTCTGCGCCACCATCCAGTGCTCCTCCGTCCTCGACGTCGTTCACACCGACCTCAACACCCGCAGCGACGAGTGTTTCGACGGGACTATCCACTGCTCCTGATGGTGTCGTACAAACTGTCTCGCACACCGTCATTGTGTCCGGGTCCGCCGCATCTTCAAGCTCCACTCCTGCTGTCCATGCCACTTCGTTCCTGCAGAACAAGGGCCTCTCGGGAGCGGTTTTTCGCGATCGCCGGTGTCGTCGGGCTTGTCCTGATTGCCAGTCTTGTCGCCTTTGTCCTCCGCAGGCGCAGACGGAGTCGCCTCCTGGATGACGCCGTCTCCTTTGACCCCAGCCTCCTCGCCGCCGCCGCCGCAGACGACTACGATGGATCGGAGAAAGGTCATTCGAGCAATGCGAGCCATGGTGGTGGCCGACCCATGCCCGGATACGGAACGACCTACCAGGCCGACCCGATGCAATTCAGCCCGTACGGTGTCTCGCAGCAGCAGCAGGAGCAGCCGTACTACGGTGCCGCCCAACCTGCGCAGCATCAAGAGTACTACCAGCAGCAGCAGCAGCAGCAGCAACAGCAACAGCAACCGTACTACCCGTATACTCCCCCAATGGCCGAAGCACCGGCGCCCGCCCCCGCTCCGCGTGCTCAGCAGCCGCACACTATACCCCGCGTCCCCGTTCCCGCCCAGCCCTTGCCGGAAGAATTCGGCTCCTCTGACGACAACCACCGGCAAAGCGTTGACGAGTCGGAGTTCTGGGCCAAAACCTTGAAGGTAGCGTGAGGTCTGCATCCCCACCCGCGCTGTGCTAACGATGACCCGCTGCCCAGGTTACTAATGAATGAAGAATAAATAAATAACTGAATGCGCGTGCGCACCAACCTAGGACACTCCTGGCGAGTGTGCGGACGATTTCACTGTATTTTTTAGTACCTTTCGATCAACCAACAGCTTGTCTGTGATACCTCGTATGTTAAGCCCTATGCGCCTCCGTTTAAATCGATGACCCCGAGGGTTGAGCAACCCGACAACTGCTCGAGCGTTCGTGACCGGCACTAATATGGCGCTCGCGCAAGATTCGGCTCATCTTGCGAGAAACAGCTCTGGTTGAATGTTGAACACTCTGCATCCCCAAGGGGCTGCAAATCTCTTAGCTGCTGCGAATCTTTTACAGCAACACGGCGATAAGAGCGAACACAAGGTGACGCAAATGACCAGACGCCGAAATGTGATGATCCTGCGATAATGCAACCCCGAATGAGGCCGAGATTAGCGAAGAGGCAAAGTGAGTTTTTTTTTTCAGCTGAGTCGTTTTTCCCTTCACAGACCAGCCATCCCTAAGCCTAAGGAAGAAACATTTCGGCATTTTGGCAGCACCATTTGGAGTAGATGCAACGCGTCGATCTCGACAGTTCGAGGCGTATACCAGTTCCAAGTTCGACCGCCAGTTGTCATGTCTAAAGGCTAGCATCATCTTATCCGGACCACGTATAGCCTACGGCCTTCATCGTGGAAGCCACGGATCGCGTCCGGAATTCGTATCCGTGCCGCAACCCGGCACGGAAAAGAATCGATCCTTCTTCCGGTTCCGAAACGGAAACAGAACTTGCTTACAACATGCCGATTGGGAGGATGTCCACATGTCGTCCGACCGACTCCGACCGTCCAGGACCAAGGATATACCTGCTTGTGCCCATGGATTCGGCGAAAATCAAGTACGCTCGTCTCCTTTTCGTCGGCAGATTTGAAGCCAGGATCTCTGCAACAACAGTTGGGGAAAAAAGAAAGAGATGGAATTGGACACAACACGAACAAATCCAGGTCGTTTTCGTCCGCAATAGGCAAAAACCGTGACAGTGAGAGAACGGCATATTCCCGCTTCTTTCTGCGATAAGTTCGTCACGAATTGCATCCAAGGCGCAGTCGTTCGGCTGCGATTCACATCGGAGCAAGAATGCGCTCTACAGTGCTAACAGATGGTAAGCAGCGCTTACTAAACGGAGGATTACGCTAGGGCCGAACGTTCAAGAACATCAACCCGAGTCATCTGGATAGGCTGAGACAAATGAATAATCACTGCAGTATCAACAACGTGCTTATTCGTTGGGCCGTTTTATAAGCACGAGTCCACCGAGACTTCCCGAGAGCCCAATTTTTGGAACCCACATCTTGAACGATGCGTCTCCAGCCAGCTCTGGTCTCTTCTCTTGTGCTCGCATCTGTTGTCGCCGTCGCTGGCGCCTCTACGGGATACCCACGCTCTGCCGAGCTACGGCAGCTCTCAAAGAGAGACGAGCATGGACACCATCACAATGCTGCACCTTTGCTCGAGTTGAACGAGACCGAGGTGACTCTCAAACACCAACCGACACCCCCGTCGTACTTTACTACTGACTGGGACGACCCCGAACAAGCTTCAAATCGTCATCCCAGTCTAATCATCACCCATGCGATCTTCATGTCTTTGGCCTTCTTCGTATTCCTTCCAATCGGTCAGTCATACGTTTTTCGTGCCAGTACGCTACGCCGAGCCGCTAACAACCTACAAGGTATTGCAATGCGCTCGTTTAAGCATTCTTTGCACGGAGTAGCCGTGCTCGGATTCTACATCTCGTACTTTTTGGCTTGTGCAGCGAGTTCTGTATACAGAAAACTTTCACCCGATATGTATGTGATCCGCGCTCTTCTTTTTCGGGCATGTGAGATATCTGAATGACATCAGGTATCCCAATGCACGCCATGCTCGACACGGATACGCTGTGCTCGTAGTTGCACTTGCTTTGACATGCATTGATACTCTGGCTGCCATTCGTCGTGTTGTCACCTTCGTCCGGGAGGCAAAGCATTACACACTGAAAGGCTTTGGCAATGCCTTGTTGGGCCGTGAGGACTCTGACAAAGAGTCGGAGCCGGAATACATCGGTTTAATCGCCGGGGAAGCAGATCCTTCTGAAGATGTGAAGGGTGTCCGTCACTCGTACGACGATCCCGATTCCCACCAAAACTCTGTTTTCGAGCACGGGAACACGGAACAGTGGGCAAATCACGTCCGAGTCCACTCGACCATGTCGGAAGGCACCTTGTTTGGTCCAGCTTCTCCCCATTCAGAAGACACTCTCCACGACCTTCATTTCCCGCCCCAAATTTCGATTCTCAGGCGGGTCGGTCGAGTCATATTCTCAGTAGCGGAGCGGGCACTCCTTTTTGCCGGGTTTGGCCTTTTTTTGACCGGAATTGTGATCTACACGGGTGCGCACAAGTTCAAGCGTCGAAGTGTTGAAACTGACAATCTTTTGCGACCGATATAGGCGGATGCAGACAGAATTATGTCAATGGATGCTTGGCACATCTTATCAGCAAGTCCAGCCTTTGTTTCCCTAGTACCTTTCTAACCTGACTACACAGAGGGCGGAATTTTTTGGTGTTATGGCCTTGTGTCCTTTGCCCGATATCTCGGCTGGTGCTCTGAGCGTGGGTGGTCCTGGAACCGTGCGCCGTCCTCAGGCTATCCGACTGCCGAAATGGTCGAGTCCTCGATCATCTTCCTTTATGGCGCCACAAACACATGGATGGAGAGGTGCGTTGATAATTTCCCCATCGTTGTGTTCCAAGATCAAACGTCCGGCCCAGATTCGGAGCCAATGCAGGTGATCCGTACACCACTAAACAAATCCAGCACATCGGGATCGCTGTGAGTCGTTCTGTTTTAATCCCTGGCTCTGATTGCTCAATGATGCCTACAGGTCATGTTCTGGTTCGTCCATGGTTTCCCAGCTGGCCTTGTTACTGATATGCTACTGTTTTTCCAGGTTTGCCGGCCTTGTAGGTGCGTGTGCAAACGCCAGAAACTTGACACACGATCTCATTGCTCTTTAGGCATGGCACTGGAGTCCAAAACCATACGCAGGTGGTTCTCTGCATTGGCCGTGAACACCTCGGAGACTGTGGCGGAGCCTGCGACTTACACGGCCAGCTTTAACCCATTCCCTGCGCTCGTTATCGGTGTCACAGGATCTGTAATGGCCGCGCATTTCCAAACGTATCTTTTCCAAGTAAGCGCCTCGTAATCGTCAAAGATAATGTACTGAGCAGCATTATATTGTCTCAGGTGCAAATCCACTCCTTGTGGGGCAATCTGCTGCTCGCATTTGCAGTTCTACGGTGTTTGACTTACGCGTTCCTCTGGGTCTCTCCACCGAGCTCTATCCTTCCGTCCCGACCGCCCACCGAGGCTATGGGATCGTTCTTCCTCGCGTGCGGGGGTGTAAGCTTCATGTTGTCCACGGAAGAAGTCACGATTGCTGCAATGCGGCGAGGTCGAGATGGTAGGTGCAGGACTTGTGCGTTGAGCCACACACTGACCGAATTTCCAAGACATCATGATGTTCGCTGTTGCCGCGGTGGCCATAACATGTCTGGGCTTTTGCTGGACAATCTTCGTCGTCGGGTTCCAAGGCTGGTTGAAAACTCGAACCAAGCCTGCCGTGTCTTACCACAGTGCTGCCTAAAATAATACCTTACTCGTGCATTTACGATCTTACGATCTCGAAACGTGTACAATACCATATTGTAGTGGTGTCCTCCATGCTTCGCTATTCAGACCCGCTGTATCGAATGAACTAATTGAACCCTCCTCGAGCTAAGAGAGCATGAGTATGCTATAATCGGCAAGGGCACCTATCCAAATCCAAAAGCCCGACCAGCCGCAATCTACAAATCCTTTCCAACAGCTTTGCCGAGAATCAAAATCGGTCCGATACACGATACGAGCGAGCTGAGCAGCGGCCAAAGAGACGCCGAGGTAGAACGGGGCGCCATGAGCGTTCAAGTATCCAGCATACGTCACGAGCGACAGCGAAGTGACCGAAAGGGCACTCAGAATTGGACGAGTGCGATCACCGAACAGCAAGGCCGTTGAACGAATACCGACCCCGATATCATCCCTTTTATCCTGTTTAATGTTTTCGATTAGTTATGCATGATTATGGCAGAGTTCACCGACTTGATGGGCGTAAATGCTGTCGTACACAAGTGTCCAGGTCACCCCGCTAGCGTATAACGGGAGACAGACACTCCAGTCAACGGTCCCCGCAACCGCTGACCATCCCAAAAGAGCCCCCCAGTTAAAGGCGATACCTAACGTTCACTCCAGCTTTAGTTGGAGATGATAGGTCAATCAAATCCACCAACCAAGGACGGCTTGCGGCCAATGCGTGATGCGTTTCATCAATGGGTAGATGACCACAACTGAAAGCGAAGTAGCGCCTAGTAGGATACTGGCTTTGTGAATGCTTTGCGATTGAACATACAACGAGCATACCTGTACCAATTTAGCTGGACTAAAACAGCTAAACCGACAGAAAGTTGTGTCCCTAGGAAGGTCAACGCCTGACCATGAGTGATATCTCCCCTTGCGAGAGGCCGTTCCTTGGTCCTTGCTTAAAAAGCCGAAGAAGATTGAAAAAAGACCCAAACACAAGGCGTGCCAACGCACCCACTGCTTTATCGAGATTTTTGTCCCACATGTCGTTGATTGTGCAGCCCGCGCCGCGCATTACCATCGCCCCAATGCCGAATAAGCTCATGTAAGTCAGCGGCGTGGTAAAAGGGAGTTGCAGTGCGTATGAGGCCATCGTGATAGACCAAGCTACATTCCGCGTCAGACACGGAGTATATCAACCGGCCGGCGTACAGACCACAAGGATAAAACAACAACAGCGTTCCAATAGGTTTATCAATTCGAGAGAGGTATAGATACGGTCGTAGTTTTGAGGGAAGACGTTCTACCCATGGTTTTGTTGAAAGCGGCGGAGACGGCGGCAACGACGAGATTGGACGGTTCGAACCGCGTCCATAGAAGGAGCAGGAGCTAGGAAAACGAAGAGCGGGAGGTGAGTGCTGTCGCCGTCGACCGACGCGCCAGACAACGTTGCAGTTACGGGTGAAAAGGAACATCACGGTCACGCAGCACCGCTCAATACGCGTTCGTTCAAGTACAAATATATTTCATTTCTTACTACATCCAGGCAAAGCAATCGCAATGTATATCCAACAACTTCGAGGTACGACGAAACCTTGGTGGCGAAAAAATCACCATTCTTTCGCAAGCTTGAAGCTCCACTCCCAGTCTGCACAGATGAAATCAGAAGTGAACAAAACGGTGCGAGATGTAAAGGACCTGCGTAGACTTCGCCATCATCGTCCACCACACGACTCTTCACGTTGTACGTTCCAGATCGCGCAAGCATCCCTGAACGAAGGTTGAGACCAAAGCCAGAAACACTGAAAAATCACTCACCGCTTGGCGAATGGTCAGTGTCAAAGTTCTTGATGTAAGGCTCGCCCTGGGGCTGGGGACCATAGGAACCCAACATCTGCTCCAGTTTGTCGACTGAATGGTGCTCACATCAACGAGTGCATCAACGGCGATATAAATCATGACCCACCCTTGACTCCAGCCCGCTTGACGACCTGAATATACCGTACCCCTGATATTATGGAGTGGTTGACTTTGAATGAAATGCGGACGCTAGAAGAATTGAGCATCGCAATGAAATGAAACGGCCATATGACTGACTTGTAGTCCACGTCCTCCTTAATTACGATGGGGTTCTTCTTGGTATCGGCAAGCCTGGCGGTGTCATTAAGGTTGAAAGCAATCTTCTTGCCTGGAGGAAGCGTTGGCGAATCCAGCTGAGTCGCATATCAGAAAGCATTCTGCTTTCCCGTCGAGCAGCGCACCTCGAGAGTCAGGACTGTGACCTGGTAATGAATGTTCAAGCCATCGTGTGATGCGATGAAGGAATCCATTTCACCTTGGGGCCACTGGCATCGCCGCCAACGCCAGGAACAATACCTGAACCAGATCGGTCTTAGAATGGCAACCATGGCTCTCAAGTTGTGACGGTACCCAGAGAAGCCTTCCAGCGCGCAAGACTCTCATCTTCGGCATCAAGTTGGGCGTACTCGTCGGCAGATTTGGCGGCGGACGGCTTGTAGCCTAGGAAAATCAGACTACGCCAATTCAGTGGATATAGGGATAATTGACCTGGTGTCGTAGACGGGGCGAGATCCTCGTGGTCGTTGTCTGCCTATAGGAATCTGAGCACGGAGAATGGCAGCACGGTGGAGGACTGACGTGGGACATGGTGGTTGCAGTCGAAGTCGGGCGGGCTCTATCGATCAGATCAAATCACGGGCACGTGCAAAAACAGCGAGGGTCAACCCTCGTTAACAAATTGGTTATGCTTCAAAAAGTACATATGTATAGTGAGCAATTTAGCTTTAAATACGTGCTATGTGCATGCTTTCCCCTCCTTCCAAATGCCAGATAATCAAAGAATAAATAACGCAGGATTCGCGTCAAGAAGGGCTGTTTTAAGCGAGCCGTTTAGGCATTGGGAGGTGAATCAGCTGGGTGCATGGCCTCTGCGAGACGTCGAGTCAGGGAGAGAAGACAACAAGTGACGAAGTAAACCTACCTCCTTTGAACCAGCATTTCCCCTTGCTCATATGGAACTAAGAATAATCAGATTGCGGGAGCAAAGAGGAACGGCGGCCGCACACAATTCGATCCATTCGGGCAAACATGGCCCCAGCAGCAATGGTCCCCATACGGGCACTGCAGACCTACACCGATATAAGCGCGCGGAAGCTGAGCGTTGAACCTCCAAAACACACCATTCTTAAGCCAATTGCAAGGCGCCTTTTTTGCGTTGTTGGCCAAGGAAGCCAATTGCTCGTTTGTTAAAAAATACTCGTGCGAGTACTTGCAAATAGCCGACTGAAAGCCGTCAGCATGAAAAAGTACACAACCCGCCAATGTTCGCTTACGCCCTTAGAACACGTCATTAAATAGTGTTCGTTGCAGGGCGGGGGATTCTCTGCCAAACAACGAGTCAGCTGGAGGACGACGCAAGTTTTCAGTCAACGAACGTTTGTGCAGGGGCTGAAGAACAAGTTAATCTCGAAAGAATATGGAAAAGGGTTGTCCTCACGAGCGAAGGGTCGATGACCCGTCCACTGGTATGGGACGACGGGGATTGTGGGCTAATCAGCCCACCATTCGTGTTGACGCAGCGCACACTCAGTGGCGCAGGTTTCTGCTGCGGCATTGGGCTCACGAAGAGGCCATGGACTTTCAACGAAGGGAGAGGAGGGACGATCATCGAGTCGTTTTCCCCGTTGGTCGAGTCCAGGATCATTACCAACTTCCCGAGGCGTTGTTCACTCTCTAACGTGTCAAATGTCGACGCATATTGAGGGTCGCGTGCGCCTGCAAATGATTACCATACTGTGGATGAGATACCGAAATGGCGGACCGGCGAGAAAGACCCGAAGTGTCTGGGGGAAACGAATGTAAGTCTGGATGTATTCTTGATCCATACCAGTGGATTAGCGTAAAGCGCCGGGGCTATAGGGTCACGCACCTTTGATTTTAGTATCCGTGCCGTCCATGTAGCCAACATCAACAAACGAGAAGCGAGGGGAACATTGACTAAAACCCTTGGTCCGATTGAGTCGATTGGTCGGCATATAGAGAACGCGTAACTCACCGCCAAAAACGACTCGAACTGCTGCACTGAGCAGATACTGTTCCCGACGAGCCTATCAAGAAGTTCTCCTCTGTTAAAATAGACAGTCATCCAGAAAGAGATCTGGCGTCCGAATATTTGGACGTCCTCGACGCTCAAGTATGACGCGATTTGCTGCGTCAATTCTTGAGCTGCGGCTATGCCGCCCTGCTGCCCTTGCGCAAGTCCTTTGAACAGCTTTTCGTCTCCATTGATAACACAAATAATGAGAGGATTCTGGTCCTGAAGCGAGTCGACACAACGATAAGGTAGCAAACGGCGGGAACGTACTTCGAACATGTCGCGCTTGGAAAGCTGTCTATTGAGACTAGAGACCAAACGTTGATGCGCCTTGGCCTCTCGTTCGAACCTTCGCCGATGATCAGTCGAGACATCGGAAAAGTTGAAATGACCGACGATATCGCGGCCTCGAGGTTCGCGCGTCGCAACATTTCAAGCTCCAACTGGAGCTCAGAGAGGTGGCTTTCTAGATAGGCATTCCGCTTAACCGTCGCACCCGAGACGCCTAGAAGACACGAGTTTTAAAGGCGCGCAGCCAACGAGAAGAGACCAGTTACTTATGAGTTTGTTTAGGGTCTCGTCCCTGAAACCACCGGAAGTTAGTCAAGATGTGTGCACAGCTCGCGACGCGCCCACCACATCTGCGGGCTCGTCTCCGCCATCGGTTGCATGGCCATGGCGGAAAAGTGAGTGGGGTCAAAGAGAGGGCGAGACGAGACAGGTTTAGTCAATGTGAAGGTCTTTAAAGCATAAGTAAAATATGAGCAAGTCAAACTTGCTTCTTCGGCTTCTTTTTGCTCGGATAGAAACTGACGGGAAATGGAAATGTCATAATTTTAGTGGGTTCGAAAGTCACACGAAGCCGAGACGCGGCGACGAGGGCGCCATTGTTGGAGGTGATAATGAAACGCTGTTGTGGTGGAAGATTCTATCGTGATGGATCAGTCGACGGCCAACTTATTTTAATTACGCAATCAGGAAACTCCTTAACTCCGACGCAAACAAGGTATCGAAACACAACCAGAATCACTTCCCTGCATTGCTATGCATGTCAGCTGCGAAGCTATATTAGGTAGCTCGGAATCACGGAGATCAACAGCCACGGACCTCCTCTGAATTTGCAGCAGCCGGTTTTAAAAAACGGGCATCCTGGAGAGCGGGGACAGACATGACCGTAGCAGCACGCATCGCCCCAAGTACACGCATCCCCTGCATCAAAGAAATTGTTGACGTCCAACAACATGGGAACTAAACATACCTCTGTTGATCATCGGACAGGGCCCCAAACGTGCACTTTCACGCATCTCCTCCAGGTGCTCAGCATTCAGGAGATAATCGTGAGCGAAAGAACACTTCGCGCCGTGCTTGCAACGATCCGTCAAATAAAACAGAGTACAGGGAGGTGGTTTTTCTGGACAACTGGCTCAACAAATTAAGCAATCCGGTGTTGTACCCACTCACGCTTCGATAGACGCTAAAGCCAAAGCCGATTTATATCAGTACTACGAATTCGGCACGCAGTAGTAGTCGACTCAACGAGATCGGGATTAACGTGCCTAGTCCCTGGCGTAGCGTGCGCATAGCTGTAAGACCCTTCCCAGCTCGCCTCAGTCGAGGGGCTCCGCTCACGGGAACTCTTCTCGCTCGACTTGGGCGCCACACGTTGCAATGCACGAGAATAAGTGGGACCTGTGAAATCCACCTCGTCCGACTCTCTGATTGATATCTTCGGCGATTCATCGTGGCTTTTATCGCTGTCGGTTACCATCTGATTCGGTGCATTTGAAGGAGTGGTCCATCGATTTGGAGCAGCGAGTTTGTTCGTTATGAAGAGGTCTGGAATCTCAAGCGATGGAAGATTCAGCGCGGCTATCTCGGTGGCCATCTGGGTGTATCCCTTGAGAAGGATCAACTTTTCACGAAATCCTGCGGTGATCTGTGAATGGAGACTGCACGTATATCCATTATCGTGGCAGCCTGTAGTCTTGGTTTCAGAAAGGTCATGAACATCGTGCTGTGAGACACCGACCACCGAAAATAACTTTGAAGGTTTGGGGAAGTCGTATATCGTCTTCGAGGTGCACTGCAAGGCGAAATTTGTTCAGTCAGAAGCAGTATCCAGACCAAGCTGAGTTTGGAGCTGCCTTTTAATTTGACATCGGCTGCCTCTTTCGTACTTCCCACATCCACCATGGTGAAGCGTTCGGCGGCTTGATTGAATCCCACAACGAAATCTTCAAACACTTTATTGAGCGATCCGAGACCAACTCGATTGAAGGTGTCGGTCAGTCCGCGTCTATTGTAAAACAAGTATACCCAGAGTTGATAAGGTCTTGCGCCATAATTCGAGGAGAGAAACTGCCTAATCGAATCCGACAACGAGCGCGCGGCGAGATTGCCACCTTGTTGGCCTTGTGAAATCAGATCTCCCGAGAAAATAGCCCCGTCGCCGTCTATGAGCGTGATGATCCTATGGCCCTGCATAATTGTTATTTTTTTAGGTCTCGAGCATGTTCTTGATCACCTTTACAGAATCTCTCAAAAAATCCTTTTCCTTTACCGTCTCGTCCTGCAGTTTTCGAAGCCGAACACACTCTGTTTCAAGTGCGGTATGGGCGAGTTTGTAAAGATTTAATTCATGCTCAAGTTTCCGAATCGTTTCCTGGGACAATCTTTCATAGCCCATGAAGTTCAATACTTGGTCTGAGGTCTTGTTTGTGTGCGTTCACTGGAGAACAGAAAGGACTTGCTCTTTAACTGATCAAAACCGAGCTCACTAGTCATGTTCAGGAACAAGAAGGAAAAGAAGGGAAAGGAAACAAACATTTGTTGATACTCTTGCGAGACGGGAGAAGGATCATGAGTAGCGACCTCCATAGCACAAGAAACTGACTAGCACAGCGGTCAAGAACAAGCTTATAAGTCGAAGTGCTGCAGGATTCGGCATGTCGATCCCACACGTCAGGGCTGCAGGAAGCGGCGTGTTTGATGTGGAAATGCCAACAGCACGAGTAATGCAAAATTGGCGCCTGGGAACGAGGCGGCGGAGAAGTGAGTTCGACCAGGGGTAAATCAGCGGGAAAGTATGCAGACGTAAGGCCAGAGGTAAATGTCGATGGCCCATTGAAAGGAATGCGCAGCAAGTGAACGGCGACCAGCAGTGGCGTAGTGGTCTTGATAGGCCTCACAATGTCCGACACTGTCGTTACGGTGAACGCCGGGTCGCCACAGCCACCGTTACAGTCGCGTGACAGCGTGACATTCCTGCCTCTCTCTCTCTTTCGCGACACCATCCTCTCCTTCCTCTTCCTGGTCCATTCTTGACGCGTTCCCCCTTTCCAACGTCTATACTCGTCCATGTCTGCTCTTTATGCGACTCTGCAGGTCTCCCCGAAGAAGAAACGGTGCCCTCCAGAACGCGACGATGATACAACAACTCCCAAGAAGCTCAGGACCGCGTTTGTGTTCCCGTCGTCCATCTCATTTCTTGCAGTTGACATAGATAATTCCTTTAGAGCACCAAGCCACCGCATCTCTTCATCCCGTAAAGCTGCAGAATCGCGTCCTCTCGAGCTGCCACCCCATCTGTCGCGGCTTTGCACCATTCATACAGGGCTCCAGCACGCTCTCTCTCATGCACTAGCGACCTGCGCCGTATCCCCGACTTCGGACACCGGCATTGTCCGCAATGTTCTGAACAACCTGTCTTTGAGCACCTACTCTGGGTTATCGACACAATTTGAAGTTGCGGATCTACGCAGACTCTGCTGGGTTTGGGAATGGGATGGAACTGCACTCCCTTTGAAAGCCTCCTCGTCGTCTGCGGAAGATAACCCCTTCCTGGACGACCAGCCAGCTCAAAAGGACTGGACACGGGGTGCAATGGGAATTGTTCTCAGTCCTGCTACTCATCATTCAAGAGCAGAGGGTAAAAGAACACCTGCGTACGGCATAGGAATCGAGGTTGAGATGGACATTGACAAGGACATGCTGGGTGGCATGGCCGCCGTTGCTCGCTGGACAGCTGCTGGGGAGAGTCGTCGGCAAGCGTTTCGCGAAAAAGTTGACAAGTGGGTGATGGTGCGTCCTCATTCTTTCCAATTCTTTGCATGTATTCAATGGAATTTCAAAGCTCCATGCCGGTGTCAATCCTGTCCCTCCGATTCCCTGCGCAGACCTCCCTCGTCTCTCCCCATCCACTAAAACAACATCTCTTACGCGCACTCTTGCTTCACTATCTCCTAAAGCCTCGCTTTCGCCCTTCAAGCTTCCCGCAACTCCTTCATCTCCTTCCCGCTCACCATCTAAATCCAAGACCGTCCCTCATCCGTTTGCGATCCCCTTCCCTCTCACGTCTGGTGGTGGCGCCAAATCTCCTACCAAGAGTTCCCTGCCCTTCCCACAAACGCCGTCGCGATTGAACGGCAACGCGGCAGAGCTCACACCGCGCACTCCGAGAACCTCCGTCTCTTCAGTTTCTGAAGCTCTTCCGCAGCCCTCTACGCCTGTTCATCAGCGTGGAGGCACTGCCGAAACGGTCCCACAGACACCGACCTCCTCTAGGCGCGCGGCCCTCTATGAACGTCTCCGCCAACGGTCCCTCTCAGCTTCCCCGACCAAGGCTGCCAGTAGCGAGATCAAGGGTGGAAAATTGACGCGCGACCAGATGTTGAAAATGGGACAAGATGAGCTGCGTCGCAGATGTCTATTGGGCCGCCTCGGAGGGATCGCAGAAAGTGTTTGGATGTAAGGATTTTTCCGTCCCTGTCAGGATCTGCGTTGATTTCATTTGTGCAGGATGTTTTCGACCCCTGCGCCAGGGTCTACTGCTTCGCCCTCCCCTCGCAAGCGCCGTGCGCTGCCCATGTCCGAGGTGACCTCCGCCATCGTCAAGTCATCGCCCGTCCCTCTATCTTCGGCCGAAGCCGTCGATTCTCTGGTGATGCTCGCGAAGCTGTGTCCCTTCTTTCTGAAGCAGCTCAACATCGCCGGCGAAGAATGGCTGGAGATGCCCGCTTCGTCCGCTGGAAGTACCGAAGGCAGTCCGTCCAAGAAGCCGATGGTGCCCGGGAGCCCAGGAGGTGTAATTGACAGTGCGGAAGCGCTCGTCACCAGGAGCCCGCGGACAGTCAAGCGTGAGGCCGGCGGGCTGCGCGAAGTCAGGGAGATTATTCGCAGGGAGCTGGAACTTCAAGACTGATCATTTGCTCTTTCCTCTCTCTTGCTCTTCCCACTTTAATGCTCCATTTATTCTTATATCAGTGCATCTGCTTTATCTCTTAGATAATTGTATCATAGTGCTTGCATGTACATATATACTGCTCGAATGCGTCACCCCTCTTCCAGACTTCCATACGCCCACAGTCGAGGAAGGGATTTTGATTTCACCATGTTCATCCAACGTCGGATGCTCAGTTCATTTGCAGCACTTCTTGGCCAACAGCTGATATTTCCAGGGAACCCGATGGCACCAAAAGTTTTACTAGACGCTCGAATCGCTGTTACTTAGTACTCTCCGTATCGTATTCAAGCAAATGTGGTTCAGCATTACGCTATCAGTCTCATTAAAATTCCTTTGTACAGGATATTGTCAATGACTGTCCGCCTTGACTGCTACCCCACCGTTGACTGCAGAGGCATTGCGAGCCGCCGCCACCCTCTCTCTGACGGCGCGCTCAAACTCGGCACAGTCGACGACGCGTCCCTCCCGCCGACTCGTCTCCGCCGCAAAGACAGTCATATGGCTCTTCACCACTTCCGCAAGGGTCGTGCCCAGCGCCTCCTGGCGTCCGGTCCGGACGGCCTCCACAAACGCGCGGATGAGGCCCAAATCGCCGCCGCCGTGTCCGCCACCCTCGTCCCGCGGGACGCTCGTCGTGCGCTTGCCGGTGGTGAAGTCGTGCATGGTGAATGTGCGCATGTCGCCGATGATCTCGCCGTGCGTGAAGTGCAGGCGCACCTGGCGGTCGCAGATGAGCGACGTGAACGCGACCATGGTGAACGACGCGGTCGCGCCATCCGAGAACTCAAAGTTCACGATCTGGTTGTCACAGACGTCGTTGGATGACTCGTAGACACACTGGCCGTATGGCCCGGTGCGCAGTGCTTGCGTGACATTCTCGATGTCCGGTACGCCATCGACGAGCGGCGAGACAGGCCAACGGGTGTTGCCACGAGAGACAGCATCCAGGTAGACTGCGCAGAATTAGACAACGTGTTCGAGAGGAAATACCAACAAGTGCTCACTCTTCTTGGCGCTGTACGCACAATCCTTTTCTATAGGACAGTCGAGGCAGCGGGTAGCAGCACCAGCTGCTACAGGTTTGGATGATTTGCGGAAATGTTGGAGGGAGCCAAAGGACGAGACGCGAGAGGGCGTCGACGGCGACAGCCAATAATTGATGAGATCGATGTCACTGGATTAATTTTCAACGACAGCAGTCTAACCTCCAATGACCGAAAACATACTGGCAGCATTTTGCCATGAGAGAAAACGAGCTGTCCTTCTCCGTGGCCCAATTACCACGGACATAAGAATGGGCAAAGTGGAAGTACCCGACCGGTTCAACCTGGACGATATTGACAAGTTTTCCGAGGGCACCAGAGCGAACGTGTTCTGTAATTTCGCGGCTGTACGGGGAGTAGCGCATGACTGGACACGCATTAGAAAGGGAGCTGGTACAGAGCATCGTACAATACCATGTCCCATGCCAAAGATGGTACCAGCGCGGTTGACCGCGTCCTCGATTTCGAGAATGTCTTCGAGACTGGTCGCCATCGGCTTCTCGCAAAGGATGTGGTATCCCTGCGCTGCAAAAGCGAGAACGACCTCCTTGTGCATCTGGTCTTGAACCGTGACGACCACCGCGTCTGCTAGACGCCTGCCGATGGTGTTAATCGTCTCCTCCGAGGCCGCATGGAGGTCCTGCCAGGTGTTGAATACAAGAGTTTTGTCGACGTTGTGCTGCGTCGCGTGTCGGTTGAGATGAAGATAACACGGTGATAAGAAGGAGGGAAGTGTCACCTGGTCTGCGAAGCGGCGCTGGGTCTTTGGACGAGGCTCGGCGATTGCTACGACTTTACAAAAGTCGGGGGACACTAGGGCGTACTCTGAGTAGGCGTTTCCGCGCTGGCCACATCCGATGACGGCCAAGGTGACTGGGGATCTGGGGGCGGGGGGCATGGTGGCTTTGCTTGACTTTCTGTGGAGGATGTTCTTGGTTGTGGACAGCAGATGGGACATGGCAGTAATCTTATTCGACTCATAAAGCAGGGTACTGTCATTAGTGCAGGGCTGTACAGGGGCTTGTTTGGCCTTGCTTTGAATGCTACACGGTCACGACGCATGCCTCGCATCCTTCCTCGTCTCGTCAAGCTGCCGTTGTCTGGCACCTATCCCTTCCCAAATAACAAGCCCCCCATCCCCCTGCGCAGACCAGTCCCCCCGCTGCACTCTGTTCTCCCTCAGGACTACTCGCGCTCTGTCCTGCTGTCCCCAGGAAATATCATCACAAACTCAGACGACTATGTCCACCACAAGACCATGGCTCCAATACCTGCTCGGCGCTTGCGTAGGCGGAGAGGCTCGCGACAAACAGGCCCGGCCGAAGACGGACGTCGAGAGATGTCAGCTCAGGAGCGGTTGTGGTGGTCCAACCCATACCGTACGCGGCCAAACCCGAGTCTGAGCATCTTTAACCCCTTTCCCAGTCCGCATGCTCGCAAGCCCGATCCGCCAGTGCTTCCTGAGTCAACGCTATCTCCCCACCGGTATTTCTTTCTCTGTTCATCCTGCTGGATTTTTTTTTCTAACGATAACCAGACCTTATGATCCGCCTGGCGGGAATGCGCGTCCCTGAGCACATGCAGCAGACGCGCAAAGGCGCGTCCCGAGTCATTTTTCCGGACGGCTTGCAGCACCCTGAGTTTAAGAAGCGCAAAGCCGGCCGCGGTAAATACATCATGTGCTGTCGCGCGGCCCTCTCTATACTCGATCGACCAGGTTTGCCATCTGCTTCATATTCACGACGACCAACTAAACGAATGCCGTGCAGCCAGGTTCAAGAACCTCGGGGCCGCGCCCCGTCCCCGCCTTGGGGATCACATCGCGCACCTCCTGCGCCTGCGCGTCCTCCAAGAGCTGCTACTGCTCGCCAGGGCTCTTGAAGCCCTCTACAATACACGCACCGGGCCCGCTCCTGTGCGCCCTCCCGTCCTCCGCCGCCTCACGCGCGCGGAATGGACCCAGTTGCGAACCACCGGTATTCTACCACAGCCAGGCGCGCTGGCCGTCCTGGTCGTCCCTCCCGTGAACCGCGATCCTACGACAAGGCAGCGCCCCCCCGCCTCTGATGCCATGAGTGATCGCCCGCTAACAGATCCATCGCAGCCGCATCCCCCGCCTCCGCCGAAGCGTGCCGCGCCGCCGCTCAGCGTGCTGCACCCAACGCGCACGCTGCCGCCTCCGACGTCCGTCTCGACCCACATCGAGCCCTCGCCGTCCGAGTTCTGGGCGGGCGTTCGGCGTGAACGTGCCGCTGCTGAGGCGCCTGCGGCGTCGTTCATCCAAAACCTTACCCCATCCAAAGAGGAGGAGGTTACCGAGGTACGTGTGCCGCCGCACGCTGAGGAACGGGTGCCGCTGTACAACGGAGTGGTTCTGTTCCCCGGACGCGTCCAGCGCGCGCGGCTGCATACTCTGTTGACGAGAATACTCGGAGTGGAGGGCGCGTGGCGGTTCAGTGCGGGCTCTGGAGAGGAAGGCGGAAAGGCGGAAAACCGCGACGGGGATGGGATGCGGAAAGGGGACAACAAGGGCAGTCACGCGTTTCTGCTATGCGCGTCGGATGAGGTAGATGTTGCAGCCCTGGGCATTGCGCTGTGGCGTATTCGCATGTGGGAAGGTGGCGGATGGAGATTAGACGGAGAGGAAGAGGAAGAAGAGCGGTGGCCCTGGGTGGAGGAGAAACGAAGCAAATGAAGAAGAATGCGATTTTGTTTCAGTATCTGTACATCTACTCGACAATCATCGGCGCTACTTGCGGTTCGAGGGCCGCCGCCTTGCTCTTTGGCTCGGACAGCACCTCGGTGCCCGACCAGAACTTGGGCAGCTCGTTGCCTGGTACAAACAGCCGCTCGACGCCCTCCTCCGTGATAACACACATGCGAATCACACCGCCGGACGAGCCGTCGCGCGACATTGCTAGTGAGAGGGCTGGGGACACGAGTCAGTGAGTGTGCAACAATTATGGCAGACGCGACGTACTGTTCTTGACAAATTCGACCGTCTGGTCGCGCCCCCAGCCCTCCTTGTACGTTGCGTCGCAGTACCCATACACATACGTTGAACCAGAACCTGAGTGCGGTTCAATCAATTTGAATGACTTGGGTTAAGACGATAGACCATACCGCCGATGGCCCAGGGCTGGCGGAAAAGGCCGCCGCCGACAGGGATGTTGTACACGCTGGGCCCGACCTCCTTGTCCCATCCCGCAACGATGATCCCGGCGAGCAGCTGATCCTTGTTCTCGTAGCATAATTTGTTAAACACGGACGCGGCGGTGTGCACAGGGGGCGGCGTGCCCGTGGATTGGCTACGCGGCGAGTGTTAGCGAAAAAGAGTTGCGTATATAAGGAAAGATAGAGACGCGTAAAGTTGGAGGTAGTAGTGAACAATGTCCGCGACGGCCTGGGTGTCTGCTGCAGAGCCCGAGCGACAGCAGTAGACGCGGTCGTGGACATGGGTGAGCTTGTCGGTGACCCTGTTTGCGATATAGCTGCCCGTAGTCGTGCGACTGTCTGCGCCGATGACCACGCCGTTTGAGAATTGCACGGCCATAATTGAGGTCTACAGAAACAAGATAAACACGCATGGCGCTGGAGGGGAACAGACTGGCGCACCCCGAGGTTGACCTCGCCGGCTTTGAGCGCCTGGAAATCGATGCTTTGCATTTTCGAATAGCCTGGTGAAAGCAGGAGGAAAGATTCAAACGCGTAAGCTATACGTCACGCGTTCGTCCAGTTCAGCCATGTCCCTCCAGTCTCAATACAAAGACCTCAAGGCTTCCTTCTCCGCCCAGCCCCCAGACCTCCCAAAGTGTGGCCGCCTCTTGACCCAGCTCAAGGTTTCCTTCCTTTGTTTTTTCTGTCGCATTTACCGTGAATTTACTCGATTATTCTAGCTTGGTCTGATACAGGCCGGGTTACTCTTGCCGCAGGGAGACCTCAACCCAGCCGACCTCGTCGTCGCGCGTGCGTATCTAACGCGGTCACCACCGACAACAGGCTCACTCTGATTTAGGCGAAATTCTCGAGATCGGCGCATTCTGGAGCATCCGCACACAAGACGTGCCCTCGTTTGACCGCTATTTCTCCCAGCTCCAAACCTTCTACACCGACTATGCGTGCGTCGTTTGTACGCGCGTTCAAATAATTTAATGTGTTAATCATTGGCCAGCACCCTCCCGCCGTCGCAGCACGAATACCCGATCCGTGGGCTGCACCTCATTCGCCTGCTGACGCAGAACCGAATCGCCGACTTTCACACCGCGCTCGAGAGCCTGCCCGCCGCGGCCGTCGAGAGCCCGTACATCGCGCACCCCGTCAACCTGGAGCGCTGGCTTATGGAGGGCAGCTACGCGAAGGTCTGGGGTGCGCGCGCCGAAGCACCCGCAGCAGAGTACGGGTACTTTGTCGACAGCCTCATGGGCACGATCCGGTTAGTGCGGGTGTCGCGTGGAACGAGACGTGTGCTCAGATATTATTTGTGTACAGGAATGAGATCGCGAGCTGCGAGGAGTCGGCGTACGAGAGCCTGCCACTGAAGGACGCGACAACGCTGCTGTTCTTTACTTCGCAGCGTGAACTTCTCGTCTTTGCGCAGGAGGTGCGTGTTCAAATTTCATCGAGCTCTTTCTTCCTTAACGCGATTTTTTTTTTCTCAGCGCGGGTGGGAGGTCAACCTGACTTTGGCCACGATCACATTCGCGAAAAAGGGCGAAGAGACAATGGACATACCAAAAGAGAAGATTATCGCTGGGTCGTTGTTGTATGCGCGCGAGCTAGAGCAGATCGTTTAGACTGGCAATTATAATTCCTAACCCTCAGTTCGCGAAAGCAAAAGGAAATTTATTCTGTTACACTACTCCAAGCCCGACACGAGAGCCTCCTTTGCTTTCGCCTCTGCCTCGTCAAACAACTCTTTTGGCACCGCAACGTGCTGGCCGTTTGATTCGGGGCCGATCCACGACATCTCGAGCTCAAAATCCTTCTCCTTTGCGTCTTCGTGCACAAGGTAGATGCTGCAACAGGTCGTGAGCATTAGAATTCAAACAGCAGAAATCCACGCACATGCGCGCTGCTTCAATGACCGCCTCCCGCGCAGTCAGTTCCGACAGCTTGAGCTTCTCGAGCTCCGTTTTCGCGAGTTGACGGCCTTTGCCGACCGCCGCGCCGTGGTAGCCCTTGACCGTCCCGTAAATTTCATCCTAGAGCAAGCAGCAGGATGGACGCACGAAGAAGACGCCGCTCGGCTCGATGACATACAGGGCGGGGCCGTCCTTGTCGACCGCACCGAGGATGGTGCTGATACCGAACGGCCGCACTGACGAGTAGAGCGTATACATCTGCACAAAGTGACCCATGCGGTCGGCGAGGGTCTGCGGATATCAGGTACGGGTAACTGGTTGACGCAGAAACGGGCGTACTTTCAGAGTCGGTGCGGAGCGGTAGAAGTCGCGGTGGGATGCAACCTCGTCGCGTGCGCGGTTGGCGACCGTCCGGCCGTCTGCGGGCAATCCGGCGGTGGCCTGAGTAGACAGAGTCAGTGCCGGCTTTGCGCGCAAGGGGTTTAGCGGCGCACCAGGCCAATATGGCGGTCCACGGTCTGGATACGGCGATTCGCGCCGGGGACAAGAAGTTTGGAATGGACGAGCTTCTCTACAGCGAGGACGACGCCATCCTTGACCTTGAGGCCGATTGCGGTCCTGGCAGGAAGTGTTACTCGCAGTTGGATTTCAAGCACGGAAAGTGTACCCCGAGTTCTCGACGGCCTTGTTTGCATACTCGACCTGAAATATTCTGCCGTCCGGAGAGTATGTAGAAGCTGAGAGATCATAGCCTGTTCCGATGGAAGTCATGGCGGAAACTTGACGACAAAATGAGTCCCAAGATGAGTGCAGAGTCTGCTGCCAGTGGGTGAAGGCACGTACCTGCAAGGTGAAGGAGACGGACAAGAGTCGACGCGTAACGCGTCTCTGCACCGCCACGCATTTCCTCGTGCACTCATGTCGGCAGACGACTGGGGCTCTCTCCTCGCTGCTCACCCAATATTCTCCCCGTCCCCCACCCAGTCTGCCGGTGAACTCGATGCTTCAACCAGCAGCAATGGCGCTGCACGACGCCAGGTCATGATTCTCAAAGACGCCGACCTCGTTGTAGCAGCTGGTGCAGAAATTCGCATCGCATCCCTTGGTGCTGCGCGACCCGCGGGGGCAAAGGGATACAAGGTATTTTTCTCGTTCGTATGTCACTCATCGGTGTCCAACGGCTGCTAGACTCTCCACACGCCAAACCTCCAATTCGAAATCCACCAAATCTCTCTCAACCCCAGCGGGAAACTTCTGGCAGTGGCCGGCGCGACCCAGGTCGGTGCGGTTGTTCTTCCCCGTTCAGGTTTCGCGCGTCTTGTGCCAGATACGATCGATTGCAAGTGCGTTGACCTTCAAACGAGCCAACTGTTTCCCTTATCCTTTCTACAGGTCGCTGCAAATCGGCCAGTTTTATCACGCTGCAAAATCATCTCCCCACATCGCTAAAATTCAATGGCATCCTTGGGGCGATTCCGGCTCGACGCTCATGGTCATGACTGAAGACGGGAAGTTGAGGTGCGTCTGTCTTCCTTCATGGCATCTCACACTCACGCATTTCTAGAGAATACGACATCTCTGTGGACACCGAGGAGCCCCAACAAGTCCTGTCTTTTGTTCCGGAGAAAAAGACAAAGTCGTTTGTGGCGGAAGACGCGTCGGAGCGCGAGGTCGCGTCCTTTTCCCTGGGGCAGGGGCGCGCTGACTGGGGCCCGCTCACCGTATATGCCCTCATGAAATCTGGTGACATATACTCGATATGTCCCTACATGCCCGAGAATGCGCAAGTCCTTTCTCATTCCTTCGATCTTTAGCTCCGTGTTAACGTCTCTCCAGTTCCATCCCGTCCTCATACGTTCACTCGCTCGAGTGTTTCATTTCTGCCAAACAAGAGTTTCTCTCGCAATCACAAGAGCGCGGCAGCTCGTCCACGACGCGGAGTCTCTCCACATTATATGACTACCAACATAAATACATCACGGCACTGCTCAAGCAGCTTCCACCAGGCACAGTCTTCCCCGCGTCGTCGCGTTCGGTGCTAATGCACCCGCCAACAACCATCAAGGCGCGCCCCGCGCGCCAGGGCCCGTTCCTTCTTCAGCCCGAACCACGGGCACTCGCGGGCAGCGACGGCGGTGATGCCGCAGATATCATGTACCTCGCGTTTGGGTCCGATGAGGACGCTGAGGATGACGGCGAAGGTGGGGGAACTGAGCACCTTGGCGTCGTCGTTGTCTCGTTCCAGGATGGCAAAGTTGACGTGTGCCTGGACGTCGAAAAGGTGGAGGCGCGATGGGACATGGGCGGCTCGAAGCGAGAGGCGGAGCTGCCGATGCTCGCTGTATACGAGACGATTGACCTTGGTCTCGTCACGATGCTCGCCGGCCAGCTTGGGCTTTTGCAGGGGAATTACCCTGTTTTCCTCGCGGACCCAATCCACGACGACACGGTCTATGTGTATCACGCCTTCGGAGTGCATACACTGCACCTCGGACCCTTGCTGCAAAGTCTTGCCTTGGCTCTGAGGGCGGGTGACGACGATGGGACTGCCCTCAGTGCTGCGCTCCAGAAATCTGCGGGGACATCGGTCACGCCGATCCTGACTACTTTCTCTGTTGAGCGAAGGTTCGTTTACTCTATGCTCCATTTCCAGGATTCTGACCTGTTGGCAGGTGCTCGAATCCAGTTATTGCTGTCGCCGTACCGAACGATGTCTACCTCACGTACAGCATATTCATTCTAACCTCTGCTATGCGTATTACAACTTTCCCCCTCAATCTCCGCTCCGACGTCCCCCCCTCGCGCGCAAAATCCCAACCCCCGCCCAGCTTCCAAGAAGACAAAACACCGATATCGGCTGGCCCAAGCAAGTGGCTGACCCCCCGCGACGGACCGTCGGCATACGTCTCCCTGCTTGGAAACGCTCCGTACACACCACCAGAGTGCCTCACGCGCGCAAGCTCCGGCCTCCCTACAAATCCGCGGCTGTCCCTGCCACCCTCGCCCTCCAAGAACGGTGGGAAGGGCGAGTTCATGCTGACACCAGACGTCCTGCGCTACCTCGCCACGACAGTCGGTGCGCTCAGTGCGCAGATGCACGAGGTGCAGCTGGCGTATCGCGCAGCAGACGCCCGCGTGACGCTGCAGCAGGCGGAGCAGACGCGCCTCGTGCAAAAGTGCGCGGAGATGGAAGCTACTGTGAGCGTGCTACGAGGGGCACGACGGGCAAAAACTGAGGAGCGGGTCGCGCGCGTGCGGGAGGAGCAGCGCGCGTTGCATGGGCGGTTGGAGCGGATGCTGCGAGGTTTAATGGACCGCGCGTCGCCGGAGCTGAGTGAGTACGAGACGAAGTGGTTCGGGGAGTTGAAGCGGATGCAAGGAGAGGTTGTGGGTGCGGGGAGGTATGATGAAGGGTCGTTGGTTGCAAGGACGCGGATGGTACGTTGCTTTTTTTTACTTTTACTGTTTGGTTGTTAATCTTCGTAGCTGGAGCGTGAGTACGAGCGGCTAATGCCGAGCCTCAAGGCGCTGGTTGAAAAGGAGAAGGCCCGGAGCAAAGTCGCCCCAAATCTTGGCGCGTCACAGGCGTTCGAATTCGGCGCGCGCTCGACCATCGAGTGAGCATTTTCCCAGCTAATTCTTTCGAAGTTTACTCAGCCTTTCCAAGGCAAGCACGAATATCCAAAGTCGAAGATGAGCTAGTGAAGCTCGCTGCTAGACTGGAGATTGCGCTCAGTCGACCTCCGTCGGAACGCGAGTCGTAGGCACGATGTGTTGTACTGTTGCTTTGCTCGGTGCCATGTTGGTTGTGAAGGAACCGGCTGCTAATGCATGGACGAATTGGGAAACACAACTCCAAGTGCCTGATATGGTAACCACAGGTTCGGCAGCGATGTGGGATTTGTATATGCGAAGTACATGAGGGGTCGAGTTCATTATGGAGGCATTAATCAATAAACATAACGGACTAACCAACGTCAGTCAATGGAGACCGCACGGAAACGTGAAACTCACAATCTTTATTCTCGTGATCGGTCAGATCGTCAAAGCTGGAGCAACACAATCAGCAAGCTGAACGGGTGGATGAGGCTATTGGAGACTGACGCTTGTTTGTGGGATATTCTTTCGTCTTCAAGCTCGCCATTGGCTTTGGTTGGCTCGAGGGCCTGTGCCCGCCGTTTGAGGACGTTGAGGCGCATGAGGTGCAGCCGCAGGAAGACGATTGCAACCATCTGGACGCCGTACATGACAAGATGCGCTATGAAGGCGCGAATATAGCGCGGTGAATCGTCGGCACGGAATACTTGCGGTCCACTAGCAAACACAGTCGCTTAGCACAGAGGTTGACGGGGAAGTTTGAACTTACATGGCATTTCCAAGAGCCCATGCAATGAAAACCAAGCTGGATGCGACGACTTGTTTAGTCCGCTGTAAGCCGCGTTATTTTAAGAGCGTGCGCTTAATCAGGGGTGAGACTTACGCCGGCAACCTACATTGAGGGAAGATCAATACACCGTTGGATGCCAAAAACGAACTAACATTGTTGGACATCACAGCCAAGTTCAGGACTGCGACCGCTCCGAAACCCTGCATGCAGCTGGTTCGTGTCTCACGTTAGCCGCGACGAATTCGGCATTGATTGAACCCACTAGAATGCGATGAGGAGCCCGACTTTGGTGTGGCTCGTGGTCTTGACACAAATGAACACGATGGTTCCTGCAATATTCGGAAGGGTGTAGATCTACAAAAATTTAGAAAGTCATTCGACCTTCGTTCCAATAAAGGACGCACGAAAGCAAGAACCAGCTTCTGGTTGTAAACTTTTGAGAGGTATGCCGCGCTGAACAAGAAGATCATGATGATGCTGCCTTGCGCAATTGCAAGCAGATAGGTTTGCAGCGTGGTAAAGCCCTAGTCGAAACAATGAAGTGGGAGTCAATTGCAGCCACTTAAGACACGTACGAAAGCAACCAGGATGAGGTTCGAGAAGGCACCTGCAAGGGGGAAAATTGAGACATGTATAAGCTGGTTGTGAGGTTCGGGTGACACCCACCTAGTCCTCCGGTGGGCAGCGCATTGGTAAACGATATCAATGTGACCAGCCAAACAATCGGATCCTTGAACCCTTCCCATGCTTGGTGCATCTTGAATTCGCGGTTCTGTATTCCGGTTTCGTTCTTGCGCACACGCTCAGCAATGAGAAGACGGTCCTCGGCTAGAACGGAAACGTAGGCAAGACAGTTCGCGAAGAAACGGTGCCATACTTACGCGACCAGCAAGTTGCGCGCATCGGGCTATCAGGAAGCCACCACAAAACAAACAATCCCCAGACGAAAGTTAAACAACCCAGCAGCTGCATAGAGGATGGGCACCATTTTCAGTCAAGACAGAAAGCACTGCACCAACCGTAAATAGAATCTGCCAGTTTTTCAAGGATTGGCCATGGATTTGAGAAATACCGTATCCGATCAAGCCGCCTGGCCGACGGACGGGTTAGAAAATGGCGTCTGGATGGGCCATACAACGTACCAACGCACTGCTGGAACCCGTTCATGGAGTAGAACATCCCGATGACCAGTGCTTGTTCTGCTCGTGTGTACCACATAGTCGACCTGCAAATGTGGTTGAGAGATACAATTTTGTTTGAAAAACCCGCCCACTTACAAGAATACGAACGCGGGCTGGCAAACGGTCTCAAGTACGCCTAAAAGGGTCCGTACAATAACCAGACCGGTGAAATTTTTGCAGACTGCGGTCATAGCGAGGACAAGACCCCACGCCGCGATACAGAAGCCCAAGTATTTTCCAACAGGAAGGCGTTGGATCAACCTACAGATACAGTTTAGAACAAGGTGAATGTTCACAGATCCAACTTTCCTATTGGTCGGAAACTCCCACACGAGGCTAACTGTCTGTCAATCAAGCACACAGAATCAACGGGAAGAGAACGTACATCGCAATGTATACTTGATGCATTTTAGAATGTTTCGCTGCCTTTATGAACGAAAATGACTCACCACATGTAGTCAACCACGCATATTGTTGACCATGAAGATCGGTGTCCTTTATTATACCTGTTAGAAGTTGAGAAACTTCATTTCGGTGCTGTCCGAAATTGCTGCACCCATAATGCTGGCAAAGTTGAGGGTCCTGAAACAAAAACGGTCGAAACACTTCCAAGACAGATGTCAAGTAATTTACGCACCCTTTATCCAGGGTCTGAGCAACTAGGTGATCGGCGGTGAGTTTTTTATTTCGTTCGGAAGCGCTGTCTTACAATAAGTGACGACCATTACCACCAGCACCCGCTTGTGCACCATCCATCTCAAACGCTTGTTTGTCTCCTCATCAATGACGACTGGCTCGTGAGCCTGAGTGGCGAAAAACTGGGCTACTTCAGCGTCGATGCCGGCTGAAGGAGGCATCGCCAAAAATATCAGAGAAAATTTAGGACGTCTGTTACAGTCGCACGAACCCTTCCCATAGTTGGTGGATTCGCTTGTGAAGGAACCGACATCCTTCGCGTCTTCGATGCGGTCCTCACGAGCGGATTCTTTGAGAGAAGCCATAATGTATTGCGGGGAGCGGGGAAGTGACCAAAGCGGCGCGTCCAGACGCGCTTTACTTATATCGCCGCTCTCGTGCCAAGAAATGCGCCAGTCTGCTGACGCTTTCCAAATGCCAGGAACAATTCATTTCGGGCCGCGGAGGTGTTGATTTACGATAGTCCGCTTGAGAATTTAAACAGAGCACCGAAGAAAATAATAGACGCGTCGGGAAGTAGTCCAGGTTGCAGATATTGTATGAATTGTCGCGTGAATAGTTGCTCGATGTCTTCTGGCGCGCTCTGCACATATCAGCGGGCGCGCAGAGCGCGTTTTGGCGGCGACTCCGAATCGAGGTCGTGGTCATGAGACAAAGGTCTCGCCGGCCCGTCAGGACGGGCCGTGATCTCCGTTAACAGACCGGAAAATAGTATTTCAGCCAAGCTCGATATCCTGACAATGGAGGCCGACAGCTTGCATCTTTTGAAGGACAAACACAACCCGTTACTAGCAATATGCAGGCTACTGGGCGTGTCGCCACCTTGCAGCATATAAAAAACCTCACAAACTGCCTCGTCAACATCAAGGATGAGACGGGTGAATTCCTGATGACCCTCGAGGACGGCCGTGTAATCGATACGAAGGGCTGGAACGATTGGGAGTGGACCCACGGAATAGGTTGCCACGACTTTTGCAGCCCAATTTCAAGAAACTGACCCTCCGTAGGGTTGTATGGGTTGCTCAAGTTGCACGAGATCACTGGCGACGCGGAAGCCCTGCGAATTTCTCTTGCCTGGTTCCGTGAGCGTTTCGAGGTCGGCACTACCAAAGCAAGTCGAACCGTGCCAAAACCATTTCAAGCGAATTAATCGGCATTTGCAGAACATCAACACGATGTCGCCCCTGTTAACTGCAGCGTATCTCCACGAAATGAAAGAGGCCAATTACCTGGTCCATCTCGATTCGTGGGCCGAGTGGGTCATGTACGATTTGCCGAAGACAGACGAGGGCGGCTTCCAGCACATAACGTACCTCGTGCCAAACTACCAGCAGTTGTGGGACGACACCCTCATGATGACCGTTCTGCCTCTGGCAAAAATCGGCCTCGTTCTAGATCGGCCACACTACATCGAGGAAGCCAAGCGGCAGTTCATGCTTCAGTCAGTAATTTTTCATGTGCCTGTTCGCGTGCTTTACCTCGCGTAGCATCAAATATCTGCAAGATCTGAAGACGGGTCTATGGTTCCACGGTATGTTGGCCTTCAACCCTCCAGCCTGGTTTTGATCTCGCTCCTCAGGTTGGACCTTTGACGGGCATCATCACTTTGGCAATGCGCGATGGGGCCGCGGAAATTGCTGGGTGACCGTCTCCATCCCGGATTTCATTGAATTGCTCAAGCTGGGTCCTGGGGACGGCCTCCGCATGTTCCTTGTGTCGAGCCTCGTCAGGCAGATCGACGCTCTGGTCAAGTGTCAGGATGAGGCGACGGGTCTTTGGCACACGATCCTCGACGACCCGACGTCCTACCTCGAGGCTTCGGCTACTGCAGGCTTTGCGTACGGCATCCTGAAGTCTCTGCGCATGAGAATAATCCCTCGAGAGGAGCGATACGTGAAGGCCGCACAAAAGGCAATCCAAGGGGTGCTCGACAATATAACGCCCGAAGGGGAGCTGTTGCAGGTGTCGTTCGGGACCCCAGTTTTCGACGACGTCGAGGATTACAAGAAGATCAAGCTAACGAGCATGCCATACGGGCAAAGTCTGGCACTGTTGGCGTTGACGGAGCACCTGAGAACGTTTGTGTGAATAATTGTAGCAGGACATAGATGATCTTAAGGTGTATGTAGATTACTGTAGTACTATATATGATGCTATTGTTCCGCCAATGGTGGACTGGAGGGAGTTATGGTGTCGTTACTCCTGGGCAGACCAGCACTCGTCAAACTGAAGCGCCCGACGCTACCGTTTCTGCTCACGCTGCCGTTTCTGGCAGAACGTCGAATATCGTCGATGTGGCTTATTGCGCGTCGCCGCTGCGAACCTGGTGTGTGTGGATCGCGCTCAACATCGCGAAGTCGGTCGGGGACTTCACGAGGCGGCGTATGAACCATTAACAACGGCTAAAACGGAGGTCATTGAATAACCAGTATTTTGTCGAAAGAGTCTACGCACCCGTGCTGGAGAAAGTGCTAGCATACTAACGGCGCTCTGCTTGTGTAAGAGTTGCTGTTCCCTGAACCCAGGTGGCAGAATGAGGGTGGGCCGCTTCTTCCTAGAATACACAGGCCCAGCATGGGGCCCATCATCGTCCTCGGATTCTGTAACATCCGGATCGGATGGATCTTGCGTGGGCGACGCGGGCTCGTCTTCGGGCGCATCCCCTTGAGGTTCCCATGCAATGATGAAAACGCCCGTGAAGGTTGCGGCGCATCCATACAGGAAAGTCACAAGCTGGTGGAAGGACGCCTTCTTGAAATCTCCATAGAGGATGGCAGAGCCAACAATGGCCGACATGGTGAACAGGACAAATTGAATGGGAATAACGACCTACTAGGCGTTAGCGAAAACCAAAAGACATTTAAAAACACACCTTTGAATCAAAACGCATTAGAGCTCTATTAAGATACCGAATCTGGCCGACGCCAGTGAGTGCAAGCACCTGAATAGGATCAGGATCCAATAGACACATAGACCTAACGACGTACCGCAATCGTAGGGTACGTGATCCACTTTGTAAACATTTCAAACCATTCCATGGTTAGGAGTGTTGATATCGCCTTGGTGGAAAGTACAGTGAAACCACCTTGCGACTGCTCAGCACCAACGAACGAAAATAAAGAAATACACACCGAAAAGAGCGCACAGTCCAACATCCACAAAGACATACTGTTTCCCTGCCTTTCTCTCGGACAGAATAGAGAGAACAATCATGCCTACAGCGTAGACGCACGTATACACGATGAAAGGCAATTGAGAGATGGCGACAAGGAGGGCATCTGGATCCAGTCTGGTGTCCGAAGCATTGGATGCAAGAACCACAGTCGCTGCACACCGATGACCGCGATCAACATGCCCAGGATATCGCGCTTTCGAAACCGCTTCTCCAAGCATGAGCGGGGCAAAGACACAGTTGGCCATGAGCGCGAACTAGACGAGTCAGATTGATTTGGGCCCAAGAGAGAGGGACTAACAGTGCCCAGGGGAGCGACCACCGAAGCCCGGTGCCCAGGCATAGGAGATAAAATTGCCCAATTCACCGACATTCATGAGGGCGAATCCAAGCCACCTATTCGGGCGGATCAGCGATCGCGGAGGAGTGAATGGAGGCGTAACACACCAAACTTTGGACTTGAGATAATCGCTCTCATTTTCATCTTCAAAGTCCCTGCGGTTCCTCTTCCGCCGTCCGCTTCGGTACCCGGGCCCCATTGGCCTGCCCCTCCGTTATCACGTCCACAGGGATAAGAGAGGTCCTTTCGGACGAAATCCCATTCGCAGTCCGCCGCCGCTTTGACCGAAACAGGTTGGCCAAGAAGGTCTTCTTGGGCGAACCACTGATTTCATCGTCAGGAGGATGGAACTCGAGCCCGGCCGACTTGTGGAGCCATAATCGGGCCGTTGAGGCACAAGGATTGCTGCTTGAAGGGGAACGTCCTCCGAGTGGCCTTCCTCCCCTTGGAAGTATCCCACTGCTTCAGAAACGCCGTTCGGGTGGGGTGTCTTGGGCGTAGGCGTTGCTTGCCGCCGTTCCAGTTTCTCGGCCTCCACACGTTTGTGGGCCAGTTTCTGCAGGTTCAAAGCGAGAGATATGAGGACATTCCCGCTGATTGCAATCGTAATTCCGATCTATCGAGTGTGCAGGCGTGAACACGGAGCGAACCCAGACCTCCGTGAGACGTACGAAAGTCGCTGTGGTCATTTCAGGGAGCTTGCCGCCGAGGTCGAAGGCACTGAGCCAGTGGGGGCTGCGGGAGCTTGTACAAGCTCTGGGTAGCATGCTACCCGGGGGACAGGGAACGGCGCATCCGCCATGGCGGTTGGCTTGCGGTTGGCTTGCGGTTGGCCAAAGTTGACGAAGTTAGCAAGTCTTAGTAGTTCTATTTTTACATGCCAAAAGTGCTCAACATCAGCAAACTCGGTCGATCACTTGCGCTCTCCGTTCTCCCAATGCGCGCCCAACATACTCCCCATTTCCTGACCGCGTTCCCGGTATATTCCTCCGCGTTCCTGTCCCCGTCGCGCCTCGTTCTCGGCGGCGGCGGCGGCTCCTCCAGGACCGGAATCAAAAATAAGCTGGTTAGCACTTGTCTATCGTTGTCTGCCAGTGCGGGCTGACGGTGCGCAGCGCGTGTACGATGTCGGGGACGACAGGTCCATCACCTTGGTAAACGAACTGGAGCTGGAGCGCGGCGAAGATACCCCAATGAGCATGGCTACGAATCTCGAGGCAAGTACGTGTCACATACACTAGGCGCGCCGAATAAACCAGCACGCAGGCCGGCACCCTCGCATGCGGTATAAACAGTCCGAGGACAAGATGTCAAGGGGGAGAACGAAAACTGCCGTGTTTATGCGTTCAAGGAGGAAAAGTACGTCGAAGGGGGGAGGCCATAGTTTGCTGTCTCATAATCCGCGCAGACTCGGTCTTTGCGAACGCAGGGACCCTTGTATCCGGGGACCTTGATGACTTCCAGGTCTGTTCCCGGCCGTTGTTCGCGAGCAATGAATTAAACATGCGCAGAAAGTTACGGTGCTCTCGCCAGACGGAAAGCTGTTGTCGCCGCTGGTACCGGATCGGTATGCTCGGCTGTAGTATTGCTCGGATCCTCGCTCACAAAGTCTAGTTGCAACTCCTTTCTTTCCCATCTCTGGCACCAGCTGCATTGCCCTTGAAAACAGACAAGGAAATCTACGATGTGACTTTCTCCAGAACATGGTACTTTATTTCTTCTTTCCTTCTATCAGTCTCAAGCCCTATGGAAAGCTCGTGTCGCGACGACGGACAATCTCCTCGTCTATGCACTGCCGTCCGAAACCAAGAACTCATCCTCCAAAGACAAGAAAAAGGGCAAGCAAAAGGCAACGGTACTCTCCGACCTGGAGCTGCTGCAAACGATCGATCCCTGCCGCCGTTTCGGGTCGACGGGAAGCACATTCGTGCAGCGAGGTAGGTATCACGTCCATTGCAAATCGTGTCTGACGCATGCACATACAGGTTTCACCCGGAGAACGCTGAAATTCTGTACACCATCAGCAATACTGTCCCCGGCCGCTCACGCACTAAAAAAGCGGCCCCCGCAAGCGTTTGTGTGCAAGTGGAACACGGCACTGGGCGGTGGAAAAGGTCAGAAAAGTGGGGACAAAGGACTGACTTGTTTCGATGTCAGGTGGGTATCCTTTTCCCCTCTTACTAGTGTCACAAAGTCCAGCCCGAACGGAAACCTGCTCGCTTTGGATCTTCAGATTACAGCGTCGGCCTCCTGGATGCCAACACCCTCAGTGTCAGTGTGTTTTCAACTATGCTTGCATACATCTGAATGGTCCATGCAGCCCGTCGTTACGATTCTGAAGGCTCACGAATTCCCGCCGACGACTGTTAAGTTCAACCCGACGTCGCGACTGTTAGTGTCCGGCAGCGCGGACAACACCATCCGGGTCATTAACGTTCCCGAGGCTGTTGTCAAATCCTGTACGTTGTTCTCTCGCCGTTCAATAATGTGCTGACCACACGGACAGCTGGGGCATGGTGATTCTTATTTTAATAACGTTCCTTATCGCGCTGCTGGCATTCGCGGCTCAGCAATACAGCATAAAACTGTAGGGATGGCGCTGGGAGATGTTTTATATGTATGGAATACCACACGAATAATTAATAGACTGTTATATATTTTTACAAGGAAGGCACAGTTCAATCATAATCGTCGTCCTCTTCCAGTTTCCGTTTTATGCCGTTTGTGTGCTCGAGGGATGTCTGGACCTCCTCCATGGCGTCGCTATCCTCCTCCTCTTCATCACCACCCGCAAATAGGCCGTCCTCTTCCTCGCCGGCATCGCTGCCCTCGTCTACGGCCATTTGCGAGCCAATGCGGATGTCAGCCGAGGTGTCGATGGCGCTTATCGGGAACGGCCTCTTCGAATTCACGGACTGGCTCTTGCAGCGCTGGGTTGGGTTCGGGGCAGGACGCGGGGGTTCGGAGCAGGGCGCGGGACGGCTTGTTGCGGAATGGGTGCGGGCTCCATATCGTCGTCGTCCTCCGACTCGGACTCTTCGACCTCTTCAATCTCCTCGTCGTACAGTTTGACGCCGGGGGCGGCTTGTTGGGGATGAGGTCAAAGTCGATGGACGTTAGACATTCCGTGGCCTGGGGCATGCGCACGCCGAAGACCTCGGGGACGGCGGGTAGGGCGACGGCGTTGACGTCGGACGCGAGAGAGAGTATGTACTGTTAGACCGACTCAGTCATCGTGCGCGCAGACTAGAGAAGCGCAGGACCTCCTTGGGAACACGCCCGCCGAACTCCCAGCCCACGCGAGCCTGCACGGCCAGGACGACATCGTCCATCTCTATCTTGCCCGAGCGGCCAGCATAATCTGCGTAGACATTGGCATCGGTAAGGACCTGTGCTGTGTACCGCTGGGAAAAGTCGAGGAGCTGATGGAGGACTGCGGGCTGGACGTCCTGGACGGATGGGGTGGAGGAGAGGAGGAGGGCGATGGCGCGTGCGGTGGGAGGAAGATTGTCTGGCTTATTGGCCATGACCGCGTCTTGTTGCCGTCTGTTTACTGTCCGATGTCTCGCTGTGTTGACTGGTGTTTGGCAGGACGTCGATGAGTGGTCGGGTATGACGAGTAAAGCCGGCCGCGCTACCCACTCTTTCTCCCACCTGCCTTCATGTTCCGCTCAGCCATAAGAAAGACCGTCCTCTCTGCTGCCCGCCCCGCCGCGTCGAGGGCCGTCCAGCGACCCGTCCTCGC
>JARKID010000178.1:0-198444 GCA_029449255.1 Mycena polygramma | reverse complement strand
GGACGTCCGCGTCAGGGTCGCCGAGGGCGTCGTGACACAACTGGAGGAGGGGTTGGGTGAAGGAGCTGACGGCTCCTTTCATCCCGGAGATGATTTCAGGCAAGCGTTCCGACAGTGGATGAACGCTCGTTGAGAGAGCGGCTCTTTTTCTAGAGTGACGAGATCAGTACGTGTGGTCGAACGCAGGGGAACACAGCACGAACATAGTACTTGGAGATGAGGGGGTAGAAGGTGCCGAAGGCAGGAGCAAAGTCAGCGCCGAGAGCATTCGCCATCGCAGCGACAACGTCTCCCGCGGACGAGATCAAAACGGTCTCGTACTCCGCTTGGTCTTCAGGCGCCTCCTCGTCATCGTCCTGGTCGGGGTCTTGCTGGCATTCAGCCTTTTGGTCAAGGATGTCCATGGCCATCTTGGAGACCTCCTCCAAGTCTAGCGGCACTTGAGTACATGTCGGGCGAAACTAAAACAGGTATACGTACGGCCATCCAGGAAGCCAGGGCCGATTTTGTTGATGGTCTCGGCAAGACTGTTGCAGAGGGTGGTCACTACAGATCTGCAGAAAAGCGGTTAGCAAAAGTTGTATCAAGTGGAAAAAGGCGAGGAAGAAGAATCAGCATAAAATTACAAGTAGGTCTCATTCGCCGTAGCGTCGAAGTGAGCTGAGTTATTTTTCATCATGGAAAGGAACGGGATGGAAGACGAAAATGGAAGTGAAGGCAAACAAGACTAACTTGTTGTCCTCGGTCTCGTACATCTCAAGCAGGGCCTTGAGGGCGTGCTCGTTGAGGTCCTTGACGGTGGTAGGCAGAGGCGCGTGCTAAGGATTTGCATGTTAAATCAAAAACAGGAAAACGAGCGTAGGAGACGTACAGGAGAGCCCTGCCGTCCATTCAGAGTGGTCGCTGATGTCGTAGAATGTACGGACGATCTCGAGCAAAGAGTCGGTCGCACTCTTCCGGATGCCTTCGTAGTAGTGCGGCAACAGGTCGATGAGCTGCATGGCACACGACTCGACGTAGGGCAGGAAGTGCATCTGGGTGGCGGCGAACAACGTCCCCAGAGTGTCGGCGGCGATCTCCTTCTCGACGGCGATAGCGCTGTTCGCGTCCATCATCTTTTCGACGTCGAGATCCTCAATTTCGACCATATCGTTGCCGTTGACGTCGATCTTCTCGTCCATTATCGTGATGGCATTTTGAGGAGAAGTTCCAGTGCCAAAGGCAGAGGAAGCCTCCATTACGGAGACTGCGAACACGATCAGCCATGAGATAGATAAGAGGAGGTTGAGCCTCACGTTCTTCGCCTTGCTCCACCTGCGCGCAGCTCTTCAAAAGCGGCGGGACGACATTGGGAAGGTAGGGGGCAAACTCTTCCTCAAATACCTTGGCCATCACGCCAAAGAACAGGAAGCTGCACTCGCGAAGGCGAGGGCTACCAAGCTCGAGGCCCTGGAAGGCCTGCTTCATCATTTCAGGGAAGTATGGGCGGAAGATATCCTTGCCCACGGCCTCCGCGAACGTCCCGATCGCATCGACAGTGATACCACGCAACTCAACCTCCTCACCCTCGTTGGTCAGTCCGAGGAAGTGTTGGAGGTGCTCCATCGTAGGCTGGAAATAAGGCATGAACCCATCCTTGGCGGCATGGGCAGCGCTGCCGATGGCCCCGATGACGACCGACTTAACGGCGATGGGGGCGGTAGCGAGAAGCGCGTTGAGGCACTCCATAATGCTGGGGAGGTAGGTGCCAATGTGATCATGGAGGATCTCAAGCAAGGCATCAAGTGCGGTGCAAGCCGATCGCTGGGTATCCGCATCGTTGATGAGCGCCATAATTCCCTGTACGCCCGAGAGGTTAGGATATACTTAATGTGACATTCACTAGACTTACAGGAACGAGGACCTCATGTCTGGCGACACACTCGTCGGATAGCCACTCACACATGCAGCAGACAGCCACACATGAAGCTTTTCTGACTCCGGCATCGCTATCCCGCAAGCCCGCCTCAATGACGGGCCACACAGCACTGAGTAACGGGGTCATATACTCGCTGCAGCCCTCGACACAAATGCCCAAGGCCAGCATAGCGCCTCGTCGGTTATTCGGGTCGGGAGAGGAGAAGTACTCCTTGATAAGGTTGCTGAGGGGAGGGAAAACTTGGGATGGCGGGAGACCTGTCGCGAGGCCATCGATGATGCGGAGAGCCGACTACGTGCGAGTTAGACATTGGAAAGTACACGAAATGTAAGGCTCACTCGCGATGGTGCATCATCGTCAATATCCTCCGGCTCGGCTTCAGTGGTGATGGGCATCAAACCGTGAAGGATGCTTCCAGCCAGATTGTTGGCTTGGATTTTGGACTTTTTGCTGAATATCTGCGTAAGAAAGGTGTCGATGTAACCAGAGGGACTTACTATACGATCGTCCAGTTGAGGGCGTTAAGGGATAGAACACGAAGTTCAGTTTCGAATGCACGGTTAGCTCCCAGCCTCAAGAGGAATTCTGCTAGTTCCGGGATATGTTTGCCGAGAACGGGGACTTCCTGTAAAACCATTCAAAACGGGTGGCATGGTTCCAACAGACGAAACGCGTACGAGAATAAGAAGAGTCTCAAGGACATCGAACAGCTGCCGCGCTCCAGTTTCATTCCCGGTCTGGACGCATTGTTCGATGACCTGCATTATGGCAGGAAGGGAGGCCTGGAAAGATTTCTGTGGCAAGACATCGATAAATTGTTTTGTTTTTTTGTTGATGTGAATCCGACGAACCACATCGGCCTTGTCATCCGAGTCGAGGTAGCTAGCGATGACGCCCATTGCTCTGGGAGAAAATAAGAACATGTTCTCATCCAACCATGTCAAACATACCGGACTGTGGTGATCCGAACCTCGATACTTTCAGGATCAACCAATAACTGGGTGAACAATGTGAACAAGCTCTGGAGGTGGTCCTTGAAGCCTTCGACAATGTTGTCGAGGACGGTGTATAGAATGAACACTCCGACTTCACGGTGGACGACCTGGGGCGAAACACAAGTGCTGTGGAGGAAAGGAAGGAGGTCGGGCCAAGTTCCGACGGGGAATTCTATGTTGGCAATGGCCGCCATTACGCGGGCGACGGAGTGGCGGACGAGATTGCTGAGAGAAGACGAAAAACGCGTCGATATGCGTCGATCGGGGATGGGGGAACGAGAATAACGTACTCTGGGTCGGACAGGACAATGTTGGGCAGATTTTGCTTGATGCTTTCGCGATCGCTCTGTTGGAGTTGACCCCACAGGTTGCCACTGTTTTGAGAGACGCGTTTCCTCATCTCCACCGCGGCGAGCTGACGAACCTGGGCATCGATCGGGTGTCAAGAACGAAGCATCGAGGTGAAAACGTGGCGTACAGCTTGGCCAGCGGAAGCGGTCGACATTATGGTGGCAAGGGCCGCGATACATGACGGATTTTTGAAGTATTCGAGGTTCAGTTTCGCAGTCGCCTAGATGGAGAGGATTAAGAGCCACTCGCACGATTTGCGGAAATCTTACGCCTTTAACCTGGAGAGTATCACTCGAGGTGACCTGCAGGAGCAGGTCGTGCAGTCCCTGGACGTAGGCGGGCTACAAAAGGAATGAGAGTCGGACAAGCCGATGGCTGGGGATGGACGTACATCCATTTAACGAGAGGCGGGCAAGACGAGACCTGAGGGAAAGAAAAAGATACAAGGGAAAGAGGCGAGGGGACGATCTCTCGAAATTTTTTCGGGTGACTGATGTCACGGATCTCACGTGTGGGCTGTGACTGATAGCCGAGGGCTTGACGATTCTCCTTCAAGTCTCGTTCAGCGCTCTCTCCGTGCTCCATTCTCCAATTCCAATACCCGCCCACACAGCAAGAGGCTTTTACCAGTGCATTGAATTGGTCTCGACTTGGGGCGCTTGACAACCAGTGACGGAACTACGCTTGTCCTCGCACGACCCTCGCACGACCCTCATTATTGTCTCCTCGCGGCGATTAAAGGAATGTTCGGCCGTGTTGGGTCTGCTTTGCGCTGTCTTCTGGAACAATTGTCGAGATCGCAAACGGTTTATCTTTGTGAACCGTTTAAGGCAATGCTTTGGTGCCCAGTTACCCGCGGCTCTGAGACTCTTTGGCCGTCCCGTTTTAGGATCACCGCAGCACTTGCAGTTACCTGATTCGGCCTGTGGCCATTACTTTTTGGGTTGCTGTGGCTTCAACACGTGCATTTATCTTTCTTTGTGCCCATTCTTAACTCAGCGGCTTCTTGGTGCACTTTACTATATATTGCGGCCTTCCAACGCCTTAACGCCCAGCTTCTTCACCTTGCCACCCAAACCAGCATTCATATTAACTCTCCCGACCCTCATTCTCGCAACATGCCTCTCTCCGCGGCGAGCTCTTGTCTTTCGAGGACACGCAGTCAGTCACCACTCGTCTTCGGCACGGGAACCTCGTAAATTGACGTCCGTCCCTCACCATTTTTTCTCTCTGTCGGTTACTCACCACAGCGGAACAGACGCCCCTGCCACCGCTGTGAGCAGACGCCCCGACGATAGCTTGGCCACCATCGAGCTGGATTCCAGGCTTCCATCGATACGCATCGCTCGAAAGCCGCGCAAGACCTTCAAGCGCCGGCTTATTTTGTTGTGGAAACGTCTCACCGGTCCCGGCTCACGACCTCGCGCGTCGCGCCGGTTCTCCTTCATGCCCCCGGATTTTGACGTCGTCTCTCCCGACGCTCACATGAAATCAAAGAGAGCTTCGCGGCGCAGAACAAAATATTTCGAGACACTGGTTGTTGAGGATCCGCAGACAGAGTTGACTTCGTAGTGGACTGGTGTTGGACTTGGTCAAAGTTTCTTGATGTACTTTCCAATGTATATCTCCAGCTGTAGACCGGCATTAAATTATCGTTTGCTTGACTAGTAACTGTAAAGCTCTAATAATTTCAGCTACCTTTGTTTTTGCTCCGGTGGACGAGGCAAAATGAGGTAAGATGACTCTGAACCGATTGCCGTGAATCAAGCAAAATATCCTAAAACGGCCGCCCTCGTGTAGAAAGTTGTCTACAAGCTGCCGCTCAAATCTTCCCCGCTTGCACGGCTGAAGGCCAAGTCTTCCTCCCGTTCCAACTCTCTCTCTGCCATTCGGAACTGGGTGGCCACGACCTCCCAACAGGCCGCTCCAGAAATCGAAGTCATGTCCTCAAAACCACAATGGCCATCCTCCGAACGCATATTTGACGAATGGGACCAGGCGATGCGTGTGGCCCGCGACGTGTTGCTCAACGGCAAGGTCAGCGAACGTGTACGGTTTCTGCAGGAGGAGCTCCTCTCCCTGTGCGATCTGGGTGCGATCTGCTGGCGCTAACGGCGAACTTGCGCTGATGAAAAAAACCTAAAGAATTAGGATCTCGTGAAACGATGGATGTGCTCGCTCTCCTCACTGGCACGTATCCCCGATATACGGATGCAGAGTCCCGTGGTGCTGTAGAACGCGTCGGTGCCGCACTAGCGCGGCGTGACTCGGCCGTAGCAGAGCAAGTTGTTGTCTGGCTTGACGCGCAATCCGCGCACGCCAGCGCGCCAGGAGACATCTACGCGCTTCTCTGTTGGTCGTGTGCGCTGCTCCCCTTGGTGATCGCGTCGCCGCTGCTGGATAACCTTGTGCGCGTGCTTGCCGGTCTACTTGATACACTCCTCGGTTCTCCGCGCGCGAAGCCGGCGGTGCGGGTAGGAGCAGTTACCCGTGTTCGTAGGGCATTGCGAGCGGTGAGTTCTATATGTCTCTGCTGTACTCATGCATTTATTCGACTTATTAGGTCTCGACTGACCTGACATCCGTCGTGCGCCTACTCCTAAAAATGCGCGCGATTCCACTATTAGGCGTCACGATTGACGTGATAGTACATCTCAAAACGTCCCCCGAGCCTGTTGAAGCGCGTCTTGACGCCGAATTGAAGAGTGCGGTGTTGGAACTTTATTGCAAGGAAATTCTGGAGTCTCGGACAGCAGTCCCCGCACATGTTTTGGTGCATATTATCGACTTCTTCGTTTTACTTTGGGCCCTGAATACTTCCCACAGAAATCCCTCGACCTATACATTCGTACATACGTCGACTCCCCCGCCTTTGATGTCGTCGTGCTACCTGCTCTGGAGAGAGCACTCAGCAGAGGCGTCGTCATTGGTGAGTGAGAAACGGTCCACTCCTTCCTGTGATTAAGTTTTCCTTCAGGCCCACACGCATTCCTGTCGACGTACACCCAACCACTGCCCGTTCAAGCATTCCGCACGATACTGCCGCATCTCTTGGCTCTTGCGAAAAGTCCTAATACCGCCACAAACATCCGTGATGTTGTGGATTTATTCCGAGCCGCGATCCTACGGCTGCGCGCGTCGTCTGAGGAAGCAAAGGAAGTAGAAATAGAACTGGAACAGGCGAGGGAAGCCATCCTTGCGCTTCCTCGCGCGCGCAAGACGGCGAGTGGTGGGCACCGCGCCGCGCTTTATGGGATGCTTGGATGTTTGGAGGTGCCGCGAGATATCGATGAAGGAGTAGCTGCGCTTCTCGCGCTTTTTGTAGGCGAGACAGCCCCTGAGGCCGCAGAGGCGTTGGGCAGCGTGTTGGAGGGGTGGATTTTGGCCTTACTTACAGCTCAAGTACCAGTACAGAAGGCAGGGGACGCGGGGGCTGCAGTGGTGCGCGGGATGGGCTTGAAAACAGGGGCCGGGGCGACGGGCGTGAGGCGAGCGTGGTGGATATTGGGCGCCGGGGTGCTTTGGGCGGGTGGAAGGGACACGGAGATGTACGCGGCTTTTGCGCGCGTCCTTGTCCCCGCACTGGATGCTGCACTCGGTGCAGTCGGGACGGGCATTGGGGCCAAAGACGACGCGCTCTGGGAGGCGTGCGTTGCTGCAGCCTGTTTGCTACGCCTCGCAGCTGGTGGTAAAAGTGGAGGCGAGTTAGCGAAACAGGCTGCGGGGTTAGCTACGGTGGGGGCCATCGTTGCGCCTGCTTCGGGGGACAAGCATACGTGGTTGTTCAACGAGCGGGTGTACTCGCGCATTGGGGCGAAAGATGCGAGCGCAGACGCTAATGAGCAAGAGGCGTTGTGGTTCGTTCGTGCTTTGGATGGCGTGTGGGGTGTCGCGGGTGCAAGGTGTGTGGTCGAACTTTCTGCTATTCTATGGATCCTGAGGGCCCGTCAGCATACACCTACGCCTCGGTAGCGCCTTGCTATATTTCTCCCTTCGTCCCCAACCCGCGACGCGCACAGCGGTACTAGATGTGGTCCGTGCGCACACTGATGCGGGTGCAGTCGTGTGTGCGGGTCTTGGCGCGTATACAGCACGAAATGCCGACACCAACGGGACAGAAACGCGACTTGCTGCATTTCTCGCGGCAGGAGTGGGCAGTAGTGAGGAGACGGTTGCAGAGGTGGTAGTGCTCGCGCATCATCGACTGGCAAGTGCGTACTGTCCAGTTTTAGTCTTCGGATTTTCCTACTGAGCTCTGTCTAGATTCACCAGGTCGCCAGACTTGGATCGATGTGTGTCAAAAGGCTGAGAAAGACCCTCGGGAAGTCGTTGTGCGAAGGTTAGATCGTATTATGGAGCTCGTGCTGGCGGGAGCGGCGGGAGACTCGAAGGTGCTTGGCTTTTGATTTTGGCATGCAAAGCATTGACGCGTCCACAGACGGGTCTACCAGACGCGGCATATAGCGCTCTCACCACCCTGGTTTTCGTTGCCCCTGATGTTGTTCTGCCCCGCATTGTCGAGCAGCTGCGAGTCGATATCGATCCCTCCGTTCTGAATGCATTAACGGAGGAGGAGCTGGGGATGTGGCGCATGCCTGAAGGAAGCACCTTTATTGATGGTAAATCCTTTGCCCTCCACGTCTTGTTCCGTTAGTAATTATTGGCCCACAGTGTTGACCCCCGCAAAGCGCGATGCGAAAGCTATCCACAAGGGAAAGGATTTCGAGATAGCACGATGGGAGGCCGAAGTGCGCACCGCGGTGGAAAGCAAGAAGAAAGCAGCTGCTGGGGCAGCACTGACGAAGGCTCAACAAGCATCGCTGCACGCCCAACTTGCGCGTGAGGCGGTCGTTCGGCAGCGCGTGGATGGTGTTAAGGCCCAACTGCTACGCGGACTGGCCTTCGTTCGCAGTCTCGTTGCAGCCGGCGTGCCCGAGTTTCACATGTACATTTCATCGGTTGCAGGTTTACTCCTGGACGGTGCTTTGGGAAGAGGCGCACTGTTGGTTGGAGCAGTGGCTTTTGAAACATACTTGGTTTGTCGCCATCTTCGTGTTTGTCTTGCTCTCATCCTCGGATAGGACTTGGCGAAATGTTGTTCCGAACGGCTAGACAGTTTCCGAACATGGGTTGGGATCGCTACCCTGCGGAGTTTGAAGGTTACCACCGTACCTGAAGAACTGACAGCGGAACCCCTACACAGTAAGGTTTTATAGGATTTATTATTTTATGTTTGAAACCTTGAATTTCACTCCAGGTCTGGTCATTCGAGTACTGCACCGCTTGCGATCTCTGTCGGAACAGGCTCCATTTGATTCGGCCACCTTTTCATATGCGTTTCCTCTGCTAGCGCAGGTCTTAACCCTCGGCGGTATCGACCCAGAAGATGAGGAGGAAGCGTTGGAGCAAGTCGCCTTAGGCCTCGATATCATTAAATTTCACTGCGCAGAATGTTTGTATCGTCCGCTGTTCCGGTTCTTTTATACTGACTATTTCAGTTTCCGACACTGCTTTCCCCCGCAAGCAGACCATGGAGATACTTTTGCAGATCATCCGCCAACAGCCGAAGCTCAGCAAAGAAGCCAGTTCGACCCTCGTCGATCTCGGACAAGTTGCTCACGCCAGTGCTTCTCGGGAAGAACTCGATGTTCTTGTAAATGGAACGTTGATGCAAGAGGTCTACGTTCGCAACTCGTGCCTTCAGGCTCTACAGGTAACTACACACTTCTTGAGGTCATATGAAAGTGTTGTTTATTGTGGATTCAAGCCTTTCGATCTCACTGACCTCGACTGGAGCCCAGAGCTATGGGTTGCCTGTCACGATGACGACGAACAAAACGGCCGACTAGCGCGTCATGTGTGGGAGGATAATGGGCTGGACGTTCCCGAGGTGTTCCTTTCGCAGCTAATTCCCTTCCTTGGTAGATCTCGAACTTGTTGTCCGCCGAATGTGTTGATTCACGATGATTTTAGGACACGACAACGCATACGTCCGACGTGGTGCCGCCGCCGCAATCACAGAATCCGTTGAGCATTGGCCTCAGGCTGCTCATTCTACAATCGAAGCTCTGCAAGAGTATTATCGTGACAAGGCCAAAATTCTGGCCCCAGAATTTGACCAATACGTATGTGTTCCACTGGCCTCTTTCCATACGTATCACCCACTATACTCAGGGTATGGTCATTGCTGCAAGTTTAGACCGCTCGGATCCTTGGCAAGCCCGTGTGGCAGCCTCCCATACCTTCGAGCTCTTGTCCCCATTACTCCCCGAAGAAGAGGTCGAGCCCTTCTTTACCTTCCTCATCCAGGACGAGGCTTTAGGCGATCGCACTGCCGAGGTTCGCCGAGGGATGCTCAGCGCGGGTACAGCCGTGATTGACCTTCACGGTGCAGCCCGCCTTCCGGCGCTCATATCCATGTTTGAGAATCATCTCGGACAACCGAGCCCTGCTACAGGAAACGGGCGATCACATCAAAGAAGCCGTAGTCATCCTTTTCGGCCGTGTTGCACGCCATTTGGATGCGACGGATTCTCGTGTGCCGTCCATTGTCGAGCGATTGGTGGACGCGTTGAAGACCCCCGCAGAGCAAGTACAAATGGCCGTATCCGAATGCCTATCGCCTCTCGTCAAGGTGATGGGTCCGAAAGTCGCAAAGCTCGTCGACGACCTTATGGATCAATTATTCAATGCTCCCAAGTATGCGAGTCGCCGCGGCGCTGCATACGGTTTGGCGGGTGTTCTCAAGGCACCGGGATTGTCGGGATGAAAGAATTTGACATCATTCGTCGACTTCGAACCGCCACAGAAGACAAAAAGCGGTACGAACCTCGCCAAGGCACCATGTTCGCCTTCGAGACATTATCAACCACCCTTGGACGTCTCTTCGAGCCCTACATAACCTATGTTTTGCCCCTTCTTTTGACATCTTTTGGGGACTCGACTGCAGATGTGCGTGAGGCTACGCAGGACGCGGCTCGCATCATCATGGGAAATATGTCGGGTTATGGAGTCAAGTTGATCCTTCCCTCATTACTTTCTGGTTTGGACGAGAAACAGTGGCGTACGAAAAAGGGTTCCATAGAGTTACTCGGCATGATGGCGTACTGCTCTCCGCGGCAGCTCTCGCTGTCTCTCCCCATCGTTATTCCACGGCTAACAGGTGTCTTGACCGACTCACACGCACAAGTACGGACAGCCGCCAACAAGAGTCTGAAGCAGTTCGGCGAGGTTATTTCCAACCCCGAGATCCAGTCACTCGTTCCCGTCCTTCTCAAAGCTCTGGTCGATCCTGCCAAGACCCCCAATGCTCTTTCATCGCTCCTCAAGACATCTTTCATGCACTATATCGATCACTCATCCCTCGCTCTAGTTAGTAATGTAGTCCTTTTCTTTCTCCTCGCTGATCATTGCCGCAGGTGGTACCTATCCTTGAACGCGGTCTCCGAGAGCGAGGCGCAGATACTAAAAAGAAGGCTGCACAGATTGTCGGTAATCTTGCCTCACTCACCGACTCGAAGGACTTCGTGCCATATCTTTCCGGTTTATTACCCATGGTTCATCTAGTACTCGTCGATCCCGTTCCGGAAGCTCGAGCCACAGCTGCGAAAGCTCTGGGAACACTTGTTGAGCGATTGGGTGAAGTGCACTTCCCTGATCTGGTTCCCGGTCTTCTTCGAACCCTCAAGACGGACACTTCGGGCGTGGACCGGCAAGGTGCCGCTCAAGGATTGAGTGAAGTCTTGTCCGCACTGGGAATGGAGCGACTGGAAGGCTTGCTTCCGGATATTATAGCTAACGCTCAATCTCCTCGTGCCACTGTTCGCGAAGGTTTCATGTCACTTCTTGTGTTCTTGCCAGCTACTTTCGGCTCTCGCTTCCAACCCCATCTCCCGAAAATCATATCCCCAATCCTCAGCGGTCTTGCAGACGTTGAAGAATATGTTCGAGAGGCCGCTATGCGCGCCGGACGCATGGTCGTAACCAATTATTCCACCAAAGCGATTGATCTGCTCCTACCAGAACTCGAGCAAGGCATGTTTGATCCAGGATGGCGTATTCGGGTAAGTCCCCGCTGTCGTACTTCCCTTGTGCCCAACTCAGTATTCACAGCAATCATCGATCACACTCGTCGGCGAGCTGCTCTTCAAAGTATCGGGAATATCGGGCAAGGTGTCCGATCTGGACGAAGACGAAACTGCTGTGGAGGCGGCGACAAACGAGACGTCTAGACGTGCTCTGGTCGAAGTTTTGGGCGTGGAACGCCGAGACCGTATCCTTGCTGCGCTTGTACTTGGTACGGCAAGATGGAGTTGGCGTCGTCCGTCAATCTTCGATCCAGATCTGGAAGGTACTGGTGAACAACACACCACGAACAGGTATTCGCACGTTCTTTTTCCGCTGTCTTCGCTAATAGCCACCACCAGTTCGTGAAATTCTCCCCGAGTTGGTTCGCCAAATCCTGTACCTGATTTCAAGCGATGAGTTTGAAGCAGCAAGAGGTCAGTCACTGCTTACATAACTCCCATCTTGATTATGTAAACACTTATTTCTTCTTTTCAGACTGCTGGGCGAACGGTGGGAGAGATATGTCGCAAGTTCGGAGATCGGATTCTTGGAGACGTCCATGACAATTCTCCGTACAAATTCAACCTCCGCAGGATCCCAGATCTCGCGAGGGTGTTTGTTTGATGTTAAGCGAAATTATGTGCGATCAGTGTATTTCTCGCCCTCTTTCCTTGCTGAATGAGCGTTATAGGGAGAATTCCACCGACGCGCAGCGTGAGGGCCACTGAAGATGACATTATCATTATTGTCCGCACGTCGCTGGTTGACGATGAATCGAACGTCCGTTCCGCAGCCGCAAAAGCCTTCGATAACCTCCAGGAACATCTTGGACCCAAGGCCATCGACCAGACGATACCGACCCTCTTGGACGCCCTGCGTCAACCAGGGAAAGGGTCCGGAACTGCTCTCAAAGCGTTGCAGGAAGTAATGAGTGTTCGTAGTGTCCTCTTCGTTCACTCCTGTATAGACACTAAATGTCGTGCTGTAGGTCCGGGCATCGACCGTCTTCCCTGTGCTGATTCCGACGCTGACTGCCTATCCCTATGACGCTCTTCAATGCGCGGGCGTTGGCCGCTTTGGTTACTGTTGCTGGAGGTGCTTTAAGCAGGCGTCTCACGGCCATCATGTCCGCGCTCGTGAGAGTCGTGGAGGACGACCAAGATAAGAGCTTCAGGCAGCGGTGGACGAAGCCGTAAGGGCTCTATTTACATCGATCAGTGATGCCGAAGGTCCTCAATACATTGATGATGCTGTTACTTGGATGGTATGCTGCCTTCGCTCCGTTGACCGTATCCGCTCTCAACTGCGATTACCTAGGGCAAAACATGACTCTCCCAAGCGTCGTGTCAGCGCTTGCAATTTCTTCGCCACCTTTTGTGAGGAATCTGATCTGGACTCGTCGCTTTATCGCGTCGACTGGATCCGGCAGTTGGTTTCATTAATGGAGGACTCGCAAGTCCCGGTCCATACTGCCGCCTGGAATTCTCTAGACGTGTTCGTCAAATCCATCCCCAAGGATGAACTCGAACCCCTCGTAGTACCCCTCCGACGCAGTATAGAATCCACTGGTGCCCCAGGTCATAACGTCCCTGGCTTTGGTCTTCCGAAAGGTGTTGCGCCTGCCGTCCCCATCATCATCGCTGGTCTCACCACCGGGAGCAACGAGCAGCGGGAACAGGCTGCATACGCCATCGGAGACCTCGTGGAGCGCACAGAGGAGAATGCTATCAAGCCTTACGTGGTTCCCTTCACCGGCCCCCTTATCCGAGTCGCTACGCAGGCGACCACATATCCTCCCGCCGTCAAAACGGCAATTCTCAGCGCACTCACCTCTATGCTTGAGCGGATACCTGCGTTCGTCAAGCCCTTCTTCCCGCAGTTGCAACGGACATTTGTCAAGAGCGCGAGCGATCCTGCGAGCGTTGTTGTGCGGAACAAGGCTGCGCAGGCGCTGGGTGTTTTGATGCGCAGCCAACCCCGAGTCGACCCCGTTGTCCACGGAATTGGTGACTGGTATCAGGTCTAACGACGATGCCATTGCCAGCAGCCTGATTCTGGCGTTGAGCAATGTGGTGAACAGTGCTGCTCAGCACGTAGGCGAAAAGGCGCGGGAGTTGTGCGTTGAGCTTGCCACTGATTCATTCCGGGAGTCTCACGATGGTCTGCCATTTTTTCTCTTCACTGCATTTGTCTCAAAGATCCCTCTAGATAATTATGCGCAGGCCACTGCTGACCTCGTCGCGGCATTGGCGGTGTATTCCGATCTCCTGCGGCCCCTTGTCGAGTATGTTCTAGAGCTTCTAGACAGGCCGTTTACTCATCGCTTTTTCCCCAAGAACATATCTGGTCGGAGGTACCCCGCCTTCAGTAGTGGCATCGTACACTATTGTCGCGGTGCTTACACCGGACGAAGACAACCCCACCACCGAGCCGAATCTATTCCAGAAGTTGTCGCTACTGAAAAATGTCGCACAAAAAGTACAAGAGAGCGCTACCAGCGACAAGCCGTTTATTGCCCGGCCGGCGCGGGAGGCGCGGGAGCTGCTGAAGGAGCTGGAGGACGAGAGTCTTCAAGGATTTTTCTGATCTACATTTGTATATTGCTCACAAAAATTGCATGGTATCTCTCATTTCACTCGGGCTTGACCGGCTAGGCCATCTAGCAAAATGCTGCGATTTCCTCAAACCTTCCCTATTGGGAAGAAAGCAGTAGTGCTATTCTCGGTTGTTTGCATCCATCAAAACGCCGGTAATTCATCTTTCGCCATGAGACGGCCTAGATTCGCGATTCCAAAATTCAATGCCTAACGCAATGCTTGAAGAAAGTGTTCCTCTTAGTGCATAACTTGCACCATGAATAAATTGCATAGATCAACAAAAGTTTGATTGGATCACTTGCCTGTTCCAGTTATGTTGCGCAACCAGGGCATCCTTCGCCCTGCGCTTGCTCGCAGCCTCTTCACCCGCACTGCTCCGCCCCCGAACACCTGTTAGAAATGCCATATATGGCACCGTATTCGTTCTTTCCGCTGGCCTCTTCGCAATTTACTACTTCGATACCCGCTCAGCCATCCACCGATATGTGTTCGCACCGCTGCTGAGATATACACTCGACGCCGAGACTGGCCACAAAGTGGCCGTCCAGGTCCTCAAAAGTGGCCTCGGTCCTCGTGACCCTGTGCAAGACGATGCACGGCTAAAATCTGAGGTCAGTCAACTTCGTTGCATTCCCTTGCGATTGCCAACGCGTGTCCAGCTCTGGGGACAACACATTTCCAATCCTGTCGGATTAGCAGCGGGTTTCGATAAGAACGGAGAGGCAATAGATGGTGCGCTCTCTCAAGCCCGCTGTGGAAGCTAATAACTGTAGTGCAGGGCTTTTCAACCTTGGTTTCAGCTGGGTGGAAATCGGGAGTGTAACACCGAAACCCCAGGTGCGTCACATTCTCCTCCGCGTCCCGACGTTCGTTTGAATTGCCGCTAGCCAGGGAACCCTCGACCTCGCGTCTTCCATCTACCTGAAGATCATGGTCTCATAAATCGCTACGGCTTCCCTTCTCTAGGCCACGCCTCCGTCCTCTCGCGTTTACGTGCTAGAATACCCCGATACTTGGGCGATGAAGCGGACTCTGCCTCGTTCCGTCCAGGCCAAGTGCTTGCTGTCAACTTGGGCAAAAACAAGGACTCCCCTGCAGAATCAATAGACGATTTTGTGGCCGGTGTTCGAACATTCGCCCCTTATTCCGACGTTCTGGTTGTGAACGTATCGAGTCCGAATACCCCAGGCTTGCGGCACGTTTCCGGAGCGCTCTTGACAATAGATACTGACTTCCATATCTTCAGAGGACTACAAAACCGTCACCTTTTGGAGACCCTGCTGACTGGTGTCACGCAGGCAAGGGACCAACTGCCGGAATCTTCGCGCAAACCAAAACTGGTGCTCAAGATTGCTCCAGACTTGACGGAGGCCCAACTGGTTGAAATGGCACAAGTCCTTGAAAACACGTCTATCGACGGTGTCATCGTGAGCAACACTACAACGCAAAGACCGTCAGGCCTTGTCGACCGTGAGCTACTTGTCAAATTGTTTTGCCCTCTCTTGTATTGAAAGTTGCTCAGCTAATAAAACCGAAATCGGTGGATTGTCCGGTGCACCACTGAAACAATATTCTCTTGCCGCTCTCCGGACCCTGAGAAAGAATCTCCCTGCTCGCATTCCTCTCATTGGTTGTGGAGGTATCTCTACTGGGGCAGACGCCCTCGAATACGCCAAGGCAGGAGCGTCTCTTGTGCAAGTTTATACCGGATTCGGCTATGATGGTGCTGGCGCCTGCCGACGTATCAAGGATGAGCTTGTGGACGAGCTGGCGAGAGAGGGGTCTACGTGGGCGGAAGTGGTGGAGAAAGCAGTATCTCAACTCAGCTTACCAGCAGATGCGGGGTCGCGCAAGGCTCAAGACGCCACCAACCCGACTCTGCATCAGCTTGTCGTTGAAGCGGAAGAGCTGAAACGGATGATAGAGCAATTTGAGCAGAAGGAGGGAGAGTAGTAGACAGTGCAAATTGCAGTGAATTAAATGAAAAGAAATGTCGGACTTATTGTGGCGCGTCGCGATCGCCTCGGCAACTCAAGCCGGCGATCTCAGGGTATCACTCTCACCTCCATCGACCTTTCCACGCACCACCACCAATGCAGGCGACGCTCCCAGCTCTGTCCGTGCCAGTCGCGTCCGGCAGTCGCCCCCCGTCACTCACGAGTCCGGTACAGACAAGGCCCACCAACTTCCGCTACGTTCGATCGGGAACTAGCACTGCGATACTCGACCCAGAGACGGGGGACGAATTACATCGCCATGCAGATTTGTGGTTCAAGGACGGCAGTGTAATTCTCCAGGCCTCTCGGGCCCTCTTCAGAGTGCATGTATCGCAATTGTCGCGTCATTCCGCTCTGTTCAGAGACATCTTCACGCTCCCACAGCCGTGTCGGTCACGGTCGCGGTCGGTATCCAGTTCGGACTCGCTAGAGGATGTGCGTGTCGTACTGGAAGAGTGCGAGAACTGTCCTGTGGTCTTTCTGCACGACAATGCCGAAGATGTGGCCCATTTCCTACAAGCGCTTTACGATGGCCCGTATGTTTCGCGTATCGTTCTTATGTGCTGTTTTTCTAACTCGGTGGACACTAGAAATCTTGGGAACAATGACCAAGATGACTTTCACGTAGTCTCCGGTGTTCTTCGTCTCGCGACCAAATACATCGTCGATTCCTTACGAAATAAATGTGCGGACATGCGCGTTGTAATTGAAAGTAACTAACTTCCGTATCCAGGTCTCGCGCATCTTTGCACTGCGTGGCCGTCAACATTGAAGGTCTCTTAGTATTCGTAAACGTCAAATCTTAAATCTAACGTGAATGCAAAGGGATGGGACGCTCGAGAGGATGTGGCACGGTCGTTCGAGATGGAAACGTCCACTTCCGGCCACTTTTATCCTTCCCCCATTGTACGTTGCGCCCAAAATTTTGCTTATCATTACGCTCAATATGACCAGGCTGTGATAAATCTCGCTCGCGAAGTCGACGCCCCGTGCCTACTCCCAGCCGCATTCTACGATCTTTGTCGCTATTCATATTCTCAAATATACGAACCAGCCGAAGACGAGCCGCTCTTTCAATCAACGCCAGCAACGCTCCTCCCACTAGACATGCAACGCCTCGCCCTGGGCAAAGAAGCCGCGCAGCACAACATCACTGCTCTAATACAGACGATGGGACACGCACAGACGCACATCCGACACGCACAGACGCACACGCACATCCGCAAAAACTCCTCCGGGGCAGTTTGTGTGTCTGCTGCTGCCTGCCGCAAAGATTTCTCGGAGCTCGTAGATCTGGCCACGCAGCATTATCTGTTTGACCGCGAGCGGGGCCATTGCGATCCATTGTACGTTTCGGAAGAGCTTGGCCAGCTGAAGAGCGCTGAGTTCTCCGAGTGCAAGGCGTGTGCGAGGTCCTTGGAGACCTGGGCTGCGAGGGAGAGGGAGAAGATGTGGAAGATGATTCCTATCTGGTTTAGGCTGGAATCGCCATCGGAGGTGCCTTCTCCCAAGATGGTATGAATACTCACGAATTCTATCACGACTGAACACGCACACTGGACTCTGCTACTCATTATAATCATCCATATGTATTTCCAGCCACTTGTACAACTTGTACATGCACTGACCAGCTGTATGCCTATACGCAATATAGATCAAATTCGCCAGGAAACAATACATGTTTGCTACATTTAATACACACCACGCTAATTATACAGGATCGCATCTATACAGGATTCAGGGTTGCATCGGACGCAGTCCGGACACAAAAAAGGAACCATGCTATCTCATGAACCAGTAATACCCCCAGTAGCACCAGTCGCAGCAATGCGCGCCTGGACGTCTGCAAGGGTGTCACATGCGATGCTGGTCCCGACCTTGTTCACGAGCGGCAATGCAGCGCAAATTGTGCCCGCGGAGCACGGCGTAAGCGCGAACGACCCCGAGACGCACTGAGCGAACGCCGTCCCCACGCAAGCTTGTTCGCCTTCGGTACAGTTCGAGGTGGACGTGAGAGTCGTAAACTGCGCGTTGAGTTTCTGGGCATCCAGACCATTTTGGACTTGGAAACCAACGGCGGAAGACGTGGCGGCGGCGTCAGCAGTGGCTGTTGTCGAGGTGGGAGTCTCCGTCGAAGACTCCGAGCCGTCACAATCGGAGTCCGAGTCGGGATCGGGGGAGGAATCCGACGAAGCAGAGGATGCGGAAGCAGTCCCGTTTACCCCTCCAGTCGCACCGGTCGCGGAAATGCGAGCTTCTACATCACTGGGGACATCGCACGCTATGCTCGTTCCTGCCCTGTTCACGAGAGGCAGAGCCGCACAGACCGTGCCAGAGGCACAAGGCGTCAGGGCAAAGGAACCCGAGACGCACTGCGCGAAGGATGTGCCGATGCAAGCTTGTTCACCTTCAGCACATGGTGAGCTTGCTGTTAGGCTCTGAAACTGAGCATTGAGCTTCTGGGCGTCGAGTCCATTCTGGAGATGGAAGTCGGAAGTGGAAGAAGGGGAGGCGCCAGTGGCCGCAGAGATCGTCGCAGCTGGGGAAGTTACGACAGTACTTGGAACGTCAAGGGTAGATGAAGCCTCAGCGATGGATGTCGCTAGGACGGTAGATGAGGCATCGACGGTCGATGAGGCTTCCACGGTAGATGAGGCTTCAGCGGTGGATGAAGCTACACCAGCAGACGAATTCTCGGGAGTGGTAGACGACGACGAAGCAACAACGCCGGGATCCTGCGTCAAATCAACCAATTGTGAACCGTCCGCAATGGGGCCGGTCGGATTGGCCTTGCAGCTTCCGAGCGGGCTCAAAGATGTCAAACCAAACGGAACAGTCCCGGGAGCACCAACGCTGAGACCTCCAACGAAGGTGGAGGGAGAAGCACCTTGGAACTGGCACTGGAAAAGGCCAGACAGAAGGGGGGATGTGGGAGCCGTCTGGCAGTAAGGAATGCTGACAGAGTTGGGCTGTTTGCCGGAATGAGAATAGTACATACACAGAAGAAAAACGCAGCGTACCGTGTTCCTTGGCTGCTGGACGAAAATCTGGGTGAATTTGATCATTTCTGGGTCGTTATTGAGCGTTTGGGCCAACTGTATCATAGCGTCTCCGGCATTTTGCTGCTCGCATGGCCCCGCTGCTGCCAGGAGAGTCGTGAATGCCGTCACAGACAAGGGATTGCATTTTTCGTCACCACCAGCAGCCAACTGTTCACCCCCAGGTTAACACAGAATTCAATTTACGAGAAAACCACCACTGACACAGGCTTGTTCCCACTTTGCTGTAGAGTCGGCGATGGTTTGCTGGATCCTCTTGTCCAAGGTCAAGGGTGCGGCGTGAGTCATCGAGAGCGTCAAGGCGAGGAAAATAGTGCCAAAAATCATATTAGATGCAGACTAGTGAAGGACGGCGAGCGCAAGGAATGTGGACCGCGACCTGGCGGAGGAACAAGGAAAAGGTTGAATCCAGTCCTGTGGCTCCCAGCCGTCTTTTATACGTGCGCGCATCCATTCGAAAGACAATGGACGTTGGAAAGAAAAGCTATTTCCCCTTTCGGCCACAATGGCTTCCAGTCTTGTTCCCTCGTTGACCACGGTGCCCGAGTCGCAGCCCGACAAGGACGAGTCACGTTGATTTCTTCTGCGCGTCGCTTGACTCTGGTTCAACCTTTCAAGACTTGCTCGCATTTCCGACACAAAAATCCCGCGACATGATATAAATTGGCTCTAAACAACGGTTGGAACACTGCTCTCCTCCGGCACAATTTCCTCCCCCATCTTCCGTGGCTCGGAGGTTGTTATCGGTTCCCCTGCTGCTCTCTGTTGTCGCCACTTGCCGACTTGTTGAGCAATCAGGGACTCCCTCTGCAACCTCCGCTCCGCGACCTGCTTCAAGATCTTCGCGCGAGTGGGCGTCACCTCCTTCGTCCAGTACGTCGACAGCGCGTAACCCTTCGGCATGGTGCGCGTAAGTTTTTGGTTGTGCATGTCCACCATCTGCATCTCCTGCTGCATCTTGACTTGAAGCTTCTCCTCAATCTCGTCCTCCCTGCGTTTACGCCGCTCAGGCTCCATGTCCTCCAACCGTAACGGGTAGTAGAAAGGCTCGGCAAGTCCGACTACCGCACGCTTGTAGGACGCAATGCTTGGGGTTTTGTCTGCGGCGGGGAATGCGTATAAGCGACGTCCGAGTTCGGCGCGATAGTTGTCTGTTCGGATGTATGTCGTCTGCACACCGTAGACTGCCATCAGGTAACTCCTGATGTCAGTCTTTGTGAGGTTTTTGGAAATACGAAAGGTGGCCTGCCACGGATTATAGGGCTGGCCCGGGGGAGTGTAGTTGCGCATGAGCCGGAAGACAAGATTTGGGAGGTAAACTTTTTGCCCCTCGACCTTGACTGTGTATGGCTTTCCCTTGTGGTAAGCAACCGTCATGCCGCGGACACGGGGGATACGGATATCCTTCGGTCTCTCTTCGTCGGTTCGGAGAAACTCATCGAGCTTTAGTCGGCGAGCCGGTTTCTTGTCACTGGAAGGGGGAAGGCGTTTCTCCTGTGCGTATCGGTCTGCACGACGAAGACGAACAGCGAGCGGACGCGATCTGGCCAGGGCCAACGACGCCTGTTTTTTGTACAACGGATTGTGAACGTGCGGCCGTGTCCATTGTCGTCCATGGGTGGATGGTCCTCGAGGAGAAGTAGATGTGGATTTGGCAGCAGCCGTGCTGGGACCAGCGACAGGTCCCTTGGGGGACGCGTAGAAACGCGCGAGCGTTGGCCGGAGCATTTGAGAATTTCTTGGGTCTGTGACGCGTGACGTGACGTTACGTATCCTCCACCAATCCTCCACGACAGAGCGGCGCCCAGTGAACTCTGGAAGAAATTCAGGCCCGGCGCTGAGCTAGATCTAGCGGTTCATCTACCATGGCTCCACCTATCTTGGCCAGATTTGGTCGCTGGCTGAGAAACGTCTCAGTCCCGCTCTCCACATTCGTTTCCTTCTGTTTTATGCTAGTCTTCTTTTTTATTCTCTATCAACCAACACCTGGTCCTGGTATCCTCTTCTGCTTAAACGGATAATACAACAACCTCTGACTCGAACCTCAAGGGATAATCCAACGACTTGGTTGGCAATCTTGGGATGTGAGATTTTTTGTAGTTCCACGTTTGCAGAACCCTTGTTGACAAAGGCAATAGGTCATTGACCTTCCTCAGCAAGACCTTGGTGTTTCCACTGGTAACACGACCGGAGACATCCCCGCCGCCCCAGTGGACGAATTACCATCCGGCGTCGACTGGTGGAATGTGACAACCGAGGAGACGATTGACCAGGCTAGCTTACCCTTGGATGTTTGGGCACCGTTGATGCCTCATGATACTGGCCGTGCGTCCCACAGCGTGTACCTCATGTTGCCCCAGTTAATACCTGTCCTAGTTTCTGAGATAGCTATAACCCGTTGTTTCGTTCTCAGTGAGGAGCTCTGCGACCCCAAGTCTACCTCGGAGCAAGACGCCATCCGTGGTAAATGGGTCAGGGTGAACAGAAATCTCAACTATGAAGCGGGCTATTTTGCCGGTTACCTGGTGAGGAATTCGAGTCTGCGCGTCCCGAGCGGCCTCTCATATCCATTCAGAATATCTACTACCGCCGAACGAGGTGCGTGGGTGGGAAAACTCGGGCTCGAGCTCGATCTCATTTCCGCTAGACGGCAAGACGTGAACTTGATCACCGACATCAAATTATATTCAGAATCCGAGTCTCCTTCCCCGTCCGACTCATGGAAGAAAGTCCCACTCTCCCTGCGTTCTGGGGTTTTGGGAGTTCCACCTCTCTATTTGTGGTACCAACTTGGTAAAACATCTGGAGAGATGTCTGTCGCTGAACGTTCAAGTGTGTGCAACTACTTCACCGCCGTATGAGGCCCCGACTGACGCGAACCTTTTTAGCTATCGTCACCGAACTGGACGTTTCATTCGGCGACGACATTCCCTGGTAACTAGAACTTCTCACGTTGGTGACGCTGGGTTTAATTGAACCTACTAGGTATGGCTTTGAGAAGTTGGAGCCATCAACAACGCTTCGTAACTTGCCTAAAGGTCAGAGGTTTGCCCACCTTCAGTGCGAAGACATATCTGATGTCAAAGTAAGATATCCAAAGCATGTGGCTTACAATGAGACGCGGCGTGAAACGTAGATCTTCTGTTTTTACTTTTTATCTGGCGTTTTCTCATATTCAACTCGACATATAGCACCCCCACGAGCTCCTCCCCTCCACTTCTCCCGCGATGGACGCTTCAAGATCGTACGTCTTGCTCGCACCACTAATCCACAACCAACTCATGTCCCGTATAGCTTCAAATAGCCGATTTACATTACTCGGTCGCTGCCGGCACCTGTCGAGACACACCAGCATCCCTCTCATGCGCTGACGGCTCCGACAATCTCACCACTAACTCCCTCATTGGCGTGGTCCTCTCAATTGAGAAACCCGATCTCGTTGTATTTACTGGAGACCAGCTAAACGGCCAGGGCACTTCCTGGGATCCTAAATCCGTCCTCGCCAAGTTCTCGCGAGCAGTTGCGGATCAAGGAATCCCATGGGCGGTGGTGTTCGGAAACCATGATGAGGAAACCGGATACGTGCCGAAGAAAGAACAAGTCAAATTGATGCAGGCACTGCCCTACAGTCTTGTTGAACCCGGACCCAAAGACATACACGGAGTAGGAAACTATCTCCTCAAAGTCAGGAGCGCGGATGCGTGAGTTGTGTGCTCCTCACCTTGAAAAATTCTCAACGGTAGTATAGGAGCAAAACCCACCTGTTGACTCTTTACTTTTTGGACTCCGGCAGCTATTCGAAGGGCGTTTATAATTTCTGGGGCTGGTTTAAACCCACGGCGTACGATTGGATACGACAGGTTCGACATTTTATCCGTGTCTACATCATGCAGTGTCTCTGATGCTCTCAAACAGAGTCAAATCGACTGGTTCCTCCAAGAATCTTGTATGCTTTGTTTGTCGTTTTCTTAATTCCTGAGCTGACAGTCCATGCAGCATCGATCAAGCCAATCGAGCGTCCGTTTACCCCTGATACCAGCAAAGACTTTGGGCACGTCTGGGAGCGGCAGAGCGAGGACCAGCTTCCGCCGCAAACGAGCAAGCTGGCGAAGCCCAATGCGATGATGTTCTTCCACATGCCTTTGTTCGTCTCTCCAGTTTATTTCTTATCAGTTCCTGATTCCCGCCTACTACCAGACCCGAAACCTACGCCAAAGCCGACGTTGGCAGTAGCGGTCGGGTGCTTGATATCGGCGTCTCAGGGTTGGAGATGAAAGGCGACGCGGGGGACTCCGACGGTTTTTTTGAGAAGGGGATTCTCAAAGCTATGGAGAGTGATCACGTTAACAGTAACGTGCAGGAGGTGAAGGTTATTGGCCATGGGCATTGCCATCGTAAGTACCTTCGCCCAAGTCGAACCGCAGTCTCACATTAATCTTCTAGTCACGGAGAACTGCCGACGCGTGAAGGGGGTGTGGTGAGTCTACGCATCCGTTCTTCATCCCTTTTCTCATGTCTGTGGCTAGGTTCTGTTTCGGCGGTGGCGGGCAAGTTCCTCATGTCTATCGACATCTGCCCTACTCATTTTTTGCAACCAGATCATATTCCGGATACGGAAAACTCGGGTGCGTCTTCAGGTTTTTTTACCGACGTTTCTCTCATCGCCTTTAGGTTTGACCGCCGCTTCCGCATATACGATATTTCAGACTACGGGGAAACCATTAGAACGTAAATACGTTCTCTCTCTTTCCTGTGGTCATCACCGCTCATTTGACTTTAGATATAAGCGAACGGAGCATGACGGATTCCAGGACAATATCGTGGATAATGTTGTGCTCGTTGGGAAGGGGGCACGGGATTGACGTTTTATAGAGCGTCTGTGTATGATAGATAGTTGATGTCGGTATATTATCATTATCTTTCTTTTTTTCTTCAAGAAACGTCGAAGATCATTCGACAGACCAAGAAACGTCATTGACCACGGACTGGAGCGAATGGATTTGCTGCTCGGACAACCGGCCCCAACGAGCGAGGCGAAGGTTGCTGATTTGGGCACCCAGCTGGCACTGCTGACGACTTTTCAAACACATGAGCAGCGTGTCGAAGAATGTCACCTCCGCAACTTCAATCTTCTGCCACCAACTACCCAGAGAAGGTGCTGGTTTTCTGCCATCGGACCTATTGGTACTGGCCGGACTTGAGTCTGTGTGGTGGATCTCAAGGCTCTGTAATCGAGGAAGGAGAGCCGGCATATCATTTGTCCACACACTCAACGCAGAGAGGAGGTTACGCGGAGTGGTGGGTTTGATTTGAAGGGATTCCACTGCCTCTAAACTCTGCAAGCATCTCTGCCATGCTTCCACGGAAATGACTGCGGAATGAAGGTCACAGAAGACGAGCTCAAGGGCCGTTGTCGCAACGAGAGGTAGGGAAGATAATATACTCCCAGCTGTGGATGCTATCTCCCTCTCTGAATAACTCCCCGGGCAACGCAAAGCAATTTGGACGCGTGGATTCGCGGCACTTGCGCTGTTATATCCGCGAATGGTGACCCGAGATGGTTCTCCTTCAACACAGATCCTGTGTAGTTCATCAAAGGACAGGAATGGGGAGACTGAGCGGCCCAGCTCTGCGATTAAATTATGACCGCGATGCTCGACTTTAAGGGACATGGTGCAGGGCGTCTGGATCTCGATGTGACGGAGGAGAAAGATGTGGTTCAATATATCGTCATCGACTAATAAGGTCGCAAGATGGGTTACCGAGACAACAGCAACGGATTCAAGTGGGAGTCGAGATGAATTTTCGATGGCATGAAGGAGGTTCAGCTCCCTCAGCATAGGTGAGGAGGTCAACATTCCGAGAATCTGGATCATTGACGGGGCAAAAGTGGGGTCTTGCAAATGAAGACGAAGATGGGTCAGGTTGCTAAATATTGTTGCGTCCCAAGGAACGACAAAATTGGACAGGGAGAGTGTTCGAAGTTGTGGAGCAGTCAAATGGAACGAGGGTCCAGGGTATGGAGTATCTTTGGGCATCTGCCCGGAAGGAACAAATAAGGATAAGGTTTTCAGGAAGGCTGCGTCTAAGTTTTGTAAAACCTGGTCCAGGATCTCGGGTGGACCCTGGATATCGAGGGTGCCGATGGCGGACTCCTTCAATGCCAAACGAAGATTCTGCAGTCCGCGATTGAAGTGCATCGGAAAGTGGGCTTTTACGACCACAGCCAGGTTTCCAGAGCGGCGCAGCTGCTCGTTCACGAAATCGGGATGATCGTGCTGGTAATCAATCTCTGTCCAAAGCCGTGGCTCACCCAGGGCGACGCGCCTCCAGACACGGCAGACATGGGAAAGAGATTTCAGGGTGGATGGACGGCTACTGGACGACGTAACACACGCGAATTGAAAAATTTCTGCAAGGAGCTCGGTGGGCAGATAACAGAGACGCGCGGCCTCTTGTCGAGGAGCTCGTTCAGTGATAGTAGTACCACCTGTCATTGCGAGCCACCCCTCCGCACAACCCCTGCTGTACCGCCTGCGTAAAATCTGGAGATGGTCGAGAGAAGACGAGAGTGACGTGACTGGTCACGGCTGTCTGCTCATTTGCTCATTTCATGACCTTGATTCCGGCCTCTGCCTCAGATGTCTAGTAGGACGACATTACCCTCGAAACCAGCTCCAGGATTGGCCTCTAGCTCGCGTCGCGAGAATAACCAGTCAAGTTCATCGACGGCGTCAGGGCGGAGTGAGCGCGGAAGCTCAAGAAGTGCAGCGCATGTGCGTTTCAATGCGCCTTCTGCCCCAAACAGCATAGCTAACCTCTGAATCAAGCCTGCTGTCGAGTCTGCGGTCACTCGTCTGCTGGTGGCAATCAAACAACTGCTGGAGGCGCTCACGCAATGGAGTTTACTGAAGATTGACGAAACCAATGTGAGCGACGTGTATGTACGATTGGGGAACGACTTCAATGCTGCTGTCGCTGCATTTGCGGCCTTCAATATTGACATGGCGTATGTGCCATACCGTTCCACCTATTCGTATTCGTTGATAGGTTTTTCTAGCGAGCTAATGACCGTTCCCGACGATTTACGAAATGTTCTGGAGCAATGCCTTGCAGAGGACGCTACTCCAGATAACCTGGAACTTTATCTTCCAACTGTGCGCCAGATAATCACGAATCTGCTGCAAGGCCTTCGCGGAAAGCAGTCCATATACCGACGCATAGTTTCTGACCATCGGCGGTCTGAGCAGTCGGGATCCGAAGGCGCAGTCAGTCGCTCGTCTCGCTCGCGCCGGGAGGGTTCTCATCGATCCCAGCTCTCCCGGACGAACTTTAACGAGAATGATACTCCGAGTCCTCCGACGCCAACCACCAATCTGCGAGACAGGGACAGCGCTTCCTCGCGTAAGAGTACGCAGCAGTCGTCTAGTAGACGAAAGGATCCTAGCTCACCGTCATTCACTGCCTCGTCGCTGAATGGGTCGATGAACGGAGATCAAGCTTTTGTCGGCGGTTTTGCGCCCACCGTGACGGAATCAGAGGTTAATCCTCAGCCGGAATATACTCCCCAGACCGACTCCCAATCGCGGAGAACGCGAACCGTTCCGCCCCCCATCGACCCGCCTCCCGCCGACACAGAGCAATATCCTTCCAACTCTCCAAACGATCGAACAGTAATGCTCCCCGCTACGCCAAACGTTCCAGCGAGCGTAAAGCGTTATTCGCTAGTGGATAAACCTCTCGCCACGCCTGCCGTAGTGGTGGAACCGTCGAGTCCAAGTCCGGATCCTGACCGAGTTAACGGCTCAATGTCTCCTCCCCCTCCTCCGGAGACGCCGCCCATAGACGTTCTTCAGGCACCCGCTATGGCAAATTCTCTCGCTGCTCTTAAAAAGAGCGATACGCTGGAACGTAGAGCGTCGAAGCGCTTTTCGACTTATAACATATCGAAGATGACCGGTGCTCCGACTACGCGGGAGCGGTCGACGCGAACTGGAGCGGGTGCTGCGAACAGGCGGTCTTTGGCTGCTTCATCAGCATTAACGCCTGGGGATCTTGCCGTACTCACAGAGGTTGACGATGAGGAGCCAGCGGAGCCTCCTCTTCAGAGGAGCAATTCGAGGTCACGCACAAGTCCCGCTACACCTGAACGACGTCAGGCTTCCACCCCTCCCGTACCACCGCTTCCTGCAACTCCAGCGCGGACCCCCGAACCTGTGATCCCGACAGTGTCAGCTCCTCCCGAGCAGCCTGTGGTTGATGCTCCCCCTCCTGCGGTAGAACCAACGCGGGACCACTCCCGATTCACGGTTTTCTTACAACTTGGGAGGGAAGTGAAGAAAGTGACGATGGAGCATGGCCTATCGTTCGCCTCGCTCCGGGTATTGTTCGTTGACAAGTTCTCGTACAATCCGGGTCTCGAGAACTTTCCGGCCATCTACATTCGTGATCCGTCAAGCGGCGTGCAGTATGAGCTGGAAGACATGGAAGAGGTCAAAGAAAAGTGTTTGCTCTCTCTGAACATTGAGCGTGCGTCACCTCTTCGAGCCCGTTTTCCCGTTCCTAATCATCTTTTTTCAAAGCCCTCGACCAGATCAAACAACACATCGACGCCCAAATCTCGAATCTGTCGCAGGACATCAAAGAACTCAAGACGGCTGTCCATAACAACAGGCAGTCTATACATGTGCCTGGCATTGTTGGACAACCGTTAGCGGAGAGCACTCCTGCGCCGAACAGACCGACCGACCGCCAGTTCCAGCACGTCGCTCGCCGCCTCTCGCGATTTGTTGGAGACGGCGCTTCCTTCCCACCCGCGGCGGCGGCCCCGATGCCCGCAATTCACCCTCAAATGACGGGTCAATCTCTTCAGCCTCAAATGACTGGCGGCTCGTTGTCCGATTATTCCACCCGCGTCGTCTCGGATCTGAAAACACAATTCGACGAGGTGCAGAACCTGCGGCGCGACTTGGGGGTTATGCGGCAGCTGTATACGGAGTTTATGAAGTCCACCAAGGATTCGCTGGGGACGCTCCGCGGACAGACGCAGTCCGTCAAGCAGCTTGCAAGCACCAGCGTTGGCGGGGCTCGGGGCTACATCGACACCGGAAAGAAGAAGCTCGATACGCGGAGTCAGAACGTGTTGACAGAGGTGGAGAAACTCCAAGACACCGTCGAGGGCGTGAAGGACGACGTGATCAAGCGCCACATCACTCCCAAAGTGCAGTACTTCCGAAACATCAAGAAGGATATCGACTCTGTTGCGACCGAGTTGGAGAGCTTGAAGGAGCATATCAATACGATCAAGCCGATGTGGAAGAAGACTTGGGAGGAGGAGTTGCAGAACATTGTCGACGAGCAGGGGTTCCTCACTCACCAGGAGCAATTCCTCGAAGATTTGCTGGAGGACCACAAGGCTCTAGTCGAGGTGTATGGGCACGTGGAAAAGATCATCTCCATCCGGGGTCCTGGGTCCGTCGGCAGTCGCGGCGGACGGAAAGGAGGAGGATTCCGTCCCCCGCCTCCGGAAGAGGGACACGGTGGGTTGAGCAACGTGATGCTCGAGATCCGAGGCGCGTCTGTAGATCCTGAGAAACGGATGAAGGCCATCGAAGCGAGCCAGAAAAGCCGGGAAAAGGAGCTCGCCAGCAGGTCAGACGAGATGCAGGCGGAATTGAGCGACTTTGTTGCAGGGAAGAAGCTCAAGATGACTGGAGGGGCGGAGGAGGCGGAGCGTGTGAGGCAGAGGAGAAATGACCAAACGCTGAAGGCTATGTTCACCGGCGGAGGGGGAGTGACCGAGATGGGTGCATTTGGTTCATCCGAATCGTCATGATCACGTTCAATTTTTCTCTTGTTTTCCCCCACATCGTACAATTCTCACTGCATATTTATCTCTGCTCCACCCATAGTTCCCTAGCATTCGAGGCTGACACCCTGTATCTTATGTACTTCCTTGCTTTTGAGACGGTAGTTTTTCTTCCTGAAGCATATGCCGAATGAGATTTCGCCAAACTTTACAATTTTACTGAAGTGGACGTTGGAAAATTTCGCTCAGTTTGCGTCAATAACGAACCTCGCTGCTCATTGCATGTCGTGGTCAGATTCATCTTGCGCTACCTCTTCTGGTGGAGAAGAGGCTAAGCCGCGCAGCCTGCGTGCGGACCTGAATGTCCTGAGGGATTTGGTGCCGGCTACAAGGCGGGCAGGCCAACGAGTTGGGGTCCTGGGTTATCGATGAGAGGAACTCGGAGACCGAAACGAAGGTTTTTACGAAGTTGCCTTGGCCCGAGTGGGTTGGTGCTGGAATTGATCACCCGGGAGACGAACATGTTTGGGAGTGAAGATCAGGTACGATAAACTGAACGGCAGCTGCATGTCTCTGGCAATGAGGAGCTGGGGAAGCTCCGGAGCAGCGCCGCATTTTAGCTTGGTCCCACGATGAAGAAGAACAAAGGAAACGACCAAGACAAAGTCGTACTGAGAGACTCGGAGTCCATTTTGGGAACATATACTTTTGATCCCGTCGCTCCTTCAACTCCTCATCGTAAGTCATCGTAACGACCTTGTTAGTACTCTCGGCTTTCCTCATCGAGTCCTTTACAGCTGGCGCTAATGAATGCGGTTGATTCTTGCCTAATACTGCCTATGCAGAGACACTTTGACCTTAAGGTGCAATTACTACTAATGTGGCAGCGACCAGTTCAAGTTCTGGGCACTGGCATATCTCGTACTCGTCTACACTCCATGCGCACCTTGGACCCTCTGGGGCTCCAAAATTCTCTTCGATTCCTGGTGCACCCGGTAGACCTTGCCTGGCGATACACCCACCGCTCTGCCTCTTGCATTTTCAGTGCGCCACCTTAAGCTCCGGGGCAAGTATCCTCAGGCTTGCAGCCCAAATCACCGCGGATGCTCTTCGTAAGCGCAGAGATACAGCAGTGGATGGCTGTTTTCTTCAATCGTGCAGTGTGATCGATCGCTGGTTTGTCAACCGAACCACTGAAAGTATGTCGGTCCTCCAATCGTGTCTCGTCTAACGCACCGGCGTTCGCCATCGCTTCGCAGAACACCGTGACAGCGACGGGGCCAGGTAATCCCTGGAAGCTCAAGATATTCAGCGACAGCCTCAAACAAGCCTCAGACGGTAGTAAGGCGGATTGAAGATGGATCCGCTGACGTTCTTATCTCAGTTTTTTGTCTTTTCTTTCGCTTTGTGGTCGTCCTTCACCTTTTCCTCTTTTCTTCTCCTCTGTTGTCATCCCAAAATGGACCACTCATTCTAACGTCCCAATTGGGTAGGTAACTCGGCAACTTTCTGACTCTGAGGCTGTGGCCGGCAGCAGGTAAACGTTGGATAGCAGCACATTATAAATGTATCCAGACTCCAACGTAAGGGACTGAGATATGTGTTGGGCGTGTCTAAGGAACAGACCAAATTTGTTTTGTTATGCATTTCGCATGTGCTTGAAGGTCGACTTGGGCATTGGGTGCAAATGAGGATAAGAAAATCATGCCGGCCTTCGTGAACTGTGTACTTTCACTTTCGACTGAGAAGCGGAGGAAAATTTTCACAAGTCCGCTTTTGACATTGACTTAGTGCATTTTAACCAATTTTGCGATTTGCAGCACAGGGACACGAAATTTTTCTAAGTCCGTTTTTGATCTCGACTTAGTGCATTTTAACATTTTCTTTCCGATGCCGCTTCGCGAGAAAACACTGGGAACTGCTCAGGACCACTCAGAAAAATCCGCAAAATCCCAAGAAAATTCATAAACCATCCTACCTACCTACACAACTTTCTCAGCTGGTGTCACACCAATGGTGAAGCGGTTATCATGCTTGCCTTCCATTTCTTACCTAAGCTGAGTCAGCATTGGTAATCCGATAGCAAGCGGCAGGGGTTCGACTCCCCTTTGGTGTATCATTTTGCACTTCCTGCTAGTAACGCCGTGACCTTTTTTTTCTCGCTCGAGTCAAGTCCGGACGTCCAACACATCTAATCTTCCCGGCTAACAGGACTCAAGCTAGATGGCTGAGATCCACGACCAGTTCGATACGATCCTTATCCTGGATTTCGGCTCGCAGGTCTGGCCAATGTTGCACACCACTGAGGATCTTTTGTTCACCCCCATCTCAGTATAGTCACTTGATTACGCGGAGATGCCGCGAGCACAATGTTTACGCTGAGCTGCTGCCTTGTACCACCCTGTTAAAGGATGTCAAGTTCAAACCCAAAGGTTGGAGCTCCTGAGTCTTGGACTTATATTCACTGCACATTCAAGTAAATTCGTGACCAGGAATAATTCTGTCTGGCTCGCCGTACTCGGTGTATGATAAAGATTCCCCCCACGCTGATCCCGGCATCTATGACCTCGGCGTCCCGATTCTGGGGATATGTTATGGTCTTCAGGTAGACTTTATCGTCCTCAGACATCACCTTCTAATTGAGACATCCCCTTCCAATCGTTTGTAGGAAATCGCATGGCAGATGAAAGGGAAAGTGGATCCATGCGACCACAGAGAATACGGGTTTGCGCAGGTGAAAATGGCAAAGATCGGGGGAAAACATGCGTCAGTCGATGCCTTGTTTGAAGGGCTTGGGGACGAAATGCAGGTCTGTCCTTATGAGATCCCGGTTACCCCAATGTTTATTGTTTCAAGGTGTGGATGTCCCATGGGGACCAACTGTCAGCGCCGCCGCCCGACTTCCATGTAATCGGATACACAGCGACGGCACCCTATGCCGCGCTCGCACACAATACCAAGCCCATCTATGGCATTCAATTCCACCCCGAAGTCACTCATTCTCCCCGCGGCAAGGAAGTTATTGGTCGTTTCATTCTGAATATATGTGGCTGCCAAAGGCACTGGACGATGGTATTCTTCTATGTGATATTGGTCGTTCGATATTGACTTCGCTTTAGGAGGAATTCATCGGGAAAGAAGTGGCTCGGATTCGGGAAATATGTGGCCCGACTGGCCGTGTAATTGGGGCTGTAAGTGGGGGTGTCGATAGCACCGTCGCTGCTAAGCTTATGCACGAAGCCATCGGAGACAGGTTTGATCGTTTCTCCCTTCAATCCAGAGTAGCTCACGGTATTCAGATTTCACGCCATCATGGTCGACAACGGCGTTCTTCGCTTAAACGAGGCCCAACAAGTGAACGAAATGCTCAACAAGGACCTGGGCGTCAACTTGACGGTGGTCGATGCGTCCGACTTGTTCTTGTCGCGTCTCGAGGGCATCGAGGACCCCGAACAAAAACGCAAGATCATAGGTAACACTTTCATCAATGTTTTTGAAGCGGAGGCGGCCAAAATAGAGGCGGTCGCTGCCGAAGAAGAGAAAAAAGGCGCGGCCGCGAAAGGACGAGTCGAGTGGCTGCTACAGGGGACACTGTACCCCGACGTCATCGAGAGCATCAGCTTCAAAGGTCCCAGCGCTACCATCAAGACACATCACAACGTCGGTGGCCTGCTGAAAGACATGAAGCTCAAGCTTATCGAGCCACTTCGGGAGCTGTTCAAGGGTAATCTTCGATTTTTATGTAGAGGAACTGCTCAACTCATTGTTCATCTTCAGACGAAGTTCGTGCGCTCGGTCGCCTTCTTGCGATCCCAGCACCACTCGTCCAACGTCATCCGTTCCCAGGCCCAGGTCTCGCCATTCGGATCCTGGGGCCCGTAACACGGGAACAAGTAAAAATCCTACAACTTGCGGACAATATCTACATCGAAGAGATTAGAAAGGCGGGTCTGTACGACCAGATCGCCCAGGCGTTTGCCGTTCTCCTACCTGTCAAAGCCGTCGGCGTGATGGGTGACCTCCGTACATATGAACAGGTGACTGCTTCCCGCGTTCATCGCGATATAATTACTGACTTCTACGCAGGTTATCGCCCTTCGTGCAGTTCAAACCGAAGACTTTATGACCGCGGACTGGTGTGTTATATGTGCTCGTATATCTCTGATCATCTGATCTGTTGAATCTTCGCGCAGGTATGTCTTTCCCCCGGAGGTCTTGCGCCGCATATCTTCCCGCATTACCAACGAGGTTGCGGGGATTAACCGCATAACATATGACATATCGTCCAAGCCTCCCGCTGTGAGTCGCATCCTCACCTCCCTGTATTGATGATCCATTGATATCCCGAAAGACCGTAGAATGGCTTTGAGTATCGCGCCGTACATTTATAGATGTTGCAAGAGAAACTATAGAACTTCGATCCCACACGTCGATTTCAATTCTTGCACCTTCTGACGAATCGTAGGCAGTGAGTCAGGCAGCACATCATGAAAACGGATCCCGCACGCAGCGGGGGGAGACCGCATGACCTAGAACTTCACTTGCCCAAACCGTTGCTGTCGTCTTAGTCTGCGAAGCGAGCCCGGCTCGTGTTTGCGTTGTTGGATAAACCTGAGGGGGCCGACGTGCTTCGATGCCGAAAAGGATCAAGTTTCAAGTCGAGATCCTTTTTGCCGTCTTTATCGCGAATGCCGACGAAGACAATTTGTACTGGTTTTTGTTCGGTGTTGAAAAAGTGACGAGTGACAAAGTTGAGGTCTGAATCAAACAGAATGCACGGAGATTTTCGACTTGTGTTTCGGCAGTTGAGGTTGGAGAGGAAAAGCGACCTGCTTTGTTAAACTGCTCAAAAAACCACCAACGGCATGTACAACTTGAACCGGATGCGCTATCCCTCGTCCTCAAAGTCAGCTGTTCCGAACCCGCCCGACGCGAGCTCTAGGCGGGTCGCGACGTCTTGCTCCTCATCGACATCCATCTCCGCGACTTCCACAGGTGTTTCTACATCCAAGAAATCCAAACAACCCCATAAACAACCTCTCCATTTCACACAAACCTCGCCGCCGATGTCGACACCGGCGACGACGGTCTCCCACGTGAATCGTTCTTCCGCCGGAGTCACGAACACCGATTCGTGAAGGTGGTGAGGGCCGGGACACGAGCCGAGGCTAGGTGGATCGTCATCAGCGGGTCCTTCAATGTCCACGCTGCCCGGATGTATAGCATGCAGGATGCGCCGGAGGTGCGGTGGGATCACCTGGCGAAATTCCTTCTTGTCTGAATCGGGCGAGCCAAGGCCGACGTCAGCTTCGCAGAGTGGAAGCACATAGTATCTGGCGATCTGGCGCTCTGCGTCCACCTGCCTAGGGTCCGTCGAGAAAAGCGAGCGCAGTGCGAGCTCAACCAGAGGAGGGACACGATGTGCACTGCGGGAGGGTGGAGAGATTCCGACGCGCCGACGGGGTGTCTCGCGATCGAACGGCCGTTTCGCTGACGACGAGCGCACCAAGTTCTCCTTGAAACGATTCGGGAATATCGTGAGTAGCTTGAGCTTCATTTCGAGCATTTCAGCCGGCAAGTATTCGAGCTCGTTGCCCGCCACGTTCAACGTGTGGAGGTTTTTCAAGTGCCGTATCTCGGGCGGTAAGATCTTGAGCCTGTTGCCCCCTGCAATATAGGGTTAGAATTGCATACATATAGCTAGTGTGCACCCACTCAGGCTGAGGACGGTCAACTTGTCGACGGATAATAATCCAACAGGAATCGTGGATATCCGGTTTCCAGCAAGGAATATCTGGATATCGTGACGGGCGGAGCCGACAGCGCGTGAGCCCAAAATAGCAGGAGCGGTTATGGAGCGGCTAAAGTCCCGCGTTGCAGGCTGAGGATGGGAGAAGGAGAGCGTTTGTCGCGTCGCGTTCATATTTTCGATCTGCTCCGGAGGTACATACCAGTGGTGCAAATCTTCTACGAACTTTTGCGGGATCGTAGACAAATTGCAGCTCCTGTATGAGGTGGTGTTAATACGACGAACAGGAAATGAAGCCCACTGACTCGAGTTGTACAGTTCCATTACCGTTATCAACCATTTTGTCGCTAGCCTCATCCCAGATGGCAGCTTCCTTCTCTTCTTCACTTTCGAGTTTAGATACAGATACTCGTGTCGGGGCCGCGACGATAGTCTCCAAGGATGACTCTGGGCCAATCAACCGCGGCTTTTTTGAGCGATTGCGCGTCGGAGAGGACGGCGAGGACTGTCGGTTTTTCTTCACCCCTTTTTCGTAAGCAGGAGGGACCCATGGTCCTTTGGCGGCTGCCGCAAACGGATCCATGGGCGGTGACGCGCCAGACGGCCCGCCGCGCATGTCCTCATCCTGTAGTGAATCGTCGTGGCCGGGAGAGGACGCGGGGGAAGAGTCGTTATAGGCGGTGGGCGACGATGGGGGAGACGAGGAGGGAGCCGGATCCCAGCGTGGGCCGTGTGCGTCGAACATGGACGCGAGACGAGAGCTGTGAACGCTGGATTCACGGTCACCTGACGATCAACAAATCGTAATAATCAAATAAACGACAAAACGCGTCGAAACTGGTTGAATAGACGATGTCTTCCGCCAGAAAGTCTCCAGAGCTAGTTTATCCCGCGCTGCACATAACGCGGCATCAAGAATAAATTATCTGTTCAATGAATCGCAAATGAATAGACGGAGGGATCTGCACATTGACAGCGTGGGATATACACACCTGCTTGGGCCTTTCTGCCACAACATCAAAGTTGAACATGGCCTCTGAATCGGAGCCGTTGCTGCAAGGCTCCCCGGACATGGCCCAATATCCGACCATGTTTGACCCCTCTAGTCTGGTCAGAAAGGGTTTCTGTCCCGTCCACTCTGGGACGCCCCCTCTCGAGTCTCATTCACTTTATTACGAGCAACACGGAACAGGCAACAAAGTCGGTACCTTTCTTTTGCGTAGCATATTGGGTTCTCACCTGCTCACGAAGCACGTTCTACTGATAAATGGCCTTAATACCAACTCCTTTGCCTGGGACTTTCAAGTGCGAAGCCTTGCTCCGATGTATTCTGTGCTGGTCTTCGATAACCGTGGTTGCGGATATTCTGGATACCCAACAGGCCGTTACACGTGCATTTTGTGCTGGTTTTTCACCTGAAACTTCTGACGCATCCTTCAGAACGTCCGGAATGGCGGAAGACATCATAGTCCTTCTTGATTATATCGGCTGGACAGCATTACGCCAGATTCATGTCGTCGGCTCGAGTCTCGGTGGGATGATAGCGCAAGGCAAGCAGATCGGGCTGGCGAGACCTGCGAAATTAACGCGCCTCCAAGAATTGGCTCTGCGAATTTCTAGCCGTATAGCTTCCCTGACGCTTTGTGTAACGACACCCGGTGGAATGCCATGGCAGAATCTACCGCCCGTAAGCATGTTATGCATACGACACAGCTCAGCGCTTTGACCGTTATGTCGTAGCTTCGAGGTATTCGGTGTTTAACCACGTATGTCCTGCGTCTCTTTCATGGTATCCGGCTCATATGTGACAGTCTCCTGATGACAAAGGAACCCACGAAAAAAGCGCCCACCGTAATGAAGATGTTGTACCCCTCCGCTTGGATCGATGAGGTCGCTGTCAACGACCCACCACAACGCACCAATCGCCAAGTACAAACCGAGGTGAAATCTTCCTGTCATCGTCATGAGAAACGCTTACCAGCCACGACACAGGCATATCTCCGTCGCGTCCTCTTCAGCCCCAAACAACAGATCATCGGCCACATCTCTCAGCTGCTTGCGGGACTCACTCATCGTGTTTCCCCAGACCGGCTCCGCCAGATATCAGAAACCGTTCCCAAGGTGGTCATCCTGTGCGGAGACGAGGACAACCTGATAGATCCGCAGCATTCGAAAGATCTCAAGGCGTCCATGCCTGCGGCCGAATTCATAGAATGGGAAAACACCGGTCATGGATTCCAATCTCAGCGCCCTGAGAAATTCCGCGACCTTTTAATCCGGATTTTCCATGAGATGGACACAGAATGAACCTCTAGATATGTATCCTGTTCCGCTATTATTCATCTAGATGTCCCTGGTAAATATTTGTTACTCAACCGTGCCCCAGGTTGCATTCACAAAATAGACTGGTAGGGGCGCTGCTGCCGCGTTGGAATAGCTAGCTAATTAGAACTGAGAATACTTAGGAGGTGCGGGCTACATCAGATTGCCGACGATGCCGACGCCATGTTCAACCTTGGTTCAACCTCGAAAGAACATACACAAAGCCAAATGAATATTAACCGCACTCAACCTTGATGCTCTTAAACGTAGCCGTAGTCCTATTCGGCGCCTCTTCCCAATCAATGGGACCCTTCCCCCACGCCGCCGTGCCCGGCTCTGGTGCTATGTCCTGGCAAGTATTTGAATAGAAAGGTATTCAAATACTCGGGCCGCAGGTGAATTGAGTCTACTAAATACAACGGCAAATACTCGTTTGGCCTAGTTGTCTATGACGTGCCTCTTACGCTGCCTTTTTGCCATCATTCAGATACTCCCTAGTTCGAGCCTTACCACTAGCTCAGAGCTCACATTTGGCCGCACTTCTAAAATATTCAGATAATTAGGCCACATGTTTATTCCGCTACATTACTACGTAACAACATTTACACTCTAAGCTAGGACGGACTGTGGAACTACAGATCCAGAGTTCAGGACATATTTTTTCGGGGCGGCGCTATGCGCCGCCGCATCACCGCCCACCGGGAGTCAGAACGACAATGAGATTGCGGTGTGAGACTCCGGTCACAGATGAACAAGCACCGACGGCGCTGCACCTGCGACCGACCTCGAGCGGGCGGGGTTCGTGGCACGCGTGGTACCCTGGTGACTCGCATATCCACGCTCTCCACCACCGACGTCACACGTACGCCTTGCGCTGGGTTTTGCGGCCGCACCGCACGCGAGTATGCTGCAAGCGCGCAGGAGACAGCGCTGCCGTGTCTCGGGCTCCATGATCTTAGTACCGATCTTGTGTGATGCGCGATGAGGACGGACACAGGTGGTGGAAGGCTTGCAACTGAGAGTCAAGGTGCGTACCGTCGCCGTTTGACTTGTAGCGCTGGCATTGATGTGTCTTGCTTGAGAATCGAGGTAAGCCGGGCCACAGTCACACGAAGGGAGGAGCGGAGAAGACACGGAGAGCACGGCGGCAAATCACCGTTGTCGTTCGTGAGCACCCGCGGCACGTCGGGGTGAGGCTGTGACCTTGTGCGGAAGGTGCCTGGCTGTATGGCTGTCGTCAGCTGAGATTGGGACTGCGATACGCACCTCCCCTCTCTTTCTGGACTGCGTCGCGTGCGGGTGAGAAGTTATCTACAAAGAACGAGTCGGGGGTGCGCAGAAAAGAAGCAAGACGTACCTGCTTTGAAGGCCTGCAATCTCACTGTCTCTATGTCGATCCGGCGTCATCACAGCAGTAGCGACAGGCTCTGCGAGACGAGGACGCCGCACCGTGGTATCCAGATGGCCGTCGAGACACCAACAGGATCGGCGTGATTTGCGCGTCAGTTTCGGGAGCCCAAACATGTGCTTTCAAGACAGAGGCGGTGGGAAGAGGTTGCGCAGGACGCCAGCATTGCTCGAGAGTGGAGAAAAGGGGGCCGGTGGGAGGGAGGATGACGGAGGACGGAAGGAGCATCGCCTGAGAGAGGAGCAGAGCGTGGGACACAGTTGCCGGAAAAGTGGCATACATGATGCCCAAATATGGGCATCGTGGCTGCCAGGGCACTGCACTAGAGCCCCGTGCCCGCGGGACTGCTGGCATCCCAAATACCTGCAAGTACATTCAATTAAGCAAAAGTATTCGTGACGAGGAAGAGATTTGCAATACCCAGCTGAACGCGCATACTGTGGCTCGGATAATGCGAAAAGCCGTCCTTCGTCGTGCACTGATCTTTGGCCATGGACCGCAGGATTAGTTTCAAGCTCAAACCAAACAGCAAACATCGGCTCACCTTTGGTGAGCGTTCGGACAACCCGCCCATCGATTCCCCACGAAATCTTATTTGCGTCGACCTCGATGGAATAAGCGTGGGGCACTGAACATGCCATATTCCGGGCGAGACTTGCTCGGGTCTTGAACGAACAGATTGGTCTGCCAGCTATCCCGCTCGCCGCAGATGAGCTCGACGTCTATCTCGTCCAAGGAAGTATCGCCTAGAACGGAGTCTCGGTTGGTGATTAGCAGAGAGCGCGGTTGAGTGGACTTGCCTATCAGAATCCATGCGACGATCACGCCGGAGACGAGAGGAGACACCTGAACTTCGACGGTGACCTTGCCGGCGCTGAAAGGGCTTTAGCGAGATTCCGGCCGAAGAAAAAATTGCGCACTCTAGGACGAAAGTCGAGTTCACCGTTGCCCCGCCGCTGATCTTGTCGTTGACGCCGGATTTAGTGGTAACATGCCCGTCCGGCTTATCGAGATACAGCTCGAGTCCATTACTCGTTAACGCGTAGGAGCCCTTTGGACTGATGGGTGTAAAATGAGAGTAGAAACTAGGCGCGGTAGACTGGTCGAAGATGTAATGGAGCGGTTCGCATTGTGTGCTGGGGTGTTGCGTCGCGTAGGACAAATTGACCCGGAGAAGGCAGAGAAAGGCGAGTAGGATAGAAAAATGCATCGTCGCGCTCAGCGGGTTGTGAGTCGCGGGAGAGAGAAACGAGAACGTCACGTCATGTGATCGTGACGGTCAAAGCGACATTTCGCAAGCTCGGCAATATTCGGCAGCTCGTTCGTTTTCGGATCGCGGAAAAGCGCCTCCCCGCTTTTCAACATGTAGGCGCTTAAATAATGCGGTTGTCCTCGCTCGTTCCGTAGTAGGCCTCAGCGCCCTGTGCGACGTCGCGCGCGTCAACGCGTCAACCTCGGGGGCCGAGTCGGGGCGGAGTCGCGGAACCTGTTTCAACTCAGAGTCGGGAGTCGGGACGGATACATCCCGTAAGTGGGGGCGGCATCTAAACACGAGGCCGCCTCGTTCTCACAACTTCTCAGGTTCCGGTCCGACGTTCCATTCGTCCCTGCACTGCGTCCGTGTTGCGCTGCTCGACTCTCGACGTGGTTGCGCGACGTCGGCGTGCGTTTCACGCGCAACGCACATGTGTTTCAAAGAGCGGACTCGAATTGAGCCTGCGGGAGAGCAGCCGCCGGAGGACCCGCGCTCGATGGTCCGTACGCGTATTTCGACATCGCCTCGCCTTTGCCTCGACTCTCGAGGACACACACGCAATCCTGTCGAGATTTCTGACACCGCTTGGAATTGCCGGCGTCTGGCGGCGCCCGCGCCCCCATCTTCCAACTTCCCCAACTTCTATTGAACAGCCTCGAGGTTCCGTGGGTTTGGTTAGAATACTTAGACTGGCGCCTGGAGTGCGCCCAGAGCCCACGCTGCAATGCGAACCTGTAGACAGTATCCGTATCCGTATCAGTGCTGTTGAACATTTACCCATGCAAGATCCATCCATCCATCCGTATGACGACTCGCTGACGACGCCCGTGCATACTACTAGTGCAACCATCCGCCCATCCACGCATCACCAGCCGTGAGAGGGATGGACGTCTGTGGAACAAAGCCCGCTGTCCGTCGTCAAGAAGCAAACAAAAAAGATGATGAGGGATGGACACAAAAAAACCTGTCAACCAATCGCGAATCGCGTCAGTTTGAGAACAAGGACAGCAGCGCGGCGATGGACACACAAAAGAATTCGAACACCGTCAGTGCAATGATCTGCGTCGCATCAATCTTTTTTGTTTTGAGAACAAGGGCAGCGCAGCGCGGCAGAGACAACACTTCAGTTTTATTGTTGACAGGAATTAAGTACGTATGTAGGGAGCGGAGTTTATAGCAGCACAGCAAGATAGGATGGGTGGGTGTGAGTACAGACAGACAGAGTCGTTGATATGATGGCAATGTTACTGTACAGCAAAGCAGCGGGAATGGTTGGGGAATGGTTGGGGAATGGAGATGAAGTTGTAGCAAAAATACACGGGGGGTGAAAATGTGGGTGGGTGGATGATAATGTGACAGATGCAATCGAATGTGAAGCGAAAAAAGAAAGAGAAAGTCGTGGGCGTGGCACGTAGAAGGGTCGTGAAAGCGAGGCGTCAAGCGCAGGCGGGAGGCATTAAATGGAACATGTAGGGATACCAAATTATAAGCAGACGGTGGGTGGTGTTGGGGGTAGTACAATGAACGGCGGGCGTTCTTTTGGCGCAGCGCGCAGCAAGAGGAGATGCAGAGCGAGTCCAGCGGTGTCTAGCAAGCAGCAAGAGCGGGCGGAGGCGGAGGCAATACACATTAGGGTGGAGAAGGCGTGTGGGGCGACGCGCTATGTGGCGACCTCGATGAAACTGCGCCAGCTCCAGCGCGAGGCATCCTCGTCCTGGTTGTGAAAGTCCATGAAGGACTTCAGGCCCAGCGCGGTCTTGCGGCGACGCGGCTGCGGACGCATGGAGGCGGAGCGCGTGCTGCTACCCCGCGAGGACGTGGAATATGACGGTGAAGAGGGAGGGGCCGAGCGCAGATCGCCATCGTCTAGCCGCGCAATGAGCAGGATGAGCTGGTCATCGGTGAGCGTCTCGTCCAGCAGGTCGTCCTCTGGCGACAAAGGCCGCGGCTCATCGTCACCCTCGTCCTCGTCATCCGAATCCTCCGACATGGAAATGAAATTGCTGCTCAGGGTCGGGACGGCAACAACGGGCCGGCGCCCCTCGAGACACGCAAGGGCCTTGCTACGACGCGTGCGACGGTAGCGAGTGGAAACGGTGGACGTAGTGGCAGAGGCACGCGTCGCATGGGATGCAACTGAGGCTTTGCGCTGTGGCGCAGCCTGTATCGCGACGGGAGTGGGGGTGCGGGACACGGAGACCTCGAGCAGTTGGCCACGCTGGGACGAGGGTTGGGACGGAACGCTGGGGAGCGACGAGACGGGCGCTGGCTTGGGTGAAGGAAGCGCGCGCAGGGAGTCAATGGGGGATTTGCGGAGACTCATCGGTGACCGGGGCGGCAGCAGGGACGGCGAGTCTGGGATTTGGCTGATTGCAAGGTCAGTGGCATGGAAGAAAGAATAGACGCGGCACACGCACAAATCTACTGCAAAGGGCGGCTCGCGACTCTCGTGGTGGGGGTTGGCTGGTCTTCTCCTGGTGCTGTGCGAGCGCAGCGACTGGGACTCTGCGAGATCAAGCGACAGAAACGAGCGAAACTGGTCCTTGTCGCGTCTCGGCTGGAGAGTGAAGTAGAACATGGATGCATCGTCTGCTGCAGACGAGTAGTAGGACGGCGGGGAGTCTGTTGGGAGAGATCCTCTGCGCGGACCGAGGTCCTCGAACGAGTCTGTCGAGCGCAGAGACGAGGGGGACGAGGACGGCGGGGACAGCAGACCGGAGAGGATGAAGGACGGATACGCGGAGAGATATGATTCGGGGGACATTGTGGTTGAGGACAGAAAAAATACAGTGAAGAGCGTGTTATGTGCGGGGTATATATACACGGGCACGCCGCTTTGGGCTGAAACCGATCGAGATGACTTGTGTGAGAATTTGCCATCCGCTATCTTGGGCCGCCTGCGACTGGCCCTTTTGTTTAGCACAGTAGCCATACGTTCCTTGCAGGGACCACAGCGGTTAATTATTAATATACTCCTCCTCCTCCTCCTCCGTTGGCCGCACGGCAGCCTGGGCAGGTGTAAGACTTGTCGTCCATGCTCGGTGGCGTGATTTATTTCTTTTTTCCCCGTCTCGTTCGGGCAGCCAGCATCCTGCACTCGTCCACCCGTTAATTCGCCCTGTCAACCACAGAAGTTGCGAACTCGAAGCATCGTCCTCTTCCACTCGCACATTTAATTTACGCTGTTGCGCTTGCTCCGGTCTTGCATGCGCGCCCGAATTACGTCCAGTTTCAAGGAGGTTCAGAACCCACAGGCCACAGCTGCTTTTGGTGATCTCCGTCCAATTAGACGCCAAGCTCGGCTGGCGGGTTGCTATAGCTAGCTGGCGCGCCTGCAGGTAGCAACGCTGCACAGATTAATGCGGCGATCCCAACCCGGATTCAATACACGGAACCGAAGCTTCACTTTTTTTTTGCCATTCGAGGTGAGCTACGCTCCAATTGGAGCCCATCCCTTCACGATATACATTCGATATCAAATCAAAGACTTCGTTCCCCGTTACGCCCTCCTCGTATTTTTGGTTACTCAAAAAAAATTCCCTCGTCGCGGACCCCCGGTGAATAAACACGAGCACGCGGCGTTGAAACAAGCAATGCGCCAAGTCTGCAATGGCGCATTATTTATTGTGTTTCATTCGCGAATCACCGCTGTCCGGCCTTGCCGAGGCGGGGATAGATACCGCGTCATACGTGTTTTTTCGTTCCTTTTCCTTGCCTTTTCCATCGATTTCTACAGCTTTTACGCGCCGTTCGAGTCGCGCACAAGTCGGGCATATGATTTGGGGCGGGAGGCTCTCCGCGTCACATCAAGATGGACTTGCAGACTGCAAGCGAACAGCGCCCCAGAGGGCGGGTCATCTGCGCTTCGGTACCCCAGAAAATAATCATTCTATCACTCCACTCTTCAAATCCAGGGCGATCCAACTCAAAATGCTATCGTAAGGACAACTCCAAGAGCAACCAAGAGTCAGCTGCGGGCTCGGCCCCACCCCGCTGCTGGGTAACTACTGGCTCGATGTCCCTTTTCCTTTTCCTTCGCTCGCATTGGACGATGATTGCAACCGCGGACGCCGGGATGGGGAAGACTTGGAGCAAGCCCTCGTCCTCGGCCACACCTTGAGCCAACCAGGACGGACGGATGGCAGACGCCGCCGTCAGGGCCTTTCTGATTCCTCCGACTCCTCCGATTCCAAACTCTGCATTATGCAGACCGTCCGTTCTTGTGCGGGAATGATGAGCAGGGTGGGACCCTGAACCGGCGTGAAGAGTCTACTTTAGGCGGGCGCGCGTATCACTCGATGGCCTGCCTTCAAACGTCCGACTCGCCCAGTCCGAAGTCGTATCACTCCCCGGGCTTATTATCCAAGATTTACACGCAGTGACAGGACAATGGCTCTCGCGAAGCGAACATCCTGCTCCGAATATTTATTTCCGAGCAGTGTGTTCCCCGTGCTGCTTCAATTGTTTCAACTTGACCGACCCTATGTCAGTAATCCCGAATGTGGACCAAGGTCCGCCCTGGACCCACGGCAAGGATCAACACCTTTCCGCGATGATACGAATCGACCTTGGTTAACAAACCGCATTGGGAACCGGAACTTGGTTGCGATGGGCTGTATTCTGTCCGACAATGTCTCCGTAAACATCGATCCAGTCATAATATCAACAACAACAAAAACAGACCCACTTGCCGTTGCGACACAGAACTGATTCACAATACTTGCTAGTCTCTATATTGGACGCGACTGTCTTCACATTCAACGCTGGCAATACACTACAGGCTGAAACGAGCCTATTAAAGTTGCTCTACTTACGTTGTCAATAAACGCTGTCAGAAATTACCCAAGAAATTTCCACAGTTGAATGAATGTTCGGGACGTGCCATCGTTCTTGGGTTATTTAGCGCCTCCGAATCGCGTGTCGCCACGACACCCCGCCGACTACAGCTGCTAGCTGAAATGCGCAATCAACTCAATGTCAAACTTTAAAAGCAGATGAGGGCGAATCTAAAAGCAGTCGAGGCCAAATCTCAGACCAGGCAATGCGGGGGTGTATTTTCGTTCTGAGCCACTTGCTACGGCCACCTACTTCCTGTGCGTTGGCGACACCAACAGCTTCTAGCACGTCCGTCATCACCGAGTCGCTCCTGCGGGACGTGATTCTGAATTCTTACTATTAGCTTAAGCATCCGCCGCCCGCTCTATCTGCGTTGAATTTCCTCGTCCGAAACCTTCGCGGGACGCGGTGCCTCATCTCCTTGGATACAATTGAGGAAATTTTCTCTCATTGTCGCGTCGAGCGTCGCCAGAGCATCGTTAGCAGTCGGACCTTCTGTAAATAATATTTCTCACACCGATGTGCGGCGTACTATTAGCTTAAGCATCCGCCGCCCACTCTATCTGCGTTGAATTTCGGGGTTCCGAAACCTTCGCGGGACGCGGTGCCTCATCTCCTTGGATACAATTGGGGAAATTTTCTCTCGTTGTCGCGTCGAGCGTCGCCAGAGCATCGTTAGCAGTCGGACCTTTGTAAATAATATTTCTCACACCGATGTGCGCTAGCGACGCCACATTCATCAGTATCAATCGAACTTGAAAGCGCGACGAAAGCCTGAGAGAAAATCAAGTGCGTTTAAAAGTTGGTACACCGGTGGTGGGTATCGCCCGACGCGTCCCTGAATTATATGCTGGTAGATCCGGTTGAATATACATACAAATAAAAAAGTTGACGGCGTCTAGACGTCGCGCGGCTTGTACGCAGCGAGGATCCACCCAAACGTGGAGTGCACAGTGGCTAGCCTGCCGCGCGCAGGCTCGAGGCGGAGGCTTCCCCAAGGGTTTCTGCTGCACATCACGTCCGGCTGCGTCTTGTAGTCCTCCGCCAAGGTCTGGTACAGCACCTCGGCCATCTCTCGAAACGGACTCTGCGGCGACGCGTGAGTTCACCGCGACAAGAACGAGGGCGCAGAACGGACCGTGAAAAACGTGGCGATGCCTTTGGACTTTGCCAGCGGGGCGACCTCGAGCATGACGAGGCGCTGCAGTGAGTGAGCGATCAGGAGGTCTGGTTTAGCTGTTTGCTTGCGCAGCCACTTGGCATATTCGCTGGACGAGGATCAGATACGCGTCACAGTTAATGGAAGGGAAACGCACGACGAGAGTGGGTCGACCTTGAGGGTTAAGACCTTGCCCGCAGCCTTGCACTTCGCACATAAAGTGCCTGCAGGAGACTCAGCTGCGTCTCGGTTGGGATCTGAACCGGCGCGCCGGCTCAGACCACTGCTTGAATGGCCAAAGTAGCGAACCTGGACGTGATCTGAGAACATCACAATAAAGGAATGTGGACAAGATACCTCCAATTCTTGCAAGTCGGGCAGCCGATGCAGCATTTCTTCAAAGCGGTACACGACATGGTCGTGGGCTCCACAGTTAAGCATCTTTGTAGATGCGTCAGAAGGAAGACGACGTGAGAGATGAAGAATATTTACATGAATGGTCAGCTTCTTACGCTGCCTCCAAGCCGATCCCCCGTAGAGGAGCTCAAACGCGTAAATGCTGGACATTACAGGGCTGAGGCTTTCGGTGTGCACCCGCAGGAGGGCCTCGACGCTGTGGTTAGCAGCGTGAGGCGATGGCTTGATGACACTGTCCATGAATTCTCTGGACCAGTTGGTACGGACGATGGATTTCCAGGCCGGTTGAATTATTGTTGGGCAGTAATTCCACCCTCCTGGCTTGCGGTTAAGCATGTCCTCGCACCTATAACGCTCGATGAATCGGTCTGAAGAATTTACGCCTCGTACTAACCACAAATGTTCGCGCATCTCTTTGTTTAGGGCGCATGCACTAAGTCCGTCGCGACCGCCATATAACGGGTCGACAGAGTGCACCTGGCGACAAAGTTCGCGATGAGCCTCGGAGCAGAAATAGCTCATCTTGCAGTCTGGGCAAGGGATGACGGATAATTTCGATACGACACCCTGTGCGGCGGCTTTTTTTATGTGACGCTGGGACACACCGCTGAACAAAACGTTTGAGCGCGTCGAAAGGTGATGATGCACAGACTGACCAAGCCAAGCAGTGGGGCTCAAAACCGAGAAGACTCGTCTCGATGAAAGAGATGAAGCTTGCCCCCATGAGCCGGAGACATTTGCTTCGCCTCTCTTCAAATTCCGCGTCTATCTTCTCGTCCAGACGGGCGATGACGTTTGGGGATGGCGGAAAAGGACCCGGGGGGAGCTTTTCTTGACGGTCCATTTCTTTTACTGCCTTGCAAAACTCAAAAGTCCAGCAAGTCAAGACAGAGTAGAATTCGACAAAAACCAAGTCACACACTCTGTTGTGATCATTAGTGAACAATCCAAGGTTTGGATATTTCCAGTCCTTTTTCTGGCATTCTGCAGAACAGTAGGAAGCCAGGTGGCAGCCACTGCATCTGAACAGGGTTGGTGTGCGGTTCAAGAAACAGGCCAGACACGCCTGGCCAATGAACGCATCGTGGGGCGGGGTTTTCGTGAGGTTCATGACGCAAAAGGAGGACGGAGAACGTCGGTGAACTCGATGCACGCAAGGAACAGAGCGTCGTCGTTCAAGTTCGGGATCAAAAGAAAAAACGCCGTCACGTGGGGGCAACGGCGACAATCGAAATCGCGGTAGGAGATGCTTCAGCGTTCAAAACTCTCACTTACTGTGCTTCCAAAGACCAAATCCACCGCATGTTTCTTCGTGCAATGCTTATTACCATCGAACAATTCTTGTACGACTGCAAATTCGCGACGCGCCCCTATCCCGTTTTGATGCCATCACTAACTCCGGGCCGTCTTTGCCGGAGCCCTCACCGTCTTTACTTGACCGCTCCCAAACCGCCATGGACGCGTCTATACCCAAGTTTGCCCGCACAGGCCACGCTGGACATGTAAACCGCTGCCTCTCTGGGCTTCCCGCGTCTCAAGCTGACCTCGATTCCAATCGGCATGCCGATCCCCTTTCGCGGTTGTGGTCGTTTCTCATGCGGCGGATAGAATGGCCATAGCTTTCTATTGCATCGGTGCTCTCGACCTCCTTGGAGCTGTACAGACCAAAACATCGGAGACCGACCGTACTTTGTGGAGGGAGTGGATATGGGAACAGCAAACACGTTGTTATCACGGTCATCCGACCGTAACTTGAGTCTCATTCCTTCGCAGATGGCCTGCATGGCAGCGGCTTCAGACCTAGTCCGTTCGCCACACCGACCTCTCCGACACCGGTCATTCCACTTCTTGCCGTTGCACGCCGTTTCTGAGAGGTTGCCTTTGTTCAGGAACCGTATAATGATTACAACGGTCCCCACCTCGTCATGACCTACACGGCGTTGCTAACGCTGGCAGTTCTACGAGACGATTTTTCGAAGTTAGATCGCCCCGGACTCGTCAAATTTGTCCGAGCTTGTCAGCGAGACGATGGAAGGTATGGAGGCAATACCATCTCTTCGTACAGCAGGAATATTTAAAATGCACTGAGTTTTTCCATCGTACCTGGAAACGGCGAAACAGATCTTCGCACCTTGTACTGTGCATTTTGCATTTGCGATATGCTTGACGATTGGTCTGGAGTCGACGTCGAACGAGCCTTGAAATTTATCGGGACGTGCAGGGTCAATAAAACCTTATCTCCCAGTTCACTACCTGATTCAATTCCAGACGTACGAAGGGGGATATGGCCAGGTCCCCTTTGTCGAAGCAAACGGTCGGCAGACCATTACATTGCAACTGGTTCTTTGCTTTTTCATACGTCTTTACAGGCGGCCCTACGTATATTGCTCTCGCTTCTTTGCACTTGGCGCCTCGAGCAGCAGATGCTCCAGCGCCTTTAACTCCTGAGCAACGGAATAAATCCGTGCACTGGCTCATCCACAACCAAGATAACTCAGGCGGTTTCCGTGGTCGGACAGGAAAGCCGGCAGATGCTTGTTATAGTTTCTGGTGCGGCGCCGCGCTCAAGGTTTGTAGATGCAGCTAGTACGCTCATGCTTAAGGTTATTAACCTGCACTGAAGGTTCTGGGCGCGGCGGACCTCATCGACGCTGAGTCGCATGCAAAGTTCATTGGCAGTTGCCAATTCAAATACGGTGGAATCGCTAAGGTTCCCGATGAAGATCCAGGTCAGAGAGACGTTTTCATTCAGACTACTTCGTATTCATCTCGTTCAAAGATCCATATCACACGTATCTCTCCATTGCAGCTCTGTCACTTTATCCTCCCAACATACCCGGCGAAAGCTCTGTCGCTAAATCATGGGAGCTTGGTTCGTTAGACCCTTTGCTGAATGCAAGTGGGGAAACTGTAAAATGGGTTAGACAACATGTTCCAGCGAAGATCAATTAGATTTTACTGGTGCATCACCAGAAGAGTCGAGAGCGACTAGACGAGCAGCTTGCTCCTCCTTGTTTTTGTAAAATACAATGTCGCCGTCGTCCTCAACGAAGCAACACTGAGTGAATGATCGATAGAGTGCGTAGAATGTGTTCTGCGATTGCGGGTTCATTTTCTAGTTCACAACCAGATGAAAACTCGTACCGTCGAGTCGTAGTTGTAGTGCTCCCCGAGAACATCTTTGAGCCGCTCCGTTACAGCAGGTTGGTTGTCTGCAAACTACGTCAGAACACATCCTGTCGGAAAGATAATGCCAAGGTACAAAACGGTATCGAGGTGAAGAGGTGGTGGCCGATGTGGTCATGAGATACCTGGGAGCGGAATCAGCAAAAAGATTGGATGGCAGGAAAGCCAGAATTGCCTACGTTGTGGAAATACATCCGACCGATGAAGCCTAGCAGAGGGCGATCGACCGTGGCGAGTGCGCCTCTCAGAAACGTCCACTGTCCTGCGCGATAGTGGGGAATGGTGGGGTCGGAGTGATGCAAAAAGGTAAGCATAACGATCCAGTGATGGCAAAGCTGCGAACGCTCAGTTGAATTTTGCATGGGTCGGAGCGGCATACCAGGTACGGAACGATGTAGTGCTTGAGGACGGCACCGAACCCAAACGTCCAGCCATACTGACACAAAATCGAAGCGAACAGGATTAACCCGATATTAGATGCGACAATCTTGCTGTATTCCTTCTTCTTGAATAGGACAGAAGACGGAGAAAAGTGCTGTTAAGCGGAAAGTTACATCTCATGCTCCAAAAGTGCAGTCTAAACATACGTTCGTTCCCGGCGGGTCTCGCGGGCAGCCCATCGTGTTGAAGAGAAGATATGTTTGGAAGCCAAGTAGCTGCATGACCAGCATTCGCCCAAGTGTGTACAGAGGGGTTTCCTCAAACATCCCGTGCAGCTGTTCAGCCGTTGTGATACCCAGCTCGGAGCGTGTACGCGGTACATAATTTTCGTCTCGCTCAATCGAACCCACTGTCCTCTAACGGCATGGTCAGTCGAAGACATGTCGCCGAGTGAAGAAAAAAACTACGTGGTGCGTGTGGTGTGAGCTCTTCCATGCGAAATATGGGGTGAGGAGGCACTGTTTCGAAGTATTAGCCACAGTCGTGTAAGACAGTGGGAGCATTACCGTGTGCAAGAAATACCCAACGGCATCGTTGACCATGCTGTACTTGGAGATGTTCCCGTGCCCGGCTTCATGACCTGAGAATTGTCGAATCACTGTCCGTTTCATGCAGGATAAATATGAAGGCGAACCTAGGCACCAGCATCCCGCCATGGCGATGCTTTGAGCGACCCAGTAGACCGACCACAGCGAGAAGGAGAGTGCTACGAATATTGGATACGGTAACCCGAACTTGTGAGTGAGGTTTTCCGCAAGTGTATCGATTCGTAAGGAAAGGGCGTAGAGGGCGGTGACAGTGGCGGCGTCTTGAACGAGGCTGAGAAGGCCTCTCAGGGTCGATTTCTCGTAGAGCTCCAGAGGGATCACAGCGCGGAGCTCTTTGTATGTTACCTATGTCACAACATGGTTAGGAAGGCAGAGACAGAGCAAGGCCTCACAGACATCGGGAGGCAAAAAGGGAGCATTTCGTCGCTTCAGATACTCAGTACTCTCGACAAACATGGCGGCGTGGCGTTGAGTGTGGCTCGGGAGAAATCCTTGCTAGTAAACTGCGCAATCCTCTGCCGGGGGAGTCCACGGTCAACAAGGACGATAAGTGCAGCGCCCGCAAGCACACTGACCTTGAACAGCGACCAATCCTTTTGTTTTTGAGAAAACCGGGACGCGAGTCTGAGGGGCAGAAGATGAGGGGAAAAATTCCACAATCCCGCTATTTATATAAAAGAGCGGTGGTACATCGTCGCGCAAACACAATTAACGGCCCTCACTCATGCTTTGAGTCGTGGTACGGCTTCTACAGTGAGTTTGGCAACGAAGTCCCTGGGCTTACATGTGCCGTAAAAAGTTGCGAATTAGATCGCGAAAAAAATTGGGGGGACTGAACAGCGCCAGGTTGTGTCTTAACCCGAGGGTCTGGAAGGTGTGGAACGAAGAGATGTCGTGTTTTCTGTCGACATTGAAGTACGGGAGGATCCACGGTTAAGTCATCGCGTTGAACAAACTTTAGATGATTTAGGTTTCGAGAGTCAAAGGCAAAAAGGCGGTAGATGGTTCACAGCTTCGCTCGAGGCTCCTTTCGTGCAGTCAGCTGCACAGATGACAGCTGGAGGGTCGAGCTAGGGCCACCTAATCGCGGTGTGGTTGAATTTCCGAGTTCGGCGCGTCCGGATTTTCTATCTGAGGGATCCTCGAGGCATTAATGACAGGAATCTTGAATTAAAGCGCGCTGGAGCCGCTAGGGCTTCGAGGATGTTTGCCAACCAAAAGCTGGACCGAAAACAGCAATTCAAGAGCGCCGACCCACACGAAAGCCGACGTTTCGGAAGAATTCGGGCATTTCACGGTCGCGCGCGGACAAAAGGGCAGTTGAAGAGCAGGAAAGGGCAGACACGGGCACAACAGTTGTTAAATACATCCACTTGGCATCCACTGCTCAGCACCGAGAGCGTTGGCAAAGGGAGATGACAAGGATGCATAAGCTCGGCTATTCGGCTTTAGTCCCCGATTATCAACAGCCCCTAGTCAGCGTTCACTTATAATATTCTTGCTCTGCTACTTACCACTCTACCTGCAACTATGCCCTCCCCCGTCGTGAATGGTGTCCAAAACGGTGTCTCTTCCTCAAAACCCCTTTGGCGGCCCACAGAAGTTTCCAATGCGCCTTCAAGAACCAGCTTCGAGTTCGACCGCATGGAAGACGCCTTGGCCGCCTTCGCTGCAGGGGAGTTCCTCGTGGTAATGGATGACGAGAATCGGGAGAACGAAGGGGACCTTATCATCTCCGCGTCGCACTGTACCACCGAAAAAATGGCATGGATGATCAAGCATACAAGGTGCGCGCATTCTTGTCAGCCCCGGAACGTCTCCCGTTGACAGACGACTATCGTAGCGGATACATATGCATTGCACTACCCGGGGACCGTCTGGAGCAGCTGCAGCTCCCGCTCATGGTCTCGCAAAATCTCGAACGGCATCGGACGGCCTACACGGTCACAGTCGATTATAAACACGGTGCGCCGCTGCAGCCCGGCGTTGAGACCTTTCACCCATACTGACGCCCCGGGCTCCCAGGAGTAACCACGGGCATATCCGCTGGTGATCGGAGTCGGACGGCCCGTGCCCTTGCTTCGCCGACCTCGGTAGCCGACGACTTTACACGCCCGGGACATCTGGTGCCGCTGCGCGCGGTGGACGGGGGCGTCCTGGTCCGCAAGGGCCACACCGAAAGCGGTGTAGATCTTTGTCTACTCACGAACCAGCCCCCGGCCGGCGTGCTGTGCGAATTGGTCAACGACGACGCGCAAGGCACCATGGCGCGGCGGGACGACTGCAGGGCGTTCGCGGATCGCTGGAATCTAAAGATGATCAGCGTCGAGATGCTGGCAGAGTGGAGAAGGGGTCATCCGCTTCCTTAGCGGTGAACGGACTGGAAAACTTAGACAGGATGGATGGAAAAAATCGGTGTATAAGTACGGAAGCGGTCCCACAAGTATTCTACACACAAGTCCAATCATAATAATATCGTCCGCACCGATATACGAGGGTATCATAATTTATGCCGGCGCGGAAGTCTCTCCAGCGAGTTTAGTCCTTCCAATGGAGTTGCCAACCTTCAGGGATGGGTGAGCAGCAAGTCAGAATACTGGCAGCCCCCGCACCTTGACTAGCGTTTCGATCGGACCCTTGACGTGGAGGTCCCCATTCTTACCCTCAGAGTTGGCGACCAGATCAGCATCGAACCTGCAGCAGGACTAGATAAACACCGGCAATATTGAAAAAAAACCACGGGTCTCACTCGATGGCTCCCTGAGGGAATGCTACGACCACGGTGCTTCCGCCATACTTGAAAAAGCTGGAAGGATATGAGACCCAGAATAATACGTCGCCGACACGGATACGCACCCCAGTTCCTCTCCCCTCTTGATTTTGTCGCCTTGTTTTTTTGTCCACTCGATGCTCCCGACGAGGAGAGCGCCAATAGCAACGAATGCGACAGTCTTCCCCGTCTGCTCGTGAGTGATATACATGATCGAGCGGGTGTTGGCCGTGAACACGTCAAATTTGGGTTCGTTCACGGCCTGGGGGTTCACCGTGTAGTACTGTCCATCGATGTGAAAGATTTTCTCGATGGTGCCGTCGATGGGAGAATGGAAACGATGGTAATCCGCGGGAGCGAGTCTGAAAATCGCGAGACTTGGGCCCTTTCGTTTGGCCTCGTCGAGGTCGTTCTTATCGTGCTGCAAGTCGACCGGCACAGAGTCTTCCTCCTGCTTGGGGTCCAGGAGCTTGGGAATAGTGAATTGATCCCCTTTAATCCAGAATTCCCTGGCGAGAGCGATGTCTGGGTAAACCGTCAGGCGGCAGTCTGCGGCGCTACAGATAACGTGGGGATCGTCGGCTTTTTCCACTGGACGCGCATTCGGCTTCAATTGTCTGAAAAAGAAGTGGTTGAACGTGGGGTAATTCTCGACGTTCCAGTCTTCGTCTTTCAAGGGGTCGTGCGGCGGCGTGATGGGTTTGAGTAATTCGTTCAGGGTGGGTCCGAGATTATATGTCCGGATGAACGAAGGGATGGACGCGGCGGATTTGGGGTTGTCGTACACTTTGCCCTCCTTCGGTGGAAGTTACAGCATGTTCTTTAGAGGGGAATCAATTCTTACATCTTCGGACTGCCTTTTAAGCAGCTGCTCTACTGATTCGTTGTTAAGAACTCTTTCCCGGCCGCGGCCATAGAATAGAAGATGCATGCCAATTCTACACGAATGAGAATGGCAGGCACAGCAGACGCGGAGCACTGAACACACCTGGCATAAATGGGCATGGTCTCAAATATAGGTGTCTTGGATCCACGAATGGCCACATAGTTACCGACGTGATATTTTGCGGCCAATCTAAGGATAGTTTAGCAACAGATGGGCTGAGATGAGGCAAAACCGACCTCTGAAGTCCGTTCTCGATTCCAGGGATCAAATTTTGAAGGGAGGGAATGTGAAAGAGTGTGTGCGAAGATGCATGGATACTGTGGCTGACGTCCTGGGATCCCTCGTTACTTTGAGGGTTGAAGTCAGAGTGTTTAACGAGGGCGTCAAGTCCTTGAGCGGCTAGCTCGTTGGTCATTTTTCCTTCTTCAGATTCGTCACGGTACAGGGCATCGGTTTCGAAATGTAGCTCGGCGGGCATGGCTGGCGAGTCGGCAGGCATGTCTTCTGTCTTTGACTTTGAGGTAAAGCGTTGGAATGGATTGGGGAGAGCACCGAAGCAGGACGCCATGACGTTGGTTGGCCCATCATTGATCTTTGCAATCGCTGAAAAGGGGCTCCAAAAATAGCCGTCCAAATTTAATGCGATGCGGACATGTGACCCGTCTCCCTTTTAGACGTGTGGACGCGTAGACGCGTATAATCTTAAAAACTCCAGAGACGGACAGATCAGCAGAAACAACTTCATCGCAGCACATACATACCTCCCGAAAACTTGAAGAGGAGAGAGCAATTTATAATTCATTATATCACCCTGTGAGTCTGAAGTCAAGTGAGCCGTCCATTTTTATCCCGACTTCCGTATAGCCGTGTCACCGTCATTATACTGTGGGTTCTATGATCCCCACTTACGGCGCGCGTATTGTCGGAGTCGCTAGTTTTCCACCTCGTTTCCAAGTACTTACTTCGACGCATTTCAGTGCGCGCCGAATGGCATCCGTTCCTTCGCCGCTCAGAACAGCCCATCCGTGCTTTTCAAATGAACCCGCACCAGCCTTAGGCTGCAGCTCGTAACTTAGTAGCTGGCTCGTACTTGCTTATAATGAAATACACTGGTAGGCATTGAACAGGACTGGCACACCGTGGCACCCGATGTAGGGTGATGAGTTACAGCCAGCCTGAATATTGATTGCGGGGTCAAAGTAGCCCGCTCGTGAGGAACAAGGACGCGTTGGGCAAAGAATCCTCCGCGATTGATCAGAAAGTGCGCTTTGACCGTTGATGGGTAGCGATCGGGCCGATCACCGGACCACGATCATGTGACGTTTGGTCACAGTTGACTTTCGCCACTCTGCTCTCCGCAATGACCACCAACTTTCTCGACCTCTACGACGCACTAGATGTGATAGGAAACGGCTCGTTTGGCATCATCAGAAAGGTCCGCCGGAAATCCGATGGCCTTGTACGTTCTTCACTCTCCTCGGTGGCAAAATCAAAGTTGACCGTCCCAGATATTCGCGCGCAAGGAATTGAATTTCGAGCGTATGAACGAGAGGGATAGAAAACAGATTGTAGCAGAAGTGTAAGTCTCATCCGCTCCAATCCTTTTCCCTGGCACGCCACTAATATTTCCTGCGCAGTAACATTCTCAAAGACTTGCACCATGACCACATTGTCCGCTACCATGACCGCTACGTTGACCGTGACGCTGGCATCCTCTATATCCTCATGGAGTACTGCGGAGGTGGCGATCTCTCCGCGGTCATCAAGCAAGCTGGGAAGCAGAACCGTCCCATATCAGAAGACGCTGTCTGGGGCTACTTCATGCAGATTCTGCTGGCGCTGAATCACTGCCATAACACCGGGGGTCATGGCCGCACCTCGAGTGCTGGAAGTGCGAGCGAGATAGATGGGAAGGAGCGAAGGGCGCAAATTTTGCATCGAGATCTGAAACCCGACAATGGTGCGTTTGTTCTCCTCCCCTTAACTGTTCTCTAACGCGCTACGGGACACGCAGTATTCCTCGACGAATCGAATACAGTCAAGCTCGGTGACTTTGGGTTATCAAAGGCGCTTGCTCAAGCGAGCTTTGCAAACACTTACGTCGGGGTGCGCTACTTCCGCGGCGTCAATAAATTCACGTTCTTATTGAATGTCACAGACGCCTTACTATATGTCGCCGGAGTTGATGCAGGAGAAGGCCTATGACTCCAAGTCTGACATATGGTCGCTGGGGTGCCTCATATACGAATTGTGCGCACTGAAGCCGCCATTCCATGAGGCAAAGACGCACAACGAGCTCAGCAACCTGATACGGTTGGTTGACGTTGTTCTACTTCTCTCTCGCTGGCTCATCTTTCGTCGATAGGAGTGCTCGTATTCCCCCATTACCTCGAGGTTACTCGCAAGCATTGAACGGGGTGATCAAGGCAATGTTGAACCTGAACGTATGTATTCTTTCTTCATCGTCAAGCTGTCATTGATGCTTTTTCAGCCCGCAATGCGTCCCTCTGCAGCACAACTCCTTCAGCATGAACGCCTGGAATTCGCGTTCAAGGTTTCCGAGACAGAGAAGCTGTAAGTTAACTAATACTCATACATCACACCACTTATCAAATTGCATCCAGGCTCAACACAATCAAATCCCACAAAGCCACCCTGACCTCTAAGGAGCGCGACCTGCTTAGCCGCGAATCTGCCTTGAACGAGAAGGAGGTGCAGATCACGGAAATGATCCAACAGCGAGACATGCAAATCCACCTCCTTCAATCGCAGCTTCACGAGTGCCAGTCGCAGCTGCATCAAGCCCAGCTCCATATGCACTCCCAGCCCAGTATGGACGAGATCCACGCGGCGGTGAAGCACCGTGAAGAGGAGCTCCGCGTCCTTGTCCTGAAGCGAGAGGAGGAAGTCAGCAGATCGATGCAGAGGAGAGAGGATGAGATCATGGAGGCTGTAAGACGACGAGAGGCGGAGGTTTTGGACGCGTGGGGCAAACGCGAGGAGGTGTTGCGGGAGGAATTCCAAGCTGTGTTGGACGGGGAGCTTGAGGCGCGGGAGCGGGGATTCGAAGAAAGAGAGGAGGAAATGGCGCGGCGGGAGGCTGCGGTGAAAGAAGAAGAGGAACGAATCACCACCGCCAAAGAGTTACTCGAGCAGAAGCTCAAGAGTATGGAGAAGACGACAGGTACGTTTATTGGGCGAATCCCAACCACGAAAACTGACGTTCTGCCGAAGGTGTGAAGAAGGACCGTTCCCCTCTCGACGAGGTGCAGAATGTCCTTTCGCGTGCAGCCTTCCAGGAAACCCCGAAAGTGGCTACAGTGTCGAGAGCATCGACCAGGAGCGCCAGTCCTTTCCCTTCCGTAGCGCATCTCTCGACACCCCTCCCACGAACCAGCAACAAGCTGAAGGAACTGTTCCAACCCTCCGCGATGAAAGGTGTTGTGTTGACCGCAACTGGAGAAACACTTGCCACGCCATCCCCGGCAGAGCTCGCCGGAATGTTCGACTTGAGCCGGAGATTCGAAGACGAAGTGGGGGCATCTCCAAAAGTCGGATTAAATTTCGCCCAGGTGTTCGACTTTGAGGACGGTGACGAAGGTGCAGATTCGGCGGCCGAAAGTCCGTCCAAGTCGGATAGCGACGTTGACGACGAGGAAGGGGAGGCCCCTTCCACCACCACCTCCTCCCGGCGGATCGCGCATGCAAGAAGTCGAAACGCCGAAGAAGAGAAACGACGGGGAGAGGCAAATTTGGAGTCATCGACAGCGCCTCCAACGCGTCTCCGCCGCCCCTCCATACGCACTGCTGGCCGGCGCCCCACACTGCCCACGTCAGTATCGGACCCCACTGGACTCGGCGCCTCCACACCTGAAGCAGGAGGATCTCAGCCAAAGAATCGGCCGAAACCTCTCCCTCATCCACATCTGGGATCTACCTCCTCAATTCCTCCTCAGACCGCACGATCAAATACTGCGCCTATCCCTCGGTCAGCTCCCGCTCCAGAGTACGACCTCAACGACGAGGAGAATTTACCCAGTCCGTTTTTGAAACGGGTCGACCGACTTGCTGCCACAGCTGGCTCTGTTGGCACTGGCAGTGCGAAGAGAACATTAACGAAACGTCCAAGCAGTGGCAACTTTTTGAGGGTTGTTGCTGCTGCCAATGCCAGTGCTGGAAAGCGGGGGGCATCGACTTCACGCTCAACGGCCTCTCGGCCAGGTTCGGTTTCATGATCTATGTGTTACGGTGTAACGAATAATGAACGTTATGTACATACTTTTTGGGGTTTCGAGTGTAGATAAATGAATTTCGCAACTCTAGATTCGGTCATCTGCACGACTGCCTGCTGCCTCCCATATTTCAACGGCCATTCCGCCACTTCCAGCAACTTGATCAATGAGCTTCAACGAGATTCCGGCGGCGTCGGCCATTCCCCATAACGCTCTTTCGCCAGGATCCCGCTCCTTGTATCCTAGTATCACTCGAGGTGGCGTTGAGTTTAGGTTGACCAGGTTCTTCAGCGTCCGCACCAGCGAGGGAAACGACGAAGTATTGTAGGTTACATCGGCCATTCTGGTAACAATTAGAGCGATAATTCAAGCAGAATATCGTCAAAGACGCACATAATGACATCGAATGCTCCGCACTCACGTACGCACCCCGGCAACTCCTCGTCGTCCCAGTCTAGCACAGCAGCCTCGACGCGCGATTCATTTGCTAAGATATTATGTTGTAACAACGGCATCGCCGAATCTGCTCAGTGAAGTATAAGCGTTGTACGACTTCCTCACGAAACCAAAGCTCACCGACGTCCGTCGAGATGATGCGATCGTCAGGTCGGAGTGCACCAAGCACAATGCTCACAAGACCAATGCCTGCCCCGAGCTCGAGGATGCGCAGGGGCTCGGGCGAACTTAGGAAAGATGGCGGACGTGAAACCAGCCATGCGCTGAGCCCTATGCCACTATCCCATATTTTCTAGAGCGCAGCGGTCTGCGCGTGGACAACGAAACAGAAGTCACTGTGCGCTCGCCTTGTCCAGGTCAAACGAGGTTTGCTCGACGATCTTCACCCTCTTGTCCTCGCCGAACAAGTACACACGTTCGATTTGGTCTTGCAACTTCGCCTTCCCTCTGCTCTGCGCCTTTCCGAGCAGAATAGGCATGGACATGACGCCGTGCGGCAATGTGCTCTCCGCATCCAACCGCACATTACTGGAGTTGGGGCTACTGCCCAGCACCAGTCTCCAGGCACCGCTCTTAGATGAGCGAGGCAGTGGGACAGGAATTTCCTTGTATGCGCTGGATTGCCCGCGCCAGGTTGTCAGTTTCATGGGCTTCGTCTCTTCGCCAGTCGCCATGGATAGCCAGGAGTAGTATATGTCCTGTACGCCTTCAAAGAGCTCGGTCTTAAGATCGTTGGCGATTTGAGGAGTGACCGAGATGACATTAGAGCAAGATGTCGGCGGCGGACGCAGAAAAGAAATGTAGAAGAACATCTCCGTTTAGGATTGTTTAGCAGCGTTTCGGCTCTCACAATAATACGTGAACTGCTTTTGCCTCCCTCCTTGCCTCCCTTTTTTTATAAAAAAAAAGCAGGGAGTAGTAATATGCTGCCATCTCAATTTTCTAGGCCATCTGAGCTTTGCAGAATCCCTCAGAAACGGAATGACAGAAAGTTCCTCTCCCAAAACCAGGTTATTATATTTTTACATTTCTATCAGGGCTGGGATCTGCTACTCCTACCCTCAGCCAGTTCCAGAACTGGGGACCGTAGGCATAATACAGGGCCCCAAAGGCCGCCCCTCCGAGATGAGCGAAATGGTCGAAAAGCCTGTGAAATCATGAGCACTGTCGTCGCGGGCCGGCAACATTACACCTACCTCCATCCTCTTAAGATACCAAAGATATCCAGCAGTAGTAGGCTTCCGACACCCCATTGTACAGGTATGGAATAATTCGGAGGATAGAAGAGAGCTATCTCTGAATTTGGGAAGCCCAGCGCTGTCAGTGTCATGAGGGCGTACAATGCACCAGTCCCCCCGACTCGTGGCAATAACTGGTCTTTGGGGCGGGAGGATTTGAACGGGGATCGGAAGAACGAACGCAGGCGTGATGTTGGAGGGTTGGACCGCAGGGCGGAAGCCCAAGTATCCGGTTTGGGTATTGGTTGATTTGAAGGTAAGGCCAGACGGGAGATCAGACGCGGATATAATACTTTGAGGTGTATTATATGCGACGTCAAAGCGGCGAAGAGTCCCGCTGCGCAAGTCGATTCGGCCGTCTCCCCCAAAGAGATGATAATCGAACTGACCTGAGATGAAGAACGCCAAGAAATGGTACCTTGAGGTGGCTTCAATCTGACCATCTGGCATTCGGTCCTGTCGTTGCAGGAGATGAAAAGAGGCAGAGGAACCTTGCAGTAGTTTCAAATATGATGTACGGCAAAAAAACAAAAAAAAAGTAAACCCTTACCGAACCCATCCAAGAGAAAAAGATTCAAGGCGAGGATTGGGAGGGTTCGTGAGCTAGACCACGGTCACGTCAAGCTCCAGGACGACTGGGATATAATTGTCATACCTGAACATGCTGGTCAGCATGGTGAGCGACCGTCCAGACAATGGATCATGCACGAAATTGCGCAGCATGAACGGATGAAGTCGTTTAGATTTCCACGCCAGCCAGACCCCGACATTCAACAGGCAAATTTTCCAACATATCCGTTTCCCTTCCGTCACGTTCAGGTACGATTGGGCTACATTCACCCACAAATGCATGAGGCGATTCCTTGTAGCCGACGGAAGCCCTTCAGTCCAACTGTTGAAGGATTTGAGGCTCTCTCGCAATTCCTATTGCACCAGACGCGTCAGCACCACGAAATGAGAGCACAGAGATAGATAACGCACTTGCGCCAGGGCAAAATTGGAGGCATTCCTCATATCAGTAGAAGTGATTGTGTGTGGCCACGTCCGAGGCGCAGAGCCTTTGCGCGTAAGTTTGTCTATCCATTCATCGGTTTCGATGTTCGTCCACGCGGTAGCATATGTGAAGACCACGCAAGTTCCTAATACTGCGAACTGGAGTCGGCTATAGCGGGGGCGCTCTGCCAGGAGAGCATGGCGCTTACGATGGCTTGATTCCGGACTGAAGGACGGCCAATTTTTTGAGCTAGACTTAACTCCGCGCTGGATTGAAGAGGTAAAGGAGTGGCCAGCGGCTTCGCAGTTGACCTGAGTGGTGCATAGCGGGTAAAAGAGCGACAGGGGGCCCGTATCCGTGGAAAAATGGTACTGCGACACTGGCTAAATGCCGAGAGCATGGATGGAATTGCGCGTCAGCGTCGGAACGCGCGCGACTGTGACAAAGTCACAATCGCAACTTCGACTCGGACACCCACCTGTCCGTAATTCGGCGGTCTATGGACAGCCCAGGGCTGCGACGGGGACTAGTCAGGCTTCCTTTGGGTTCGGAAAGAGTGTTGGATGCGGACGAAGAGGTAGGGGAAATCTTCGAATTTCTGTCCTTGGCTGACAAACGATCGTTGCAGGTCTTTATCTTGTACTCTAAATCTACGTCGGCCTCTCCCAATGAACGGGGCTTGGGATTTCTGGATTCTCATTCAGACGTTCTTACTCTGAACTTTGAGCTCAAGTCTCCGTCGACCCATGAGCTGCCTAAACGGAAATCGACACGAAAATCGACTTCCCGGCCTGTCCAAGACAAAACGATTGAGATCCAGCTGGCTCAGGATAAGACTGCTCTTAGATCTCGAGCAGGTGACACGGGATCCGTCGTTTGGAGGGCGAGGTAGGCATCACGATACACAAGCCGCGGCTTTCTAACAATAAAAGGTGATCCTACTAGCATCGACTTTGCTCAATTGATCCTTCAGCAAGGGCACGCAAAATCCTCGGTGTCGATATTCGACGAAAGTCTTCGAGACGCCCGTGTTTTGGAACTAGGGTTCGGATTTCGATCCAATTCTATCACGCTCTCTCATGTAAAGTAGGTCGGGCACTGGTCTTCTTAGTATTGCCCTCTCACCGTTGGTTTGTCATTATACGGCCACGGATATCCAGCCCCTCTTATCACTCATACGAAAAAATCTGGCACTAAACTTTCCTGGATGGTCTGGCGCTCCTTCCAAGCTGGATATCTCGGCGCCGGGCCAAAACGTTTCTGTGGACGAACTCAACTGGGAATCTTTACATTCTACCCCGCCTTCACGTCGATCTCGATTGTTTCCTTTGCCGTCCTCGCCCTTCGATCTTGTGCTGGTTGTGGACTGTATCTATCACCCGGCCCTTCTCCCTTCTCTCCTTACCGCAATCGACTATGTAACGAGCCCTGGATCCACCACCGTCGTGGTAGTTATGGAGTTGCGCGCCGAGGACGTCACTCGACAGTTCCTTGAAGGATGGTTGTCGCTGGGCGAGTGGGAGGTGTGGCGGATCGGCAGTGACGAGTTTACGGAAGGGATGTTGGCACCAGATACAGCATATGTAACGTGGGTCGGATGGAAGGACGCAAAAACTGCATTGTGATTAACTTTTGCAGAAGATGCACGGTCTCGGTATTTTTAGAGCTTCTCTTCATGTTGATTAAGTTGAATTCTATTCCGTTCAGGGCCATGGCCACCTAAAAGACAGTTCATTCCAGTAAGCCGCAGTCTCCTCTTGACACCCACCACTTGCCCTCGTATTTGAACGCACGACCATGGCCCGAACGAAACAGACTGCACGCAAATCTTCGGGAGGCCAGTCGTTGTGCTCTCTTCAGCCTCTTTCGACCGCGCTGATGTGTTTCGTCAACAGGCAAAACCCCCAGAGCATTCGCGACCAAAACGGCAGGTTCCCAGCCTAAACCGCAGCACCAGCTCGCTCGCAAGACCGCCCAGTACGCGCATCAATACCCGCACATGGTTAAGAAGACGCACAGATTCCGCCCTGGCACGGTGGCCCTTCGCGAGATCCGCCAGTACCAAAAAACCACCAATAATCTTATTAGACGCTTGCCCTTCCAGCGTCTCGTCCGCGAGATTGCGCAGGATTTCAAGGTTTCTTCTCTCCGTCTGCTCGATTTGTACTGCTAACAATTGCACAGGCCGCTTTGCGGTTCCAGTCGACTGCGCTCGAAGCGCTTCAGGAAGCCGCTGAGCAATATCTCGTAGTATTGTTCGTCCTCGTCACCACATATGGACCTGTAATGACAACCTTGCCGTCTGTAGGTTCGAAGACACCCAAGCCTGCGCCATCCACGCGAAGCGCGTCACAATTATGCAGCGAGACATGATGCTTGCCCGGAGACTCCGTGGGGATTACATACCGTGAATAGTGAACCAAAGACCAGAAATTCCGCATAAAATACAGTTACTATTGTTGTTGTAGGGCTACAGGTACATTTGTGTTCGCATTCTAAGTAAATGTCCATCATGTGTCGTGAATCATAAATTGGCCAAGGCAACCAAGATTAATGTCGTAGCAATCGTGAAGATGGGTGTGCGCAGCGACGCCGCAGAATTAGTGTTGCGGTCCGTACTGGATCCAGCAGTCGCGGCGGCGGAAACAGAGCCTATCGTCGCGCTCGGAACCTCGAGATTAACATCCCCGTTCATCGCAAGCGCGACGTCCGACAAGCTGGCGAAGCCGACGGAGGGAGGGTTGTATCTGAACACCGAGTAGACGTTCTTGAGAAAGGTGTCTCCGACGATCCAGTTGGGAGCCCCGTCTCCGGTGGTGAGGGTGAAGAAAGCGCCCAAACACGTTCCACGGCTGACTTGCTGAGATGCAAAGTCTCCCGGGCTAACAGTCCATGTCTTCCCCCCGAACGAAAGGGTTACCGTGACGGAGGTGTCGCAGGGGTAAAGATAGTAGCCGTCATATTGGCCCGTTCCGGCCTCGGAACCGGGGATTTGAGCATAGATACTCGCAATCTCATCTGCGGGTCCGCCAACAAGGGTTGTACCGGTATCGATCGCAGCATACGAATCCGTGCCGGACGCTACAGTGATCGAGTTCCCTTGAACAGTGATCGCTTTGGAAGAGTGTCAGTCTCGGTGAGAGCAAAAGCAGAAAGTGTCGCGAACCTGTAACCGGAAGAATCCAGTACGAATTCGTGGAGGTGGGCATATCGATGTATTCGATGTCCCCAGTGTACAACGTGGAGTTGACAAAACCTGGAAAGCACACAGTTGATGAGAACTAGATATGAACATGACAACGTCAAACATACCCATTGTGAATGAGCCACCGGCCTCGAGTGTCTGAGAGTTGGACTGGTTCACAAACCTGGTAAATCCGGTCAGAAATGCCGATAGATTGTAGACGGCTTACCGGGTGAGCTGAAAGGCCATCACGGGCGAGTCCCATGAATTCCCGGAGGCGAGTGTCTCCCAAAATGGCGTAGCGCCGGAAGACGCGATGGACTGCCATGCAAGGCCGAGAAGACCCGATACCGGACTGGAGAGCAGTTGATTGGAGACTTGGTCGGCAACCCCGAAGACCTGGCCGGAAACGGAGAAGCCGGCCATTTGCACGGTCTCCGACGCGAGCGCGCCTTCTGCTTCACCGCTACCGTATGTGATGCTGAAGGGGGAGCTCTTGTTCACAAACGATGAAGAGGCGGCGGAGTCAAACGTTGGAACGCCGGAGCAGCCCTGCGAGCAGGTTGAACCTGCTACCCAAAGGTCGGCGGATCCGGTGTCCAAAATCACATCAAAGGACACCGCAGGTGTTCCTATTGCCAAAGAGCCGAAAAAGCTAGAATCGGCGCCTTCATTCGTGATTCTGAAGTATGTGTATTAGAGGGGCTGGGAGGATCGGTAAAGCAACCCACAAATTTGTGCCCGTACTCCGTTTCGACTGACCGCCAGCACCGTATTTCGCCATTAGACCATCGCGGTGGTTCTTTGCCCAGGCACCTATAGATCCTCAACGGAACGCGCAGGTACTACCCTACGACGCAAGTTCATCGAGATCCCTTTCGGTTGGGGGGTTGGAGTCGCGAAAACATCAGAGATGAGCAGAGCAAGAGATAATGGCAGTAGCGTCGACAGCATTGATCAATTTCGATGGGCAATTAAATGATTAGTGGATTAGTGGACTGTGCGAGGACGGGTTGAAAAGTGGGTCTCGTCCGGTGAGTGTGTCATGGCTTTAAAGGATTTGAGACAAGCTGCGGAGGAATATTTTTAAGCCCAGATCGGGAAAGACATCCGATCAACGGCAAAACGAACACAGAGCCTGACCGACTCGGGTTCAACGGCCCAACGGCCAACTGAGGCTGGTTCCAACTTCCGCGAAAAGGCGGCTCAGAGCAGTGAGTATAGCAAACGTTTTGGGTTGCTATCTGGTGTACGTAGGTAGGGCTCTCATTCTTTGACTCTGCCGTTTCACAAATTTGTGGTGACTCATCAGCGAATTCCGAGAATGCAATGCCCACTGTCTCCTTGGCGGCACAAAAATCTCCGCGCCCGCGCGCGACCAACAGCAGTCTAAAGTGCTGCGGTGACGACCTGTCGGAATCCCGGGTGCTGCGCAGATAACCCAGTTTGGCTTCACCGGCCTAGCTGTCGGATATCCTACCAGATTTCTCCGTTCGTTCGGGGCTGTCCATCGGTAAGTAAGTAATATTTATTCTGAGCTTGAAGGCATCTCGAGTCACAGTCATCATTCGATACGGAACACGTTGGGAATACAGACGTATCCTAGCGTTCGGCGTTGTAAAGTGGGTAGCGGATGTAAGAAGAAAAAATATAGGAAAGAAAGGGGGAGGCGAGCGTTGGGCGAGTTTCAGAGCGCATAGCGGGGGAGGCGGCCAGGTTTTTCACACGAAGGACTTGTGATCAACATTCAAGGCCAGGAGGGTGAGGCGGGTCGTTCCTATCGTAGCTTGAGGACGGGTAATGCGTTCACTCTGAAGCTGCGTGAGGACGCTGCACTGGGCGGGTGAGGTCGTCGTACATCCGGAGTAGACGTTGCGCATCATCAAAGAGGGAGGGATGCACGGCGGAAGACCCATCGCGCCTTGGGCTCTTTCATGACCGCGGTATTGGGAGGGCTGGTTGGTACCAATCTTCAGCGAGGGGCAGGCGAAGCAGTCGGCGAGGGAGCGTGTGGAATAGTGCGAGAAAATGTTGTCCAAATTGACGTCCCGAACCCGTCGGTGCTTATCCGGTGCGATGCGCGACGTCAGCGGCCCTGCGATCACTAGAAGGGGGATCCATGAGCGAAATACATAGAATAAGATAAAACATACAATATCAACGATACATGTCAGGACCGCAGGGTTGGCTTTGTGGTTTCGGCGAGCTGCGCCGTCCAAGACTGCATCTCCTCCATTGGAATTTCGGACCAAGCCTCGTGTGTCTGGGGAGATATGAGTTAATAGTAGTTGGAGAATTAATTGCGTTGAATACGCACTTCGTCAATCTTGTCCAATATGCGGATGGTGCGCGTCTCGAGATCGTCCATATCACCGACTTTGCGTTCCAGATCCGCAATAAGAGTCAAATTTTCAGCTTCCAACTGGGCGGCGTCGATGAGCAAAAATTGTATGATTACTGTTGGAGTCATACCTCTGCCAGGGATTCCTGAAGGCGTTTCGCTTGTGCCTGCAGGATTGGTACTGTTCGGCCACAAACTGCGGAGTGCGGGTGTAAATTCTCTTTCCACACATTCGGCCCTATATTCCCAGAGGCTTTGCGCGTCTTGGCCTCGCTGACCATCTTGTCGAGGATATCGATGTTGTTTTGCAGATCGTACTCTTGGAATAGCTTTTCGAGATCTCTCTGCGCGCCGAGTGAACAACCATGTAACCTGAGATTGTTTGTTATTCAAACCTTGTTTGCGCTCTCGATGTAGTCCGCAACCTGGTTAAAGGTTTGCATGGCACCGTCCTTGTCCTCTTCAACGTATTGCGGAAAGCATTCGGCAAAATCTTGGAATCTGGCACAGTGGTCAGGAACATAACACCGGCGTCACGAAAGGGCGCGAGATACAGACTCCCATTTGTGAGCAGACCGCTGAATGGCGAGCTCCAGAGCTGAATGAAAGTAGCTCCAACGTCGACTGCCTGCAGATTGATTCCGTGAGGACATGGCGCGACGCAGAAACGAACTCGAGTCGTGACCGTTCGGTAACAAGTCGCGATGCCGACTTGCCGACTCGCCGATCACTCTGTTCCATAACGAGCTCGTTCCTCTCCATGCCTGAGGACAATCCACCACCTCGAGATGAACCGGAGGGCGAGGCTGGGGCCATCCCGCCGTCACAGCGGGTCCGAAACCCCATCCCCCACTTCCTCTTCATTAGTTTCATGCTGTTCCTCCTCACCAACCACAACGGCGACGAATTCCTGGCAAGACATCAATACCAGAATGCATTGCAGACTCTCTCTTACCAGTTGTCCAACTATACGGCTTGGATGAACGGCACCAACCTGGAATCCAACTTCACCGTCGTTCGTATTCGGTCTTTTGCACTTCGATCTCCAACTCACCGGGAGTTAGCCTGACCAAGACGTCACCGTCGCTCCTTTGCTCGAATATTTCAAAATTGGTGGTGGCCGCCTGGATCCCACTTCTGCGTCCTATTACTCCAACACTACGGGTACCTTTCGCGGTGACGCCAAATATTACAATATTACTCCTGCGTACCTAAACAACACCGCCCACGAATGGTCACCGCTGGCCGAAGAGTACATGGTCAATGCCAACATGAGTTTGATTCTCGAGAAAACTGGGTCGTGGAACTGGTCCGCTTCCGACAAGCTGGCCCTGAGCCACGTAGAGAAACAACCTTCCTTCACCAATGCCTCGGAGAACGTCGCGTTGGTCCATGTGCGTGAGGGTGCGCTTGCGGACTCGGTGCCTTAATAATACGCCAGACTTTCTAGGGCAAGATTGAGCTGACGGACGGAAACACTTCTGAGGAACTGAGACTCGAGTTTGAGGGCATCCATTTCATTTCGAATGGGACTATATATGCCCTCGCTGAACCTACAGGGTGAGTGAAAAATTAAGATCCTTGTTGGTTCAATGTACAATCAAAATACGATAGACAACAAGTAGATCTTCGTCTTCTCCCCTCAATCGTCCCAGAGGCATTTCGAAACGAGACGGCTCGGATTGTCGAACCTGAGCTTGCATCTCGTATCACCAAACTGAAGAACTTGATCGACGCCGGCGTCATAGAGCCGGAGTCGTCCAGTCTAGGTTCGTGCATCATTCCCGCTCTATAGACAGCATACATATATCTCTTCAGATGAGGGCCCAAGGACCTCGTGCCCCTTTTCTCTTTACGTCGTTCTGGATCCTGTGAATGTCCCAGAAACCGATTTGCGGGAGTTCGAAGAAGAAATTCAGCAACCGGCCGGGATATGGACTGTCAAGCCTCCTCCGATGTCCATCAGCGGCTTGTTAATGAGCAAAGAATGTGGGATATTGTACGAATTCCATGAAACTGACGGAGTCAGGTCAGCCATCCATTGTTGAAATGTCTTGCATCGTTTCAAACTCTTCTGCCGCAGCTTACGTTCACTGTTCCGTAAACTTACAACATGTAACTCTTTTTTTTCGTCTCCTTGACTTCTCTGATACAATATCCAGATGCTGGAACGACCGCCGTCACATATCTCATTATGCTGGTTCTGCTATCTCGCCAGATGCAACGCAGCCGAACTCCTTCGGGAATTTCGCGTTTATCCTTCTGGACGTTTTTCGTGCAGTCAACGGTGGATTCGCTGTCTTTCGCGGGGCATACCGTCTTTGCTCTGGTTGCCGATGGTAAACCTTCGCTATCGCTGATAGCTCCGGCGTTTCTGGCATGCGTCCTCTTTTCTAACGAAGCGGTTCGTCCCTGTTGATTGCTATCGACCACCTCTGTTGACTATTCGACTTCTCTCCAGCAATTTGCGATGTTGATCCAGCAGTTCCAAGCACCTGAGGACACCCCCTCACGCGTGCCTGCACCTACTGGATCGAATCCAAATCCTGACGGCCCGCCAACCGTCGACGCGCCCGGAGGTGGAACCCCAGATCCCTCTCCGGGTACTGCAGCATTACCGACTCCCGCAGTCCAAGCTACGCCTCCGCCCCACCCATCATTCATTGCATTTTTTATTCAGCACCTGCGAACTGACCCTCAGCTGAGACTTTGTGCGTGTATTTTTTTTCTGTGCCGAAGCATAACTACATATCTTTCTAGGGATCATGTTGTTCGTGTTCCTGACTTTAATGGTGCACACCGTTCTGTCTGCCACTCTTTCGATGGCCTTTGTGGCCATCACATATTCTTTCTTCTGGCTGCCTCAGATTGTGAGATCTGCGCGTCGCGCACGGGGAAGCGGATTGGCCATGGAATATCTAGTGGGCACCACGCTTTGTCGGCTTTACATTGCATTGTGTGAGCAGCTCCTATCATTCATCGCATAGAGTCTCTCTAACCAGCGACGCAGACTTCTTCCTCTGCCCAAAGAATGTGCTCGAGATCGAACCCCGACGTTAGACCTACCTTTTTTCCATGTTCCAACAAACTGAGTGTTTCCTCAGCGTGGTTTTCTCTCCTGGCCGCATTTGTCTTCCTTCAAATGTTCGTCGTTATCCTCCAGGACACCCGCATCGGCCCTACTTTCTTCCTCCCCCGACGGGTATGCGCTTTGCCGTCCGAGACCGTTCAACCCAACTGATTTTTTTCCAGTACGCCGCCGTAAAGTTGTACGACTATCACCCTGTGATGCCTGTCTCCGACGACGCCGAGTCGTCAGACCAATCCTTGGGCGACTGTGCTATCTGCATGGACGCCATAGTCGTCGATCCGTCCTTGCGTCGGCGGCCGACATCCCTTGACGCGAAGTCTGACTGGGAGAAAACATCCGGCAAGGGGACGAGCAAAAGGAAGGCAAAGAGTGGGACCGCTGGAGGTATTCTAAATGCCGTTCAAATGGGAGTGGGAAGCGCGACTGCGCGAAAGAACTACAGTCTCGCACCCTGTCATCATCTATTCGTAAGTTTCTATTTGCCCATTGACCGTGCTTGACACTGAGGCTCAAATGAAACTCAAGCACACGGATTGTCTGGAAAGGGTATTTACATTTATCCTCCTCATTACAACGCCGGTCTGACACAGATTTGCAGTGGCTTGCCATCAAGAACATATGTCCTCAATGTCGCCGCCCTCTACCACCTCTGTGAACCATTTATTGTACTCTATATACTATCAATGTACTAATACAGCATTAAACACTTCTCTCCGGATAATATGGTAATGTACACCCTGAACGAAAAGAAAAAGAGTCCATCGCGTCATGCCCGAGCCGCAGCTTTCCGACAAGTTTCCCCGCAATACTTGAGTTTGCCTATCTGTGGCCGTCGACGACATTGCTGTTGTTTACTTGAGAACGGGAAGGCAGAGAACAAGGGAAGACGAACGGGACAGATGGGAGCAATGGTTGAGATATCGGCACGGAGACAAGAGGATCCACAGTAGAGAGATTCACCGTTACGAGGCTTTTTGCGACAGTTCTGTAGGACCGGATGAGATACATCGGACAATTTGGATCAACACCATACCTGGCACTGAAGCACCTTGCGCACAGGGGCCTTGGCACCTCCCAGACTCTCGCGAACGCGCTCGAGTGCTCGGCCCAATTCATTGCGGCCAAGAAGGTCCGGTCCGACGCCCCAGAACGAATCAGTCATCGAATCCTAAAAAGCTCAGGTTTCGGGACCTATCCAAGAGAGCGAGATATGGTTACTTGGTAGAGTACAGAGTCGCCTGTTGCGAGCAGCTCTTGTTGCAAGGCAGGGTGCTGCGAGAATTTGAGCAACAGGGCTTCTTCCATCTGGCTACTTCAACAACGGACTCAAGTACGCAGACGATGGCATCTCCACCTTTGAGATGCTTATCGAGTGCCAATCTGCGTGGACAGACGTCTTATTTGCGTGCGCGATTTTGAAAGCTAGCTCTGGGGTAGGTGCCATTCGAACCTCTTCTGCGAGATCCGGGTGTTGACCGAGGAACTACTTCAGATCAGGCATGAGCGGAGATTTGGACCGGTTTGTGATACCTTGAACGCCTGGAATAGATGCTGGGAGGTCGGGTAGATGGCCCCATTGTACCCCACAGGCTGTAGAGAGAACTGGTCGAAATCTGGATGAGGACCGTTTGGCCCAAACAGGATTTTCTCAGCCGACTTCCGGGGCACGGGTGGATCGGCTTTCTTGGGCGTGGGCGGTTCAGCCGACTTCTTTGGCGCGGCCGGTTCAAACTTCTGGGGACTACCACTCTTGTTAGGTGCTCGAGCAAAGGCTTGAGCCAACGTGAGTTGCTGCATGAGCGAAGCGGCGTTACATGTGACAGTCACACTCGACTAAGCAAGAGCAAACAACACAACGCCCAGCGCTTAAAAAGGAATTTTCAGATCAAACCTTCGAAATCGAGTTTTAAACTGGAAGGTGACTAAATCCACTGGCCAGGTATTTGTCTCGATGCGGTGAGTACGGAAATAATTGGTCTCAGTATCAGAATGCTTGACACCTGAGTCTACTGCTGTCATTTCTACGTCTACATTTCCCCGTTATTCTGGCTTCTGCGGACGTATCTTACCACTTGCCGAGGACGCGATTCCAATATTCAATTCATTCGGCGACACCTGGGTTCCTGGGCTGTCAGCGAACTGCCCCCGCGCCTCAAGCGTGCCTGGTGAGGCCTGGTGTCACCACGATTATATCTAAAGACGCTCCCGTGGAAGCGATATCTGAAGCGCGATGTTAAGCTTCCTCGTAACTACTCTCCTCGCATTCGCCACCGGGGTTGTTGCGTACCCCAGCTCGGGACCAGGACCCGCGCTCGATGCCCGTGAGCGGACGCTGTCGTCCTCAACAACGCAACAATTCAGGTCGGCGACGCGCAGGTGCTCATGTCAAGCTTCTCGTGCGCCTCCGATTTTCAAAGCCGCACTCTATCCGCACGCGCGACCCGCAACGTCTGCGGCGAAAAATGTGTGTATCTACCGGTAACCCATCATCATCGGCTCCTCCGCTAAATCGTAACTCTGCCCGCAAGGCACCGTCGTGTCGTGCATTGGAGGCGGCACCCCTGCAAGCGGGACCGACTGCGCCATCATCGCCGACGCCATCGACATCCTGAGCGCAGAACTGGGTGCGTACACCGCACTTCGACAATGAGCTCAGTCAGCCCTCGCAGAAATGCGATCAATGTATCCGGGGTCGAATCCCTAAGCGTGATCAATTTGAGGTCACAAAGACGTCAAAAATCAAATCCGCGGGAGGACAGTCTGGCCCCGGATGTCTCCATGACCCCATTTACAAACATACCATAATGTCATCCACGGTCGAGATATCTGAATGTCCTCATCGAGCGACCCTCTACAATCCGTCTCCACGAGCCTCTTGGAACATTTATGCGGAGGTCTCCACAATATGGTAGCTTTGTCCTGGGGGGCTCAATGAGATGGCCCCGAACTGGGTCAATACAGATCCTCCCGACGTTATCGTTAGCCCAAAGAGAGAGTCAATGAGCCTTGCCAGAACGTTGAAAAGCATGGGATGAGAGAGAAAATAGATATATATAAAAGCGCAATAAAATCCAGGCAATATTAGAATCTAGCCAGCGCCCGTGCCACTCGTGCCAGCGCCCGTGCCACTCGTGCCACTGCCCGCGCCACCCATATCATCGTCGTCCTCTTCATTCATCTCGACCCTTCGCCTCTTATTGCCAGCTGCCGGGCGAGCCGATGCGATTTCCGCTGCTTCCAACAACTTGGCGTTCTTGGGATCCGGTCGGACGAGTTTGGAGTGCTTGCGGACAACGGCCTGCCACGACGAGATGCTGGGATTAAACTCTACCGTTTGGTGTGGGGTAGTGGCAGGGTCTCCGTAGAGCTCGATGTCGCCTTGGTAAACGAGGTTGTAGAGGCTATAAATTAACATGAGCGCGAAGACCGTTAATCAGAAGTAGAACACATACGCATCGAGCTCCTCTTTCGTTGTACATTTCCGGCTGTTCTTTTCGATGCATTGGTCAACCATCATCCAAAAGAGCTCTTCGGACACCCAAGGGTACGAGCGCATGACCCATCGCTGGGATATGCATCAGCCACAGCGCACAGAAGAAGAACGAAGAGCACGCACGATGAATGCCAGTCGCACATAGAATTGTAAAGTAGGCTTGATTTTGCTGTGCTGAAGAAGTTTGTTCGCAAGAGCGGCCACATTTGCAGTCTCGGAGCCCGGTGCGGTGGATGCTATAATCTTTAACAACATGAGGCGATGAGGAAAGCCGTTGATATAGCGAGACACGTACCGCAGTCTTCAGTATGTTCCGGAACTGAGTCCCCTTGTCGCGAGACTTGGAAAGCACCATCTCGCACTGCGCAGTCTCTTCGTCGGGTGGAAGATTTTTGACACTGCTTTCGCGCATAGCATTCTACACGCTCGCAGTATGTCAGCGTCGTAACCCAGGCAAGAAACTATCCACACACCAGAACATGCCCGGCGATGTTGAGGCCTCTGTACGCAACGAGCTCAGGCGAATACACGAAGGCCTGTGTATATGAATTGATCTTTTGCTGCAGGACGGTCACCAATGGTATCTGGATGAATGAGAGGCCACGCACAGAGAGATCAGAAGATATCGTCCACAGCTCCGCCTTCTCGTTCTTCTTGGCGATGTCGAGCAGTTCGAGCACATGAGCGAAGAGGATAACACCGCGCTCTTCGGCGGACCGATTCTATAGAACAGCCAGCGATTAGAGCGTTTATAGGATGCCTATATTATGTACCATACCTGGCAGTACTGGTCGAATGCCACCGCAGATTTGTCAGACAATTTAACTTGGCCCTTCACGAGAGTTCCGAAGGCCGCGAGAGAGGAGCTGGGACGTGAAGCAAAAAGTGCCCCCGAGTCGAGGCGCATATCTTCGCCATCCCGATCTTCATTCTCAGTATTGGAGGCAGCAGGGGGAAGAGGAGTGGCCGGGCTCGAGCGCATGCTGTTCATAAGCTGCTCGTGAGGATCCACGTATGCCGGGCGAAGCGCTGGGTCGATGTTGGCAGGATTGTTAAAAGTGGAGGTCATGGTGGGTTGTGGAAGAGAGTGGGCAAGCTCGTTGCGTATTTATGGATCTTTGGTAGGGTGGCATGGTGGCCTGAGCGAAAATGGTAAGTGAGGAAGACGACAAGTCCATTGTGACTCTGATTGATGTGACGCGACGCGTTTGCGGATCGACGCCATCACGAGGACCGGCAAAGACATTGAGACGCTTTGAACGCTGTTAACTTGCCACTCGCATTCTCAAGACTTGATCATGCCTCGAAAACCTAAGGATTTGCCGGATGGTATACAGTCCCCGCGGTATTCACACAGCCAGATACTGACCTTCAAAATGGCAGAGGTGGAACAGGATCCCACCACGAAGAAAGTGCGCTGCTTGATTTGCAAGGCGCGAGATCCGACGACATTTGGGAGATGGATTGAACGAAGCTCTTTAGCTGGCCATTTGAAATCAGAGCAGCACAATTCTCATGTACTGGACATGCAACTGCACGCCGAGGAACTGGAAGCAAACGCACAGAAACTTCGGAATATTTATTCTGGCCCGGCGGTGGATATCAGCTCGGAGCCCCAAGAACCCGCCGTCGCAATGCCCGCCATGTTCTCAGACGGTGAAGCGCCTGACTGGACTCCAGCTTACGCCGACTATGCTGCTGCGGGACTTGTTCCTCCCACAATCCCCACAAATATGGAGGTACACAATCCCGATGAAGAACGAAATCGTTTGCGAGCGGCAGTAGAACAGATGCTGTCTCAGGCGGACCAGAGCGACGACGAGGATGATATAGCACCAACAAATACATCCACCAATGCGCCAGAGGATTCAGGTTAGATGTCCTCCATAAATCACTACTGCCTCTCTAACACTTGCTGCGTCTTGAATATCAGATGATGAGGACGAAGAGCTCGACGACGATATGGCCTATACTGGAGTCTCAGTGGAGGCTGCGTATTATCCATATCCGAACAAAGTGGTAAGAGACGTGTAGTTTTTTGCGGCAGAGTGATTGAGACTCTCCCAGACTATGTTGCTTGACATCCTCGAGAATTTACCGCGTCTCCGGATGTCAAGTAATCAGTTCAAGATGATTTTATGGATTTTGAAACAGTGTAACGTGGCCAATGTCCCGTCGTACAACAGCTTCCGCAAGACGCAGACCCGACTTCGTAAGCTTTGTGGGAGTGAGCCAAAACTCTACACGTCCAGTGTTGGCAACCGGTTTTTTGTGAACGATATCCGGGAGACAATTGCGCGTGTGAGAACGCCGAACTAGCCCGTTAATTCTTGTTACTTACATCCAATCTTCAGGACTTTTCCAATCCGGAAGTCGCGAAACATCTTCAATTTTACCCGGAGATAACAAGCGGACCAATCTCCGAGGTCTGGCAGGCAGAGCGCTGGAAAGAGTATAAACCATCGGAATTGACCCCGATGTATTCACGCGGATTGCGCCAATTTTTCTTGGAGGAAGTCGCGGAATTGCAAAACAGGTCTCTGGTGATCCCTCTCGCCTGGTTCAGAAGAGACAAGGTTTTGTACGCCAATTGCGTCGATGTTACTGCATGTGTGGTACGTTGACTTCTCCCGTTACACGACACCATGTTCAACTTTAATGTTTCTTATAGACCGGCTGGACGATCGGTCAAGATATGCACTCTGTTCCCGCCCTCGAATTTTGGCACAACTATCATGACTTGACCGAACGTATCGGCGGCAATATTAAATGGGCAGGTGGGTGGAAGTCACTGTTTCTCCTTCTCGGCGCTCAGTAAAATCGAGTTTAGCTGGGACCAATGCACCTAAAATGCCAAACCCGCTTCGTGAGCTTGCCCAAGGCGACGACTTGTATGTCGTCATGGTTCCAATCTGGGCAGACGACGTTTCCGGAAACAAATCCAAGCAATACAACAAGCATATCAACATGTATCTCGCCAATTCAAATTTGCCTGGTCAACTTCTTCAGCAAGAGTATTTTGTTCGCTTCGTCTCTACTTCACCGCATGCAACGTCACCAGAGCAGTTCTCGGCCTTGAAGGAGCAGATACAGTGAGTATGTTCGATTCACTCATCATGACAACACTCAATCAGTCCCCGAGATCCACGCATAAGAAGCCGATCCCTTGCTATAATGCGGAAACAAAGCGCAACTGCCGTGTAATGATTCGGGTACCGAGCCTCCCAGCAGATAATCCTCAGCAGTCGGAAGAAGCATCGCACATGGGCGGAAATGCAAACTGCGGATGTCGCCGCTGCAAGGCTGGTGGACCGCACGATGAGACAGAGTCTGACGCCGGATACCACGCCATGCATTATGTGTGTTGCGTCAATTTTTTTCCATTCAAGTTTCTCACTGCACGAATCAGGCCGGTATTCCTCGTTTCGCAGCTGAAACCAAACAGACGCTCGAAAAGCAGATTGAGCTGGCCATGTATGGCATCGAGGCTCCGATAAATCGACTGCAAACAGAGACCGGTGTCAAGGACAAAGTCGCTCAACATTGGATTGACATTTTACTCCAGAAAGCTCGAGAAATGAAGGCCAATAACCCCGGTCGCACAGCGGAAGCCATCAAGGAAGAGCTCAAAACTTGGCTTGAGGAGCAACCGGGGGATAAAGTCAATCCTCTTCTCGAAATTGCAGGTCCGTCCCCCTAATTCCATTTCGAAGAGCAGGATCAGATGTTTTTTTTTCTACACAGGTTTAGATCCAAATCGCGATACGCCGGTTGAAATCCTGCACACAATACTTCTCGGCATCGTCAAGTATGTATGGTACATTCTTCACTCGGGGTGGTCCGAAGCGCAACGCGATCTATTCGTGATCAGGCTTCAGTCGACAGATATCGACGGCTTAACCATCCCGCCGATTCGTGCCGCGTACATGATGCAGTACCGCAACGGGCTTATTGGCAAGCATTTCAAGGCACTCATGCAGACGATGGTGTTCCATGTACATGACCTCGTCTCACCGGAGCTGTTCACGCTTGTCAAATCCGTCTCGCATTTGGGTGCCTATCTTTGGGTCCATGAGATTGACGACATGGCACAATACATTGTGCGCTTCACTTCCTCCGCCTCCTTATCTGCCCGCTTTCTTACGCATTGACAGAGTGATCTGTCAACCCTCATCGGGAATGTGCTTGACGCCTTCGGAGACCAAGATCCCGCCAAAATTTTGTTGAAGATCAAACTCCACCTCCTGCCGCATATTTTGGAAGACGCAGTTCGTTTTGGCCCCCTTATCCGCAATGCTACCGAAGTTTTCGAAGGCTACAATGCCATTTTCCGTTTGTGTTCGATTCTGAGCAATCATCAAGCTCCGAGTCGAGATATCGCTATGAAATTCGCGTCCATGGATCGTATGAAGCATATGCTTAGCGGTGGCTTCTGGAGGGTTGGGGAAGACTGGGTCAGCGCAGGTCCAAACGTCCTCTTGGTATTAAAAACCATGCCTATAATTCAACGTCATCTGGGCTGGGTACCGCCGAGTATTGTTGTCCCTGGTGAGCAGCATTTCTGGTTCAAGTACGTCACCGAGCTGTATCTCTTCATGCAGGAAAAGTACGCTTGGCTGCAAAGTCAAAAAGTCCCTTCATGCGCTGGAGGGACATGCAGGCAGCTTCGCCAACAATTGATTCAACGGCACTAAACGCTGTCCGATGGTGTTCAGCAATCAGTGTTACAGCTCAGATCGGAGATGTTTGTCGGAAAGGTTCATGGGTATTTGCACGGAATGCCGACTCGGAGGTAAGTCGGTTGCTATTCTGTTATAAGTATTATGCCCTGACGCCACTGTCGGAAAGGACATGGTGATTGTGGGTCGGATCCGGGAAATCATAGTGCCAGAGTCCTGTCCGGATGGTGTCCCAGGAGGGCTCGTCATTTTGGATAGATTCCTTGTGTCCGAGGCTCTGCATCCAGAGTTTGGAATGCCTGTCCTCGGGAGATCCATCGATGTGGCTGACCACACAGTGACTGTTCTAGCGACTGTATGTGCATTTCGCATTCATCAACCCAAACTGATTTCCCCCCCCCCCCGGGGACTAGGCGGTCATGTTTCGAATTTCAGTTGCCCACGACTGTCGGCTGGTCAAGTGTGCTCCGACAGCCCTTCGGCCTGTAATGCAAGAACGTCAAGAAACATCACAGACGACCAAGCTGGTCGCACACGGAGACGACGAGCATTTTGTGATCAATATGGCCGGAATCCACAATGCGACCATACTGCGCCGCAATTTGCCACTGGCCCTCACAGTGCCTCGGGCTCTTTATCTTGATCGACAGGCTCACCATCACGAAGTTGCGATACGTTTACGCGCCTCACAGATTCTCAAACGAGCTAGAACACAAGAGAAGCGCCGAGCCACATTGAAGGCAAAGAAAATTGCGCAAGGTGTTCAGAGCTCCGACGAGGGCAGCGACGAGGGGGGCAAAGAATCAGAGGAGGATGAGGGCGAGGGCGAGGGCGTGGGCGTGGAGCCAGGGAGAAAACGTAGGCGAACTGTTAGATGAAAATTCGTGTTTGCGAAGACAGGCTCTATATATATTACAAAACACTACCGTGAGGGGGAAAAGTATCAGGAGGATTGTGTTACAAGGCCATCACACTTGCGCTTGCGTGTTCTCGGTGACGGTGAGTTGGGGTCGTCCATACGCTCCAACCTGCGCTTGCGGGACGGACTGACCAGCTGGTTTAACAGGGTCAAGAAGTGAAACAAGGAACCGCAATGAGGATTACGCACCTGGCAGCGTGGACTAAATAAAGCTGGACGCTCGATGTCGTGGAATGCGTAGGTGTCAGAGTCTTCCGTGTCGGAGCAATCCGCCAACGATCCCTGCGGACTCACAGCGGCTTGTACGCTCTGGCTCCCAGGACTTGGGTTGTTGCTTGGACGCAACTCTGCGAGCATGCCCTGCGGGGTTTCAGGAACCTCCTGACTGCCCGTGAGCAGCTGGTTCTGGCTCCCAGGACTTTGTTCTTTGATCGAACGCAGTCCGGCGAGATTGCCCTGCGGAGTCGCAAGAACTTCTTGGTGGCCCGCGAGCTGGCTCCGAGGGAGCAGGAACGGTCTTCGCGCGGGAGTGGAGGCTGCTTGTCGTGTAGCAGCGGGTCGTATAACAGGACTAGTAGAACGCGGAGGAGCATTGGTAACTCCGTCCGCTGTATTGACCGTGACACTGATTGTCTCCGGGGACGAAGCCCCAGATAAATGGATATTGAAGGTCTGATTAATCCAATGAATTTGGTTTACGGCTTCCCCAAAGCACAGAGACGTACCAAGGGACCAGGACCTTGAGCATTTATCACAAATGTCACTCCCGAGGTGACGGAGCACGAGCCAGCGGCGGTGGCAGAGGTGGGCATTGGTGGTTAAGGAGGAAGATCGATGGGTGCCAGCGAAGTGGCAAGGGACGAGAAATACATTTGAGTGAGGCTCATTGCGGGAGAGCACTGCGAGATGCACCGAAAGGACTGCCGAATGCTTTGGGGGCGACGACAAAGTGAGATCTGATGCCAAGTGTTTGGCTGATAGCCGCCGTGGGCTCATTGGGACCTCGCTCTGAAGGGTCTCACATTTGCCTCATAATCATCCCGAAAGGACATCAATAAAGAACCTCTATCAGCTATCGTACGTGTGACCCAATCCCGAGAGCAGGTCTGGTTTGCGGTGTAGTGTCGACTGCTGTGTTTATACACAATTTCTTGACGCCTAACGATAGGCCCCACATACCCGCTCACGTCCGCGAACGGGTACTACAAGCAGCTCGTCTTCGGGACGTGCCTCACGTACATCGGCGTATCTGCGGAAGAGGACACGGAAGCGTGCTGGAGCGATTGGGTATGTTTTTTCCCCCGCGCAATACATGCACCTTACCTAATGAGCTCTCCGCCAGTCCACGATCATCAAACAGCTGCTGTCCGCCTGCCCGACGGAGTCCATCGGCGCGTGCACGTCGTTCCCGCCCGACATCACCTGGGCGGACTTTTCTATGGAGTGAGTGCTCAGTGCTGCCCAGCCTCAGTGTGCGGTAATCCATCTATCTCTGAACATGCGTAGGATCCGCCACGCCTGAATATTAATCCACCTGGGGTATTATATTAGTGTCCCCGTTATATAAATCTAAATTACACGCGAGTCGTCGTCTAATTTCTACAGAATCAATGAACGCGCCCAATGCCGCACGACGCCCTCGCCCAAGCGATGCGCCTCAAAGTTCTTGACATCGCGGCAGATAATCACAGCATGGCTGTTAAGCACCTTCGGGAAGAACGCGCGCTCCTTGATGATGGGGAGGCGATTCAGCGACGCCGCAATGCGGCGCTGCGTCGGCGTCAGGATGGGCTGCTCCTGCGAGGGCTTGGTCTTGCCCAGCGCGCGCTCGGGGTCGGAGATGGGCGTGTCGCCGGCGGCGTCGCTGTCGATGAACTCGACGACGGCGTCCTCGACCTGCTTCTCGAGCTGCGCGAGGATGTGCGCGAGTTTCTGGGTGTTTGAGGCGTCGTTCTCGAGCAGCTTTATGCGGGCGCGGGAGGAGCGCGCGGCGAGGGACAGGCGCACGATGGCGAGGGACATGAAGACCGGGATAAGGAGGGGCAGTAACGTGTACATGACCTGTCGTGAGCAGTGAGTTTGTGAGATCTAGAAAATGCATAGACGAGGCGTACGAGGTTTAAGGGAAAGCGGAACTGTAGGAAGGGAGGCAGGAATGGTCGGCTGGGCTTGAGACCCTTGAACCAAGAAGGCGAGAGAACGGTAGGTTTGGGGGTGGCCGGTGGCGGAACCGGAGGAAGTGAGTACGACTTGATGAGCGTATCATATTGTTCGTCAAACTCTCTGTGGAGGTGTTAGAAAAGCGGGAAAATATATCCAGTGTGCGCATTTACATTTCGAGACCATTGACTGCCCGAGCCGCAAAAACATCGTCGACATCGATCGCAGCCGTGACGTATGGAACCGTGCGGTCGTTCACGGTGTTGGCATATATCCGGATGGTCTGGAAAGCCGCCAGCGCTTGATAAAATATGCGATCTGAGGATAGTGAGTCTACGTGGCTTTGCAAATGAGGGAGTAATAACCTGGATCGGCCATAACCTCGATAAGAGGGCGCCCGTTGGCAGACCATTTGTCCTGGCAATAAAACTGCTCTCCGGTGCGGGACAATAATTTCGGACCCAGCACGGAAGCGAGAGACGAGAAAAATGTGGGGTATCTCGGGAGCCCGATATGGGGGGTGGCAATGGTGTTGAAGTTGACCGGTGCTACGTGCTCGAAGAAGCCTCGTTGGCGGAGGATGCTAGAATCAGACTGAGTATTTGAAGACCAGCGGTCAGACGGAGCTTACCCGACGACGTAGCGCGCAACGAGACCGCCCAGAGAGTAGCCCGTTATAGAAAACTTCGTCACTGGTTGGCCCTCTTGTTCCAGTTTCTGTACCTCAGCAATAATCTTGGACAGCGTTGATAAGCACAAGATTTCGTTGGTACAGCACCAAGCGCACCTCTTCCGCGACACGTTCCCCGCCCCAGTCGATCCCATCGTACGTGCCTGTTGGTATTTATCACACCGCTGAAGTGGCAACAAAAAAGGACGGCTCACTGTCTTCCTTGTTAGTTTCGGCGAGGAGAACATGGAAATCAGGATCGGGTATGGTGTCTTTGACGATGCGGTTGAGTTCGGCGAGATGGCCTGGATTGCCCCACATCCCGTGGACCTAAGTAGCGTTTATTTTCGCGTTCAGGACTGGCGGTTGAGCACTGACCAGGACAAGCAGGTGGGAGGACATCGGAGGTAGGGTTGTAGGGTTCGATAAACGACAATCCCTTAGAAGGATTGTGCGGGGATGTGCAAGGACAAAGACGAGCCCTTTGTAGCGAGCGGGAGGGAGGGGAAAAGGTAGGACCGCCGTGCGTTGTTGCATGCTACATAAGTACGGGCTGTGACATCAGCGTGCTGACTGGGCGGTCGCCGATCGACGCGTCTCGTTCCGTCTTTCCGCTTTCGATCCCGCCAGCCATCGCAAGTTCGCAACTCCTCGCTCCTTGCAATTCGCCGCGACTGCCTTGCGCTTCAATTATCTTTACCGCTCGCAACAAAATACTATTTACAAGACATCCAGCGCACAACATCAAAGCCTGGACTTGAACGAGGCTTATGCTCGGACAATCACAACCCTTGTAGCTGCCAACCGTTCTGACCTGGCCTGAACCTGATGCACCTCCATCTTCTTATCCACGGAATGCAAGGCCACCCCAGGCACTTGGACGAAGCAGTGCGGCTCTTTACCGCCCGCCATTCCGCGGTTCACGTCGTTGTACCCAGCTCGTTCACCTACAATCACACCTACGATGGCATAGACTGGAACGCGAGTCGCGTACTACACGAGGTAAAAAAATAGCGCGTTGGCCGGCAATCGAGCTCAAGCTGCCCCGCAGCTAGATAATGCCATCTCTGTGCTCGAAAAGGACTCCGCTGCTCGCATCACAAAGCTCTCCGTCACCGCATACAGTCTCGGTGGACTCATCGCGCGATACTTGATCGGGTATGCTCCCTTGCCCTTGTACTGAGCTGCAAGTGATGTTTCCAGCGTACTTTACTCTCGCGGGTTCTTTGATTCGGTTGACGCCATTAATTTCACGTCCCTTACTACGCCGCATGCTGGGATACCGCCGCACCCTCACACAAACCGCATCTTGTTCTGGCTGGGGACAACACTTCTGGGGCGCACAGGGAAGCAGCTCCACCTTCAAGACAGCTGGGCTGAGACTGGGCGTCCTTTGTTAGAAGTAATGGCTCATCCCGAATCGGTGTTTTACAAGGGCTTGTCCAAATTTCGGAACATCAACATCTATGCTAACGCGTGAGCTGCCTGCGGGATGTCTTCACCCTCTGAGTCGACGTGGTACTAGAATCAACGACTTCACTGTGCCGTACTTCAGTGGTGCTTTTGAGGAACATGACCCTTTCGCTGCACATCCGGAGCGCAACATCATCCCGTGAGTACCGAGCACATTCGAGTCTACAAACACTGCTGAGACCAATGAAGTGAATACCTTCCCGACTATGCGCCGCTCATCCAAGGGTTTTCGTTACGGGAATCCTCCCTGTCGTTCGCCTTACGGCTCAAATCACTGCGCCCGCTCACATTCAACGGCCCGTTCATAGCATGGGTGTTTCCCTGGAACATCGTGAGGATTGCTTACAAACCCTGGCCAACCCGACTCCTGACCGACGCTTGCAGATCCTCTACCTTCTCCTACCCCTTCTCATCCCGATAGGTATCCTCTACCTCGCCAGCGACTACATCCTCTCCTCCCGTTCCTCCCGCGCGCGCATCCATCTCCTAGAGCAAACCGCACCCGCCCCAATACCAACACCCACATCGGAACTGGATGTGCCGCCTGGATTTGATACTGCACTGATGACTGCGCAGCAAGCCGCGATCGTCCATGCGTTGAACAGACTCGGCGGGGTGCGCAAGTACACTGCGTTTCGGCCCGCGGTGCGCAACTCGCATGCGATGCTTATTTGCTTGGACCCGCGGTTTGCGGACCATAGGGCGGGACGCGGGGTGCTTAGGCACTGGGTGGACAGTTTCGAGGTGTAGCTACGCGTAATACATGTACTTTGTGTCCAAGAAATGCTTTGCTGTGTACTTAGTCCAGGCTTTGCGAATTCGCAACCCTTCAGTTTTTTCTCAGTCCAGGCTTTGCGATTTGGTTTCCAGCTCTTTTTTTTTTGTAAGTTTCATCAAAGTTCTCTGCACTGCCACTGATTGGCAGCTTCTCACCAACGGTGTGCCAACGTCGACTCGGCCCTCACTCACGCACGTCCCTCAAAGTCAGAGCAATGCAGCACCAAGTTGGTTCATTGCGAGGCAGCAACACGAGCAAGAACCCATACCACATCGAATTGGCGGAGGAATTTCGGAAGCGCTAAGGCATCCGGCGACTTGCCCTGGATGTTATGCAATTCGCGACTTCTGTGTCCTTCTCTTCTCCAGGCCTTAGGCCTTCTTTTGTCTCACTCTCCGGATGTCTTTTTGCATGCCCTTTCCAAGTCGGCTGTTCACCCCTTCAAATTGTTACATTCCGACATGCAGCCGACGGAGCAGCTGGACCCGGGCTAGGAGACACCGCCCGAGCAAGGCCCAACTTCCACGCCTCGTTTCCTGGAGAACGGTGAAGAAGCTGGAGAACTGAGTCTCGTAGGAATGAGAAGAGTGTTCTTATGAGGTATGGTGTGCATTTTTCTGCCTTATACATGTCATGAGCTCCCATACAGGTTCGTTCGGCAAACTCGGTAACGCCTGTACTACACGCGGCGATCTAAGCCCTGGAGCCGAGCTTTTTTCCGAGACATTCAATGCCAACAATTGCGTATGCCAACAATTGCGTCGACTCTTGTCACCATGGCGGCTTTACCGTTCCTTTGTATGTGAAGTCATGTTGTACTGGATGAATTTCGTCAACTTCTCAAGAAGCCCTGTATCACCGGCCGCTGGACTTTGCTCAAGGCCGACGATAGTTGAACGAGTTCAATTCCGGCTCCGGCTGGATTATTAGCGAGTACGTGCAACACTCGCACTCCCTCAAAGCTTCTTGGCTAATCACAGCGCGACCATTTATCAGCCGCATTGTTTCTTGCCATTTCCTAGGGACGGTTGCAGGTAGTAGCGAGGTACCGAACCAAACGTCAGTTGATCGTTATCGTTATTGACCTGAAGTTGACCTCCGTCAATGTGCCGCAGCCGAAAATCACCCTTTCCTTGTTTTTCCGAGATTTAACCGAACTATAAGAGAACGATGTGTACTATGTTTCTGATTTTTTGACCCCCACTCCACCATTGTGGGTTCGTTATCGGCCTCAAGCATGTCTTCTCCTGCTACTACTGGTCATCGAACTCCAGATTCCTCGCTGCCCAACGAAACCCTCGCTACGATTTTCGACAGTCTTGCCCCAGCCGCACTCGCAGATATTACGCGTGTTTCACGTCGTTTTAATGCAGTAGCAGAACGAATCCTTTATTCCTTCATCTCCATCACCGATATACTTTCGGAATCTTCCCCAATCCCAGCGAAAACGCTTCGATGTTGCGAGTCGATTCTAGGACGTCCTCACCTCGTTGAGACTATGAAGAAGTTACAGATCCGATGGCAGGGCGACTTTCGTGGAGTTTCACCTCAGGCTCTCGCTGAAGCGTGCGCTGAGGCCGGCGTTGCTCTCCAAGCCCTCACTTCTCTCGAGGCCCTAGATATTTACCTCGGACCTGCCAATCGTGTTATCCCTCCGCTGCTACAGCCTGTCCACGCCATCGAGCGCATTATACAGAGATGTCACTTCCCATGCCTTCGTTACTGTTCCCTTGGAGCGGAGTGGACGAAAGGCGTCCAGTCCTACACCGACATCCTACCCGAGTTCTTGGTCCTCGCTCCCTCCTTGCGGCAGTTGAGGCTATCCGACCACCACTCTACTCTTTTTCTTCCGCCCGACGCACTGTCCTCTCTATCTTATTTTCGCGGCTCGCCCGATACAGCAGCCATGCTGCTCCCCGGACGACCTGTCCAACATTTGGCCCTCGTCGGCCAGGATTCGGATGTGAACCGGGAAAACCTTCCCAAGATGGCTCTCACGAGTATCCCATTGCGCTCTCTAGACATGTCAGCTATGCAAGTACGGCCCTTGTTACTGCAGAATATAGCTGTCCATCTATTCGCGCTCGAGCGCCTCAAAGTCCGGCTTGCTCTGCGACATACGCTACACTACGCACTTTCGGGCATCGTAAGCAATCAAATTTTCCTCCCGGCAATACCTTTCTCAGTTTACGTTTGGAAGCAATAGACGTTATTGGCTGGCCTCTCCTCTGTACTGAGCGAGTTCCGTCACCTGGTCTGTTTTGATGTGTCCCCGACAGAGATAGATGGCACTAACGAGGCCAAATTTGCCGAAGAAGCTGCCTTGTGCACAGCATGGTGCCGTGCGTGCCCAACCTTGAAACGTATCTTGTTTCCATCCGGAACCGAATGGCAACTCAGCGAAGCTGGAATTTGGGCACGAGGATAGCTAGCATTCCTTCCTCCACTGGGCTTTCGTGGCTTTTGCGTCCCGCACTTACGCGCGCTATATCTGGGCGGTCTATAGCCCGAGAAATTTGGTTTTTTAATTAATCTGCAGCACTATGTAGTTACTTGAGGTTTTGCAACTCGCGGGGAACTGCAAGTCGGTTTACTGTCCGGGGATGGGTAAATTACTTTTTGACCAATGCTATTAGGGAGACGAATTGCCCAAAAATGCCCGCTATGCTCTTAAGACCCGCATGGCGAAGGTTTGCTCTTCTTATCTCCCCCAAACCTGAAGACTTTGTGAGGCGGCTGAAGCGCAACAAGTCAGAAGAGGGATCAGGGATCAAGGCAGAGGCAAGGCAGAGGTCCAAATGTGTCCACAGAATTCGCTCCGCAAAGCCGACTCTCCCCCGCTTATGCGTCTTGACTCGGGCCCCGACTCCATCTGTTCCACTGGAATCAATTTCCGAGCAAGAAGCATTTCTGTCACATCGACACGGTACCTTAAACAGGTCGAGTCAGACCATCTATGATAATTTGCCACCTCGGCCCAGGAACATGGGCGGCAACACACAAAGCTTCATAGTCGGTGGTAGAGGTTCTCCGTGTTCGGCGGTGCAGGCAACAACATATCTTCCCCGACGGTGTCCTATATGGATCGCCAACAAGCGCTGGATCTTTGTAAAGACAATCTTGTCCAATCCCCCTTGTTTGGAAGCTTGACCGACGCTTGGTGCAATTCGAGGGGTCGAACAACAAAAGGGGAGGGTACATACTTTGATATCACAAACGAGACATAACCAATTCAACATGAAAGAGTAAAAGTAGGGGAGGGTACATACTTTGATATCACAAACGAGACATAACCAATTCACAAGGAAACACGTACTCCACTTGTCGAGTCGGTCGACGAGGATCCACAGTTTTCCGCCGTTCGAACGTAGTTATTCGCAGACACATACCGTACTACGGCGGCCGCGGTTCTCAGGATCAGACAGAGTTGACATGTCTGTACAGCGGTCGGCCCTGTTTCCACAACATGGTTTTGAAATTCTGGGGCGCAGGTCAAGTGTACGGAGGTGTATTGTGCAAGGCGAGGGGTGATAATGGCAGTTCAAGTTAAAGGTTTAGCTGAAGGCTATTGAGGGACAGGAACAAATATGTGGCATAGCCACACACGCGTTCTTCGAGACCACTGACCACCGTTCGACCCTCGCGTTCGACGCGCCAGCATGTCGGGCGACCACTTGAATCTTTCTCCTGCTCTGGTTCGAAAGCCCGAAGATCTCCTATCGGCTGGTCAAACCCTATCGGCGTCCCTGTCTCCCTTGGACAATTCCCTCGCCGTCTTCGTTACCACTGCTGTGATCGCTCTGCTACTCCACATGACACTTGGTCTCATGATATTCTCAGTCTACCTCACAGCCAGCCAGGCGTCCACCCGATGAGGAGCAGCCAGTATACTTTCCTGCGATAGACGCTGTTCCATCCTCGGAAAGGCGACTTGTATGTGGCCACTCCTTGATCCCGCCACGTGTTTCTCACTTACCCAGTTTATTACGGATACGCTCGTTATTTTTGCCGCGTTCCAAAACTTGATCAAAACGTCTCGCACCAAAGATCCCGATTGGTGTGCATTCTTGAGCATCCATTTGTTCGTTCATAGTCAAGGTTTATAGGATTCAGAGCGAACAAAACCTCACTGTTATGCGGAAGCTAGCCATTGACTACGTGAATTTCATAAAGGAATGCTGGATTCACGCCTCAGTAAGAATCGCCGCCGATGATGTCTCGTCCATGTTGATTTTTTTTATGGCAGCAACCTGCCCCTCGACCGGACGGCCTATTACAGTTCAGTGGTGATCACTACCGCAGCTTGTACACCTGCTTCTCCCTTTTTGTGGTTTTGTATCTGCCGGAACCGGGTTATGAAGAGGCGCCTGTTGGGGAGGAACTAATGGAATGGCTGAATATACATTTTATCGAGCCCTCGACGGAAGAAGGGGACCACCTGAGTTCCCTGAAATCGCCCTGGGAGGATGAAACGTTCTGGCCCTATCTCACAAGGTCTGTGGCCGCCGTTTCTTCGGACTCGAAATTTACGATGCACAGGGCGACATTGCGCGGGCTTTCGAAAGCTTCCGTCTTTTTTTTCAAAATGCTCTCCGGGCACCCCTCTGAGGATCTCCAGCACCTGGCAGAGACAATGACCTCCATAATCACATCCCAGCCACGCCTGCAGAACTTCGCAGCTGAACGGGACTTTGCGTACGCATCCCGTCGGTGGAAAGACAAAGTTAAAGGTCTACGAGTAGAAATGGATCAGATCCCAGAAGCTGACAGATACGATGATTTCGATAATTGGTGGGACCGAATGAGTGACATTGTTGGAATTTTGGAAGGCCGAGGCGAGATAGTCCAGCGCGTATGTGAAGAGCTTGGCGCCGATTGGAAGGAGGTCTGTGCAGCATGGGGTGTATTTGTGGACTCGAGGCTTCGGAGACAAGATCTACCGTAAGTCGGAGGTTCTAGTTTCTTTTTCATTCATTCTAGGGAAATCTCATTGGTCGTCAGAGACGTGGTCGACCGAGTTCTGGACGATATGCCACCTGATCCCACCAACGGAGAAGACATGGTCCATACGGCGTTGTTCGCTGGCAAACCAGCCGATGCCCTGCTTCACGCTTCCCAGCTTGACCGGTGGTTGTCGGCTCACCTAGGGGATATCATGGAGCCGTTGGCTTTGATCGGAAAGGGCTCACACGATGAGTGGGTGTCATTCATCCTGCCGGCAGACATCTGACTAACGACCTCAGCATTTCGATTCGGGACCACTACGTTCTAGCGTACGCGGAATACCTTCATTCTGATCCCGCCTTATGGCGGATAACCGTCGATTATATGTATTCGTGTGGGGACGTGGGCCAGGAGCGTGGAGACGAGGTTTTGATTCGTGTACCGCTTCGACTTACCGACAAGAGTTCGGTGTCCCACGGCAGAGACGAGGGGAAAATTCGGGCAGGAAACGTTGTCGGGGTCCTCAAAGATGTGAACCAAACTTGCTTTGATTATCGAAGAGAGGCGGCTAGGCGGACCGTTTGCAGAGTAAGTCTTCCGTGTCGGCCTGTATGGGAAATGCTGATCTTTGGCCAGATAGCTGCTCAAACCCTCGTTCGCGAGAAGGACTACGGCCTAGCTGTCTCCTACTGTTCGTCAGCGGAAGACTGGCAAGGACTCGGCCGCGTTGTCGATCGTGTGCTTGACGAATACATCACCAGTGGTGAGCCGTAATCTCCTCCGGTTTAAAATATCCTAACTTTCTTGGATCAAGGTCCTGCCAGATTCGCGCAATATGCATCAGACATAGCTCCATCACTTCAGAACCTTAACCTTCACCACCCTTCCTCACAGGGCGTGTTTGTTCATCGGCTCATGTTTGCTGTGCGATATTCGAATTTCCACCAATTACGTGCCAACCACGACTTGCAAAATGCTTCCTCGGATTTGGTGGCAATGTTCCGCGATGATGTCGCCCCCAAGTCATGGTGGGCAGTGATGCTGTGTGACGCAATAGACCTTCTACAATATCGTGAGTAGTCAATCCATTTTTTCCCTCAATATTCACAGACACAGGGCCTTCCTTGTTATTTTCGAGCTCTGGGGCGGCCGAACTGCTTAGTAAGCTGGAAGAAATATCAACAAGATCCTCACAAGGCAGCGGAGGCGATTATCTGGATGTTTTAACCAAAACCATCAATGGAGGAGGGCACAAGGAGGCACTGGACCGTTTGAAAACCGTCCGCCTTGCCTTGGCCCGATATTTCGCGAGATCTGCTGTGTTGAGTGTTTAATCTGTCGTGTACCATAATGCAATCTTGCTCTTTTTTTTGGCTTATGTGGCGACCAGCACACTTACTGTTCTCGCGGTAGAATTAGCTCTTGTTGAGTCTTGATGTCGGCTCGATACTGTCGGCTCATAGTGCTTCTTTCATCCGCTCGTCTTGATTCGCCTCGCAACATTTTTCAGACGTACGTCTATCCCCTCGAATGCTGTGCATCTCCACATATTAATAACTTTCAGCATGAACTGGTACTCTCGTCCCAGACTTTCGGATATCCTTCTGCGTATTTAAATGACACGGTGGTGAGTGCGATGCTCAACTCGAGTACTTCATGTGTTGCGAGGCCCAGTACCTTTGGGAATATTCCCGCTGCATGCACCAGTGGGGCAAACACCGAGCGTTGGTGAGTACTCAGATGGTTGCGTGATTGTTGCTGTTCAGTAATTCGTGTCAGGTCGATTGCATGCGGTCGAATTGTGCAATGAGCAGAAAACACAGGACGGATCCGCATAACTGCCAGACTACCTGTACCCACCAGTATGTTATTCCACCTCTCCGTTTTCTCGACACTTATAATTTTAGGTTGACTGCGCCAATCAGAGTCGTTCAAGAACGATTTGATCGACGATGCGACAAGTGCATCCTGGGGTGACGTGGAAGGCTGCGTCATGGAATTTACGGAGAGACCATCATGCCTCAAATTATATACTTGCCTCCGAGCCCTCCCTTGTCGCATGTACTATGGATGCTTTGAATCATTCCCCGAAACATCCAGCTCGGAGGCATCGTTTAGGAAGTAAGGTTTTCTGGATCTCGGTTTTGCGGCTACTTCGCCGGGAACGTCTCCCGCGGCGCCTTCACTGTTTCTCTGCGCCATAAACAGCCACCCAGCGTTTATCATACGTATCTCCGGCCATGCATGTTTGGAGACTCATCATCGTCTTATAAAAGTGGAGATGAGGAGCTAGCCCGATTCTGCGGTAACTCTGAGCAAAACTCAATTTCGATCCTTTTGTAGCATGAAGCAATGACCGCAAGCTGGGCTAATACGGTGGATGGTTGCACGCCAGAGGCCTGGAACCCAGCCGGTTCCTGACGTGCACCCTTTCCTACATGGCATTTACAGTCCAGACTCCAAAAAAGGTACTTGAAAACCGTTTTACAAACAGTTGTTCTCTATTGTTCGGCACGAGAAATGCAAGTGTTAATGGGTCCACCATCCCGCGAAGGGCGGCGTCAAGACTGTTCCCAGGTCCAGGTTGAGGCTTGGCCGAGGCATAGATATCTGAATCAAACGCGAAGACGCGAAGTAAGTATGCTTGGAGCCTTGGATTTGTAGGTTATAAGGGAGCCAGGCGTTGTATGGAGGTGCTGGTCGTTTCTGACGTTGATCCAGAATTGCCTTTTTGGTCGTCTTTGGTTTCCATTTCTATCTCGGGCGTGAGAAATGAGCTGCTGATCCAGGAGGCCTACAGACGATTTTGATTCCCACTTGTACGCCGCAAAAAATGAACCTACAACGCGTACAAAAGTGATGCATTCTTGTGGATTGATTGTCGTATTGTCACAACGGCGACAGTGGAGGGCTTGACCAACTTACTTCCAAGTCCGGGTAAAAGCAAAGGCCGGGCCGGCTTGGTCTCGTGGCGACTCGAGAAGACTCGAGACTTGCTTGCGATTGTCAATATGTCGCAGAAACCGCAGGGGCTTTTACTCACCAAATCGCCTGCGGCACTTTTGCTCGTCCTTTTGGAGGGAGGTGCAAATGTTGATGAAGTGGAATTGAATGGTATTGGACCGGGCGCCTTTCAAACGTGACAGATTTTGAGTAGATTCAGGCTGGTACGACAATGGGCGTGTTCTTGGCAAGCTCAACGTACCTCGTGGTGTGCGTGCAGAGTTCCCCTCTCTCCCATTCACAAGGAACTGAGCGGGGTCGTATCTCCAGAAATCTGCCATCCGGTACAAAGCCGTTGACTCCCAAACGCCAACATGGCTCGCGCTGTACGACATCGAGACGCCCGAGGTCACTAATAAGCCTGAGGCCAACTCGCACACGTCCGATAACGAGAAGGCGATCTTATCGAAAATCGGTGGCCTAAGCAGCCGAACTTACATTCACATGGGGACCTTCACGCATCCCGACACCACACCCGAGTCGCTACCCAGTCAATATGTACTGGTAGTCAGCCTGGAGATGAAGACTCCCGAGGGAGAGGACAATCTCAACAAATGGTAGGTCCCCTGCGGCTCGCTCCGGCTTTAATTTTGACCATTATGGGACCAACCAGGTACGACGAGGAACATATGGACCTCCTTTCCAAGATACCTGGCTGGAAACAGGGCCGACGCTACAAGCTGGTGGACTATTACCAGCAAGGCGAACTGATGGTGGACAAACCTGTCTCAAAGTACCTCGCAATTCACGAATTCACGGAGAACAACTTTCTCGAGAGCCCGGAGTTCAAGCATGCGACGAGCACTGAATGGAGGGGTCGTGTTATGGATGACGCAGTGCGTCGGGAGGCGAGGGTCTTCGAGTTGTACAAGAAGTGAGAAGTCTAGGAATGGTCGAGGGGGAGGGGGCCGATTCGCCAGCAAGGAGTGGGCAGTGGGCTGGTTCGCAACGTAGTCTGTTGGGTTGTCGTGGTTGCAGTAGGCTGAGTGAAAGGCCGAAGAAATGATTATGTAACTCAAACCTTGACTCTTTGAGCTTCGAATTCTACGCTCGCGCGCTTGCAACTATGGGAATATGCTACAACGATGGATGTTTGAAGCGGGCAGACCAGCAATGCAGCAATTGCAAGGTCTCCACCTACTGTTCTTCAAGGTCGGTTTCGTAACAAGATCTTATATACCTTTTGCGAAGACAATCGTTCACACCTATATAAACTTCAAGGTGCCAAAAACAAGGTCAGCGCGTTCGTGTCGCGCATAGTGAACACCGATTGAATTATTTGCTATAACCCAGCATGGCCCACACACAAACGTGAATGCGAAATGAACCGAATTCTTCGCGAACACCAGGAAAAGGAAGAGGCAAAGCCCGTTGAAAAGCCTCGCACCACGCATTGCACGGGCTGTAACACAAAGTACACGGGAGATTACGAGCCAGACGATGAGTGTCCAGACTGCGGGTATACTGCGTGCGAGAGTTGTGTTTCGGACACGTCCAGTGGTGTGCACTCCGCCTATGCATCGCTTTGATTGACCCCACAATTTGCTTGCAGGATCGTGCTATTGCCAGAATTCGAATTTTGGAAGGCCGTACTGCATCATGAGTGAGTGTGCTACTACGGTTATGCAGCACTGTCATTTGACATCCACAGATCCGCGATGGTATCATATGAGCTCTCGCACTGGTAGATCATATAAGGGTGACCGTCATCCGGAGGAGGATGAGGACGAGGAGGCTTTTGAAGAACAGCCGAGGAAGTGCGGCAATTGCGGAGAGATGAAGCTTTGCCTTCGCAAGGAGTACTGTTAATGGCTTTGGGTGGCTCAATGCGATACTGGGTTTAGGAAAGTATCAGGATAATGGAGTACCAAATGAACTGGAATCGAATCGTCGTCGCTGCGGATCAACCGACAGTTTGAGTTAGGCCGCGTGTGATGCGTGATGTGACGGCGGTATTCCGCTACTTGCTCTGGCCGGCTTGCATCGCAAAGCCCGACGCGCCGCTAGATGACCGAAGAGCCCTATACCGCGTCGGCATGGGATTCCACAGACAATTCCGACTCTCAGAGCGGCCCAAGCTCATATCATCACCCAGTACGAATCGACTCGCAGGAATCACCTCCAACAAATGCGTCCCCACCCCAGGCGCGTTCCAGCGTTGACTCCTCCTGGCGAGATAGCGAAACGGTTGGGGACGACGCTCGTGATACCGCAGGCCCGAATGAGACCGCCAGCTTAGTCGATGCTAGTTTCGACGAAAATGTGCTCAGGTCGCTTTGCGAACTCGATGTGCGTTCCAGTTGATCGTTTCGGAGCTTCTCTAATCCTAATCGCGCCAGTTCGGTGTACCTCTCCTCTTGGACCGCATCAAACAGAGCATGATATCTTGCAGGGTGCGGGTCCTGTGAATATCGTCGGTCTATGCCGTCTCCTTAGTCCCATCCTATAGGAAGCATCTGTGTTCCTGAAGAAGCGGGCGGCGATAGAGGAGGAATATGGAAAGAATATGCAGAAACTGTCTCGAATGACGGCCGACACGTATGGTATGAATGATGGCAAAGCTGGGTAGGCGGCGCGTTTCCCGCTCTTCTTTGCAGTTGAGCTCATGTCGGAAAAACAGTTCATTCGTGAACTCTTGGCAGTCATCACTCAAGATCCACGAGTCTATGGGGGACAGTCGACTGCGATTTTCTCAGAGACTGAACGAAATGAGCGAAGAGCTAGCGACTCTTGCTAAGGAAGTGGACAAGAATCGGAAACAGGCGAGACAGACAGTTTTTTTGTAGTTCGTCTGGATTAACTTTCATAGACCAAGGAACTTGCTACCCGATACGAACGGGCACTGCAAGAGTCCGAAGCAGTGACCGAGAAATGCAAAAATCGTCTCGATATAACGTCGGAGGAACTTGAACGTGTACTACTTCAAAAGGAAGGCGAGTCTTTGAAAGACAACACGGTCCAGCCACGACAAGGAGGAGTGGGAGGAAAGCGGGCGATCGGCAAAGCGGTGGCCAAAGGCGGTTTGCTTCTGAAGGGCAAGAACCCCGGAAACGTGCGTTGTTGCCTCGCTATACACCGCGACTAGCTCTGATGGTCCACAGATACAACGGCAAGAGGATGATATCCGCGGCCGGATGTCAAACGCTTCAGATGCATATCGCAAGGCAGTCACCGACACTCAGGCGATGAGACAAGAATACTTTAACTTTCAACTACCTCGAATTCTTCGGGTAAGCGAGCCTGAACTACTCGTGGTTCGTAGATATTTACCCGTCGGTTAGGCGCTGAAAGAATGCGCAGACGAAATGGATCTGGGCACCCAATACCATCTCACGCGATATGCATTCCTCTTTGAAAGTACCGTCTTGAGTGACGGTGCAACGCTAGTACCTCCGCATGAGGAAGGTTCGTGATTCGCCTCAGCTCGCTTCACAAAAGCTCAGGCACGGTGTACAGGTCCTCTGGGCCTAAAAGCGACCCTGGAAATGATCGATAACCGGGGAGACTTCAAGGCCTATATGCAGAATTACGCGTATGCCCGTGGTCCTGCCACTCCAAGAGGGCCACGCCGAGAGGGTCCTTCCGACGAGGGTTTCGTACGTGTGTTCCCTTGGCCCCGAAATCCCTTGTAACGAGACCCATAAGTTGCCGCCCCTGCCTACACACTATTCTGAGAAGGCAAATACCCCTCCGAATGGCACCAACGGTCTCCCAGATCGTGGGCGACCTACGTTCGGAGTTGATCTTGCTGACCAGATGACGAGGGACAACGTCGAGGTCCCACCCATCATGGAGAAGTGCTGCCAGGCGATCGAGAAGTATGGAATAGAATCCCAGGGCATATACCGGCTTAGTGGGACGATGACGAAGGTTGCAAACCTGCGACAACGACTGGATAAAGGTAGTCTGTGACATTCGCGTGCATGAGTTCTGTTACCAATTTTTTTCCAGACCTGGACTCGGTGGATCTTGACTCCCCAGAGTGGTCGTCCGATATCAACAACGTTGCCAGCGTTATGAAGATGTGGTTGAGGGAATTACCGGATTCGCTGCTCACAAATGACCTTCAGCAAGGATTCATAGATGCTGCCAGTGAGTCCGCCACCTGTTCTATCCGTTATTTGACGACTGATGACCCCCCAAGAAATCGAGAATGATCGGCTTCGGCACATCCGTCTGCACGAACGAGTCAATGATCTTCCGGATGCCAACTATGCGACGCTCAAATATTTCCTGGGTCATTTGAATCGGTATATCTGATCGGTTTTTCTTTCGCTGCCCAAAACTAAGTATCTGCTTTTAGAATAAACCAGCACGCCTCGGAAAACTCCATGTCTGTGCAGAATTTGGCCATCGTCTTTGGCCCGACACTTTTCGGCCAAATGAAACTGAATCCCGCAAACGGTGCAGAAGGCGGGATGGCTGATGCTACTCATCAGAATACGGTTCGTGTTCAGTTCGGGGTCGAGGTTAAATCTAAACCATAACCAGGCGATCGAGACGATCTTACAGCACTATACCGACATCTTCGTCGACGACGCAGAATGATGTATATCCAGGGTTTGCTCGCACTTTGTTGTATACCCGCGACCTTGATGGACGCTCCCTTGCTGGTAATTAAGGCATCTGTAATTTCACCCTATGTAGAGTCACGATCCGCACTGTACCACCCATCATGTTAATTATTTGCAGTCGAGTGGGCCGGCTGCAAATGTGTTTTCTTTCGACAAAAACTATGGATGCATCTACGACCTTAGGGCCGGCCTCTAGCGCAAACCGCCCAGCCAGTTTTATCGGGTTATGGGAGACAGAGCCAGATACGTCGCGGCCCGCAGAAATGGCCCGGACGAGAGGCGGATGGAGGAGATCCACAGGACGTCCTTGCTCGTCCTTGAGGACTTTGTCGTTCTGTATGATTTGCCGATAACTCCGGACTCTTCCGTCCACTTCGTCGTCGAAAAGACCCTCCAGCTCACCGGAGGACTACATGGCGAAGGTTATGTTTTACGGCGATTTCCTCTTCAGGACAGTCTCCACGCTATCCGTTAGGCGAGCACTGCCACTGCCTGCCACGAGATCGAGAGCTGGAGGCTTGGCGCTTGGGCGGGGCGGGCTGTCGGGGCGGGATCATGGGGAAACCGCCGTTTGCGGGTGGCATTAGAGCAAGGTGTATTGCTTGGACTAGTCTCAAAAATACACTTGGTAAAGAGATCCCTTTGAAAGCCGCAATAATTGACGCTAACAGCAGGCTCACACTCCAAAGAACCGCAAGGAAATGAGATTGTAAAGTACAGTACTATGGTACACAGATAATGATAATGCAACAGATGAGACCGAGACGCAAGAAATCTATGCTCCGAATCCGTAGAGTGTACGGCCGCTTCTCTGTAACGCACGCAGGTCAGCAAGAGTATCTTGAAAACGGGTTACGCTCAAACTCGAAAGAACAGCAAGGAAATGAGATTGTAAAGTACAGTGGTACACAGATAATGATAATGCAACAAAATGAGACCAAGACGCAAAAGAAATCTATGCTCCGAATCCGTAGAGTGTACGCCCGCTGCGTCTGAAATGCAAAAGTCAGTATTGTGGGCTTGAAAAAGCATGAAAAAATTTTACTTCAAAGCATAGACGACGTCAAGGGCCGTGACTGTCTTCCGCTTGGCGTGCTCGGTGTATGTGACAGAGTCGCGGATGACCTGGTGGGGAGTTGAAGCAATGAAACACAAGAAAGCACAAGTATACTCACGTTCTCAAGGAAGATCTTGAGCACACCACGGGTCTCCTCATAGATGAGACCCGAAATACGCTTCACACCCCCACGACGGGCAAGACGCCGGATTGCAGGCTTGGTGATGCCCTGGATGTTGTCGCGAAGAATTTTGCGGTGGCGCTTGGCTCCGCCTTTTCCGAGTCCCTAGACAGATGTCTGAGAACTTTGTAATGGGCACTGCAAATGTCTCACCTTTCCACCTTTTCCGCGGCCAGACATTGTTTGATAGAGAGTAAGAGTGGGTGAAAGTGTGGTGGGTTGTTGGGTGCAAGGGGGTGCAGGTTCCTGATCGGTTTCGCGTGCCAGACCCTTATATAGTGGTCGCGTGATGTGGCTGTGCCGAGTTCAGAATCAACAAACGCGCCCTCACGTGTCTCGGCTAGACGCGTTGGTATAAATACAACCAGACAATCGGTTGGCTCCTCACTTCGCCTCTTACCACCACCACCACCACACCTCACCTCACCTCAGCAATGGCCCGCACCAAGCAAACCGGTGAGTTTTCTGTCGTGTATTCTTCGCATCTTCTAACTCTTCTCCAGCTCGCAAGAGTACCGGTGGCAAAGCCCCTCGCAAGCAGCTCGCTGCAAAGTCGTCTGCGGCTCGTAAAACAGCTGTTAGTCTTTGCGTTCTCTCCTTCTTTCTCGTGCTCACATCGCCTTCAGACCGCCGCGGGTGGTGTCAAGAAGCCCCATCGTTTCCGGCCGGGAACCGTCGCCCTCCGTGAAATCCGTCGCTACCAAAAATCGACAGAGCTCCTCATCCGCAAGCTCCCCTTCCAGCGCCTCGTCCGTGAAATCGCACAGGATTTCAAGGTTCGTTTCTTCGTCTTTCCCGCTTTTGCTTCGGCTGATTTTCATCCAGACCGACCTGCGCTTCCAATCCTCCGCCGTCATGGCGCTCCAAGAGGCCGCAGAGGCGTACCTCGTCTCCCTCTTCGAGGACACCAATCTTGCCGCTATCCACGCCAAGCGCGTCACCATCCAGCCCAAAGACCTGGCCCTCGCCCGTCGGCTGCGCGGAGAGCGTTCATAGATTCTTGCCTCTGTTTCTCTATTGTTATATTCTACTGTACCTCTAGTGTATTTACTCAATCCATCTTTCCGGGCTTGTTGCATTTTTTTTGGCGTTCCTTGAGTTCAACAATCAACAAACGCGTCGCGTCCCTCACGTGTTGATCGACGATCTGCCATCAGTGGCGGTGTTTGGCCTTACGTACTGGGCGACCGTCAATTTAAACGCGAAACCTCGCAGAACCTTCCAGTTCCTTTCCTCCACAACCGCACCATGTCCTCGCAGACCCCTACCGACGAAGAGTTTCTAGCTGCGGTAAGGACTCTTTGGTCCGCTGCCAACCCTCCGCCGGGCGTAAAGAAACTTGTTTCTAGCCTGAAGGCGTTGGGAGCCGTACATAAACGGGAAAACAGTCCGTGTAGCTGTGAAAAAGTGCGAAGATGAGACGGGCGTTTCCAACAACGCCGCAGGCGAAGGGAATCCACCTACCAAGGGAGGGCAAAAGCTCGATGCAGAGGGGTTTTTAAGAGCTCAAGCGGAGTCCTTGCGCGACTGGATGGCCACCCATCCCTGGCCACACGCCTTACCTCGTAAAGACATCCTCATCTCCCCCCATTTCCTCCTGAGCAGTTTCTTACCCCATGTCATGCTTCCCGCCGTTGCCGCCGCCCCACCCCTAGATGCAGACCCTATCGAGCGTAAAATGCACCTCGTCTTCCACGTCTTCTATCTAGAGTGGGACTGCTTCATGGGCCCCGATCCGGCCGCCCCCCTCCCGCCCGCGACACCTTTTGTTCCCAACCACGAAGCATTGGCTTTCTTCATGCTGTTCCCATACGGCACCGGCCACTATCTGGGCCCGGAGCAGCAGAATGGCCTGACTTTCGAGCAGTACGCGCTTCACCGCCTTAACCTTGCCGACGAACGGTTCCGCCACAGCGCGGAATGGCTGACGTGGGTGCTCACGCGCACGGCGGACGCCGAGCTTGCGAAAGCAGTCAACTGCGTGCTTGTTACGCTGCACAAACAGAAAGCTCGACATCTAGGTGGGGGCGAGGTGCAAATAATCTCCCTAGATGAGCCATTCGAGCGCATTCCCGTTGGTGGTGGCAGCAAACGGTCCGAGCGGTGAGCAACCCTGGATATGCCCATACTTGGTCGCGTACTAGTAGTTAGTAGCAGTCCATCATGCATGCCTCAAACCTTCCTCCCTCTTACTTCGAAAGCTCCGCAAAATTGTTGACATCTCCGTCAATACTCTTTTCAAACACTCGCCCAGCTTGACTGAGGCGGCAGTGATACGTGTGGAGACCATGGTAGTCACATTGTCAACTCTGTAAGACTAATTACTTCGCATCATCCTTTGCGGCGAAGCATACGGGACAGTGGACGATCTGGGCTGGTTCGCAGCACGGAATAATAAGGCCAAGACGAGTACAGATTGATTCGAATGAGATTACAGGAAGTACTACTGTGCGATGGAGTTACAATCACTTTGATTCTCGAGGGACAAAAGATCACGTTACCGCGATGGACGCATTTGCGCGCCTGCCAACTGTAATAAGAAACGGACATTAGTACGAGTCCTCAGACGTGCACGGTAGTGACAACGACTATATTGGGAACAAACTGTACCTAATAAGAAACGGACATTAGTACGAGTCCTAGTCTAATGGTAAGTACAGTGTGAGCAATATATAAGGAGTTCAGCATACCTCAGACGTGCACGGTAGTGACAACGACTGAGGAATGTGGACGCGCGTCGCACAGCATATGTGCTGGCGATTACGTGATGCGTAGCGAATCCCCGAAAGGGAGTCGCGCCGAGGAACGCGTCCAAAGAACGCGTCGAATCAGCTTGAACAAAGCTGAAGGGACTGATTCTCTCAACAAACTGAACGTACACCACTCGGCCATAGCTAGACAGCTCTTCACTGGAAATTTCGTTGTGCATGTACATATGGGACGCGGTTGCGCGTCAGCATTCGAATTTTCGGCCTACGACCATTGCAAGTCACACCAAAAAATGTGAAATTTTGGCCCAGATGAACACCCTGCTGAAAACCAAGGTTTCAGCCCCAATCTCAAAACGCTGCTGGAAACATCAGTTTCGACCGCAGTTTCGGCTGGAATGCGCCGAAACAATAAGTTTCGGGCCGGCCGAACACGCAAATCAGCGGCCGAAAACGCTGTCGAAACAATTAGTTTCGGCTCTCTCGGCTGAAACAGCAGCCGAATCCAATAGTTCCGCTTGCGTGTTCAGTTTGCAACCCAAACCAGTGTTTTCGACTGGGTGTTCACCTGAGCTGAAATTTCCCTGTTTTTGGTGTGAGTGCTAACTTAAGTGTGGAACAAACTCATTGTATCTATTTCACGAGTAACAAGATGCAGTTGATGCAGTGTGGTGTGTAATGGTACATGCGCTACGTAGATGTAGCAAAGTGCGTGAGATATGCTGATGGATCGAGGGAAGCAATTAAAAAAACAACGGGGGTTGAACCCGAGAGATGCGATGTCATTATACTTATACAGTGGCCGCCAACCAATCGACGAGGGAGAGAAGAAGAAATCTAAACGCAGTCGGTGGCGTCTAGTGGCCGTTCACCTGAGTAGATGCGATGTTTTTCTCTTGGGCGGCGTATTCGGCGCCGGCCTTGAAGAAGGGCTGGAAGATAGCTTCCGAGTCGTGGAAGTCGTTGTGAACGACGTTAACCAAGAAGCAAGTGTCCATCAGCTCCGAGATCACTTTCCGTGAGGGGGAATCGGCGTCGTAGAGTTTTGCCCATTGCTGCCCCAGCTCGAAAGCTTCGTCCTGAAAATAAACATGATGAGAACAAAGAGGATTATGTATTAGGGGAGAAGCGGACCTTCCACGCCATGAAGCTGACTGCTTCAACGATGGTAGGCTGGATGATCTCCTTTCCAGGGAAGACACCCCATGTCACGGCGTTTGGACCGTCAGAGTGCGTGTTTGTACGCAGGTCACCGCGTTTGTTGATTGTGTAGTATGTGATGTTGCTGTCGCGTTCAATATGCGCCAACAGGAGGGAAAGCAGGTCCGGGTTGACGAAGAATTCTAGGTAAGCCTTGAGAGAAAGAGTACAGGTAAGTCTTAAGCGAGCAGCAAGATGAGAATCCGTACCTTTTGGTACACGTAGCCGTTCCGCGGGCCCCAACCAAACACCTTATCTTCGCTCTTCGCGCCGTTAACGGCCGGTTGGGAGTTGATCGTCAAGAAGCCGTAATCGTTCATGCGCGCGAGTTGTGAGGATATAATCGACGTCTCGCTGGCAGGGGCCTGGTCCGACCACGGCAGGGCTTTGAGGTCTTTCGTACAGAACCGTGAAAAGAGCGTGGCTATATCGCGGAATGTCTGAGGCTCGCCCCAGAGCTTGAACGCGTCCTCTTTCTACATCGCTAATCAATATGGGAGACTAAAGGGAGCGAGGCCACTCACGGTTTGCTTGATCCAAACACCGTAACCATCGAGCTCGCCATATGCTGGACTGCGAGAGTCTCCAAATCGTCCATTGGGGTATTCGTCCCAGTTCTCCGTGCGAGAGATATACGACTTGGCCCTGTTCGCCCAAAATATGGGCCGGATGGTCTCGGTCCGCCTGTTGGGCGTAAGAGACTGGGATGCCGATGTTAAATTGTATTCGTTGAAAATGGAGTAAATGCGCGCGCACCTGCCGCCACGGCAAAGGTTTGATGGTCTCAACACGCGGAACAAGGTTTAGCTCCTCCAGAAGCATCTTGGTACCCTTCTCAAGGTTCATGGTGTAAAAGTGCAGCCCCTGGATGCCAAGGTCCTCGTCGAGAATCCTTCTGCACATGGCCGCCACGAGTTTGGTGCCAATCTCGCGGACTTTCTCGTCGTTATTCTGATGGGGCTCCAGAGCATCTAGGAAGTTCTGCGGGATGACCGTCTTCGCGAGGCTGGTGGCGCGCATGAAGCCGTTCCAGGTCTGGATCGGCGCGATGCCAGGCACAATGGGGATCGTGATGCCAGCGGCGCGTACTGTCTTGACCCAGGCAATGAACACCTCGACATCGTAGAACATCTGGGTGAAAATGAAATCGACACCCGCGTCAATCTTCTCCTTGAGATATTTCATCTCCTGATCGCGCTCTTCCGGAGGGAGAAGTTGGTCTTGCGGGAAGCCTGCGACGGCAACGTCAAAGTAGTCGCCATATTCGCGTCGAATGTGCTTCACAAGGTCAATGCCGTGAGTAAAGCCGCCCTCGACAGCCTCCCATTCTTCTTTGCCAGCGGGCGGGTCGCCTCGCAGTGCGAGCACGTTCCGGCAACCAGATTGTTTCGCTTCCTGGGTACACAGAAAATTGAAGAACAGAGGCTAGAACGGGCCCAATTCGTGCGTACCCGCAGAGCGACGTCGACCTTGGTCTTGGGCATGTTCGTGCAAGTGAGATGCATGCACGTCTCAATGCCGATTAATCCCTGGCATGTCTTTACCATCTCTGCGGTAAGATCAGAGGTGCGCCCACCCGCATTCCTATGGCAGTACTGTTATTCTCGTATCTCACGCATTAGTGTCGCGATGCGCACCAAGTGATGTCTATAAACTCCGGGCCAAGTGCCCGCATGCGTTCTATGCGATCTAAGAGATTTTGGAGGCCCTGCGCTGTGCGCGGGGGAAAGTATTCGAAGGACCACCATATTTTGTTGTCCTTGTGGGACTGGCGAATTTTCTCGGTGATTTTCATGATGGATGGTTCACCGTACGGGAACAGCCAGGGATCGTCAGAGGATTAGCAAGGATTGTGAGTTCAAGGATTAGGGCCTCGTGGTGGAAGCGGGCAAAGCAGAACGGGCAAAATTTTAAATAGTCGTTCGATCGGGCATCACCCACACCAATTTCCGTCGCCTCCATCGGTCGTGATCGCCCGGCATCTCGGACCGCCATGTACCCACCTCCAAACCCGCTCAAGTCTCGACTCTCCAACGCTCGATGAAGAAGCCTATCGTTCTTTAGGAAAAACTACATGGTATTATCGTCCATCCAGGTTCAAGGTATACGCATACTACAAGTAAAGAGAGTCAGAGTCAAAACGAATGTGTCATGTCTCCAACGACAAGTCCAAGGCCAAAGTCAATGAAAAAGTGTTCGCGGCTGCTCAAGTATTGTGGCTCGTCAGAGTCCAGCTGTCCAGCGCAACAGATGGCGGGGTCACGAAGCTGGTCCCGTCGTTCCATTGTGGATTGAACAGAACCTGCAGATTGTACGTCCCAGCCGGCAGGCTGATGATGAGCACTGTTACTCCTGGGTTCTCCTGGTCGGGAGCTGGCGGTGTTACGTCTGTGCTCAGTCTTTGCGCGGCGGAGGTTGTGAAGGTCGCGCCGTCTGGCGCGTTGAGGATCGAGACATCCATCGTCTTGTCATCGATCTTCAACGTCGCCGATGTCCCCGAGGTGCTGACGGTTGCGTTTGTGTGCATGCGCCACATAACGGCCACGCTGGTGTTGATTTCATCCTGGAGAAGAACCTGCTTTCGCCCATTCAGCATTCGTATCCCTCGTTTTACTGAGTTTCTGCGGGGCTATGTCAACGAGGGTCACTGTGAAGGAGCTCGAAAACATACGCGTTGAAATATGCGGAAGTCATATCCCTAGAGGTTACTCAGCGCCCGTGAAGAAGAAGTACAGGAATGAACGCACGTCGTGAAAAATGCCGTCGAGTCCGAACCAGGCGTGAACACCGTGCTTGACCCCTGGGTCGTGTTGCTGGTTCCAAACTGCATCGTCGGCTTCGCCGTCACATCCTGCAAGAAGTCAGGATACATAGAGGCGCAAGGTTTTCTTGACGGACCTGATTAGTGGCACCAAGCAAAAGAGTGTTTTGTCCTTCGGTCATTTTTCGGTAATACATCCACCTTGCACTCCCTTGCGCTGTTGAGTTTGAGGATATCAGCGCAGTCCCCGGACGGCGATGGAAAACATACTGTCATTGGAAAAGTAATCCGGGGAGAGATAATCTCCGTCGCCGAGTTCTCCCGCCCATCGAGTTCCAAGAGCATCAATAACAAAGTCGCCTACGTCAAGATCGTTGTGCGTTTGGTGGCCCTGCAACGTCCCTGCCTTGATAGCTACAAACAGCGCATCCGGGTCCGTCCAACTGCTACGCATAGACATCCACTGGTCCGTCGAGTTGTCAAAGGCAAGGTCCAAAGGGAGCCCGTCCCAGAAGGCGCCGTCTACCTGCGGATTGTACCAGAACATCGACCAGGGATCGGCCGCGTCGTGCTGGTCCCTCTGGAACAAGGCATACTGGGGCTGGTTGTAGGCGTTGGCATAGAACAGCAACGTGTTGGCGGTCGCAGTGTATTTGTTAGGGCCGTTGTCACCCCATCCGAAGAGGCTCGTCGCGCCTTGGCCGTACATGTGGAACAAGCCGGTCTTGGAGAAGTTGGGGTTGACAGTGAGCAGGTCGTAGTCCGATCCGGTGGCCGAAATCAGCGATGCAGCCATCTCTGCGTGTCCCGTAGCGCCGAAGTACCTTCAAAAGCGAGGTCAATGACGGGAATCTCATAAAAGGACACTGAGAAGTACCAGTAATCTGCAGTTTCACTCCAGGTACCGTCGGAACTGACCGCAAAGGCGCAGTTTGACTTCGCGTTCTCGACCGTCAACCCAAGAAGCTGGTTCGCAAACCCGCTTGTGTCGTCGCCCAAGATTGCGAGCGACGCCATGGTCAGCCCGTTGTTGCAGACACAGTTCCAGTTCCCTTCGATGTTGTTCGCCCACCATCCGGTAAACACACTGCTGTTGGTCAACGCCTGCACGCCAGGACCGAGCCCGTATTGGATCATAGTCGAGCGGATCATGGACTTTTGGTCGTCGGTCCACTGATCATACATCCAATCATACGCGATTCCGTACGCTGCAGACAATTCTGCGAGTTTGCTCAGCGAGACTGCTTTTTGCAACTTTTGTCTATTTGCCTACCTGCGGTATCGAGGAAATGCGCAGAATTCCAGCGATCAACGTCCGGGCCCCAACTCGTGGTCCCGTTTCCTGCGGCATTCTGCAATTTTATTCAAATGAGAAAACATGTATGAGGAAGAGCTAAAACCTACCTGAAGCTCCTCCCACGTCCGATCCACCCAATGCGTGTTATTGGTCATTCGGTAAACATACCCGAACGCCTTTACCCGTTGTTTCACTTCCCTCGCCACATCAAGGATGCCGCTGTCTCCACTAAACCGCACCAGGGTCAATATTCGCCATGAAAACAATACACAGAAACGTACTCCATGAAATAGACGACGGCTGGCAGCGCGTCATACTGCGACGCGTTATTGAAGATGGACGTGTTCCAGAGCGTGAGGTACGGATCACTGGCAATGAGAGCGGGGAGGGCAGCCCACTTGTACGCGGGCGCGATCAGCCGCGGCCGATCTGGGCTCCATGTCTAGTTGCGAACCCTGGTCAAAACGGGGAGCACTCACCCGGCCGCACAGAGAGAACAGAGGGACTTGAAGGAGCGAAACTGTCTTTGGGCCACCCGGCCGCAGCGGAATTGAAGGTAGGCGATGTATACGCGGCGGTATTGGTGGCGGAGGGGTATATTGGGATCATGTATAAACTATTGGTCGCTGTGGCGAATATTCCCGCGGCAAGTTTCGCACTGGCCTGAGAGCTTGCAGCAGCGGAAGATCCCGCCGCGCTCGTGGCCGCGCTGCTGCTGCTTTTCCGGGAGCCCACGACGCCACCTACAACAGCAGCAATAATGACGAGCACTGCAACGGGGATACCAATTTTAATCCATTTGCTGGTGCCACGCTTTGCAGGTTGGGCTGGGGTAATGTAGCCCGTAGACTGGGTGAAGGCGTAGCCGTCATTCTGGTATACTTGTTGCTGCTGACCGTTCTGCAAGGCGCCGTAGCTCATTTGGCACGCGGAAGGGTGTGATAGAAAAAGAGGCTGAGAAGGCGCAGCAACGGATCCTCGGCTGGCTATAAGGCGTACAAAAATAAACCGTGCTATAAAAACTCTCTGTCGGGGAGTGTCTCCGCTAAAAATATAACGACGTCGGAGCAGGACCCCGATCACCTCGCAACTCAGTCTGGAAGAGAGAAAACTGGGCTCGAAAATTCGGGGTTTCCAGCGAGTAAACTGCTTTTAAACGATACACCTAGTACAGTGAAACTCGCGGTGCTCGAGATTTTCTTCTGAGTGAAGTGCTTGTCAGAGCAGATTTGCGTGCAGCCGGCTTAAAGGGATGTGTAGCACGGCGGAAAACAGCGCTAAACGGTGCGGCCGCGAGGAGAACAGCCGTAGAGTACATCTGGTTTCAATAAAAGTACCAAAAAAAGCGGGCTGAGTTACAAGGAACGTCGCGTTTGATCAAACCTCCTTCGTTTTGTCCGTCCTGCTAGAAATACCCTCTACCCCTTCGCTCCTCTTCTCTTGCCTTTAACCGCTGTTGCCGCAAGTCCACCATCAGCTGCTGTCCCGCCGTCGACAGCTCCAACGACGACGCGGGCGATGCCGGCGCGCGGTGTGATGGGGTCCGATGAAAAGGCCGAGAAATGGATCCCGCGCGTATCGGCGTGCGCGGCAACTCCTGCTTTGCGCTGAGATGATTCTCCTTCTCGAACATCGCCAGGATTGATCGCCGCTTCCCCTTGTCTGCTTTGACCGGGGGCGGCGGCTCCACTCTCTCGGCCAGCGAGGAAGACATCGAGCGCGTGCTGGAGCGGGAGACGTGCCGGCGGGATGGGATAGCAGTAAACGAGTCTCGTGTGTGTACGTGCCGAGTCGGGCGCTGGCGGGGGTGGGATCGCGGTCCGCGCGGAACGCGTGTCGGGGCGACGTTGTCGTGGTGAAATGATGGCGTCGGCGCCGTGACAATGACTTTGGTCGGCCCGTGGGCCATGATGATGTGCACGTCGTTGGCTGCTCTGACAGTCGTGTCCTCGAGAGGGCGAACCTGCGTCTCGACGGGCGATACCGGGAGTGGTGCAACTGGCTCGATCGAGTCTGCGCTGCTGTCTGAAGAAAAGTGTGACCGCGATCTGCCACGCGCCGGGGGTGAGTCTTCATCCGATGGCGAGCTAAACGCGCTAGGCAGTTCAGGCAACGACCGCTCGTCGTCTTCCGCCACACGCGACCGGCGCTTGTCTGTGAGGAAGCCGAAAACTTGCGATGCACGCTGCGGCGTTTGGGGGTCCTGCACGGCATACGGGCTATTGTGTATCGGCCGCGGAGGTGTTTCTGAAATGTCGCTCAACTCCACCTCGAGGGAAGAGATGGCGGGGTTCTCCGACATGCAAGAAGATAAATCATCCGTAACCGAATTGTCGGCTTTCGGTTGTAAAGGTGTCCCGGGGAAGTGGGAATCTGTGTCGGGCGTGGCGAGCCCAAGAGAAGAGGTGGACGATCGTGAGGCTATGCTCTCGGTTTCTCTGAAATTAAATTAACAACAAAGTTCGCAACAGGAATGAGAAATGCGCACGCCAAAAAACGCTCGGCCCATGAAATATCTCCCTCGCCGCGCGAATTAACACTGGGCGACGGGTTGCCCAGTAGCTGGCGCAAGGTCGACCCATTGCGTTGTACTTGTGCGCGACCCTCTTTGGGCGGCGAATTTGAGAACGTGGCCTGTGGGCAATGAGTAGGAGCGAAGACGGGAAACGGTCAACTTACCGCCGGGAGGCGACCATGCTCGTCATAAAGGTCAAGGAGACTCGCTACAGACGGATCCGAGCGCAATCCTAGAAGTTGACTGTTGTTCCGCTGTGTGGGCTCGTCCAAATAATCACGGTTTGCGTTGGGGAACTCGGTGTGGCTGTGGTGCTTGCGGTGGTGGACCGTGACGGTGTATGTCCCGCGGGATGTGCTGCTGATGCTAGTGGCAGCGCTTGCCAGGCTGACGGTGGAGCTTGCGGGTGTGTTGAGTACACGATTTATGGGATGGGCTAAACAATCACATATATTATTTGGGAACGCTGGGGGTACCGCTTATGACTTACGCAGGGGAGGAAGAGAGGTATAGTCAACCTCGTTTACGACGGCATACCGTGCAGAGCTTGAGCGAAGGAGCTGGTTTGCGACAAGTTCGCCCGATTCGTCTGCAAGTTGACCGACTTCTGCGATGGGCTGGAGGGAGGTGGGGACGTTGTGCACGACCTGAGCCCGCTTCTTTGTGTTCTTGTTCTTCCTGCCGCCGATGGAGAAGAAACGCTTGAGACCCTTGAAAGCCATTGCGATGGGTGTTTGTTCCAAGTTGGTTTGGTTCAAACCAAATAACGCGTCGAAGCGCGTGGAGGGTTAGGGTTAGCTAATGTGATCACGAGCGTCCCTTGTCTCTAACGACCTTCATGAATTTCTGGCTTGACTCGCCGCTACTTGTCGTACCATCTAACTGAGCTCTCTACGCAATGAATCTACTTCTCCGCCCTCTCATGGTCGAAAACGCTGGCAGCGCGGGTTCGTTCGTCCGAGGTCACTCAAGTTCAGCTACATTGACACGCATTTAGCCCGGGATTTCTGTATGCTCGAGCGCAATCTCCTCTCGCACCTCAAACTCGCGCTCCTTCTCTCCCTGCTTTCCTCGTCCGTCCTGCTTCGAGCCCGCCTCGTGCCTGAAGACAAGCCCTCAGAAATGTCGGGGTCAGTCGGACTAGTCGTCGCGTCTCTACAGTTCACGGCCGCGCTGGCTGCCATTGTGGCGGGCGTGTGGGAGTATTATTGCGGGTATCGAGATATCCGCAACATGCATGCCTTCTTGGTTGCGGTCAAGTACGAAGCAATTTCATCTTCAGATTTTTCTCGCTCATCGTTGAACAGGCCGCACCTGGTGATCATAAGCTTTACCGCAGCGGTGGTATTTCTCACTTGTATTATCGTGCTGGTCGAGCACTGAACGTCAATTCCCGTTTCGGTTACGGATTTTGCGCAGCTTGTACGGCTACTCAGTGAACTTTGCGGCATCCCAAGGTAACCGTAAGGTTGTAGCCGGGAGGACCCTTAGACTAGTCACTTTTGTTGAGCTGTAGCCCTTTACTGCTTCGAATAACAACAAAAGTGCTTTATCGGACGAATACAGAAGGCGGTGCTACTTGGCCGCTTGACACGAACCATCATAGTCTCAACTTTCCCTCATCTCACACACCATGGAAGGCTGGAAAAATCTGCAGTCGAGTTTGGCCAGCATAGACTTTAGCGGCTCTGCCCACAAGCTTACAAAGGGCTTCAATTCGAGCGTACAGGCCACCAGAGAGCGTCTAGGCACAGTAGCGCCCGAAGAAATCACAGAGCTTCCTCAAGGCAGGTCCTATCGGCTCCTACAGTTTTGTTTCTGAAGCTCGTCCTGTTCAGAGTACAAAGATTTGGAGGCGCGCGTCGATGCGTTGAGGGATGCGCACCTCAGCTTGCTCAAGTGCGTCCGTCACTCCGTTTACATCCACTGTGTCTGAGACACCGCCCCCAGGATCACCAGCGTCTACGAGACCGAGTCCTACGACTACCCGGTCCAAATACAAGAGTCCATTTCGGAGCTTTCCACCTCTATTGGCTACGGAATCACCAACTTCGCTTCAACTAACCTCAAGGGAACAAACCTGCCTGCGCCCGAGCCCGTGATCCTCCCGGCTCAGCAGCACAAGACGCTCCCACATGCGCTTGGCCGCGCAGCCACGACTGCGGCGGCGGCCATCCAGGCGACCAACACCGCCGCCGAGGATAAGCTTGGAAAGGCGTTGGGTCTGTATGCCGAGGGCTGGGAGAAGATTGCTTCTGCCAGAGGTTCGTAGCGTCTTGGCGTTTTGCGCTTACGCTCACGCTCTGGCACAGTGCAACACGATACGGTTGTCCGCACCAGCTTCCTGCACCCCTGGCAGGCGACGCTCTCCACCTCACTCAATGTGGCCCTCAAGGCACGACAGGCCGTGCGCGTCAGCCGGCTCGAGCTGGATGCGGCGAAGCAGTCGTGAGTGCTATCCACTACTCTATCTCTGTCCTTTTTCGGCTAACCTTTTTTGCACAGCTTGAAGAATGCGAACCCCGCAAGGCAGGAGCAGGCGAGACTCGAGGTCGAGAACGCGGAGGACGACCTGGTGCAAAAGACCGAAGTCGCCATCACTTTGATGAAGACCGTCCTTGAAAACGTATGTCATTTTTTTGCAATCACCGAATTCAAACACGGGACTTACCTTTTTGTGCCTTGTAGCCCGAGCCTATCAAGAACCTTAACGAGCTGGCCAAAGCTCAGGTGAGTGTTTCCTTTGTCCTATCGACGGCTTCCCACTGACACGTTCGTCAAGCTCGTGTACTTCTCTACCGCCGCTGAGAGTCTGTCTGGCCTCCAAGGCGAGATTGAGGAGCTCAGCGTCGCTGCTGAGGGTGAATACAGGTCCGCATACACTTTTCTCTCCCTCTCCATCCTGCAGAGACTCACGTTTTGCGTCCCAGGAAGTCCCGCGACCACTGAAGTCCCTCTCCACTGAAGTACTAAATTAAGACACACTGTGACTGACACCGGTTTCGATATCTCCACGATGTGATGTATGGTGTACTCGTTTTACCGTGCGCGTGCGCATCTCGGACAGTATTCTGGCGCGAGCTATTTTATGATTTGCAATTATCCCGCTTGTTTTTCTTCGATTTGGATTCGGTGTTGTAAGAGCTCGTCGTTATTGAACGGGATGATGAGTGCGATGGCAAAGTAGGTGCAATGGTGAGGTTTTTTTACAAATGCTTGTCTATGTGTTACAAGGTATGTCTGGTTTGTTGGATATAATGTGATTTAATGCGAGATCGTCATAGGCGTCGTGAAGTCATCAAAAGCGTAAGAAACGAAATGGAAATCATTCAGAGAGGCGACGTTTTGTGCAGGTGCGAGGAGCGCTCTCAACCGCGGCTCCTTCGACAGTTTTGGTAATGGCCGACACGACGCGGCGGGGTGCAGATCCTATTTTCCGCGTCCCAGTCTGGAGCGACTGGTATCGCTGCCGCGGACGGATAGCTGGGGTGGAGGTGGTGGTTCCGACGGTGACGCGCTCGCGAATCTCGGCGGAAGAGACGGCGGCATCGTAAATCCAGCCTTCGCCGACAGGCGACGCCGGCGAGAGGGGGCCGCTCACGGACTTGCGGCGTCCAATGCAGCGCTTCTTGACCGCTCGGGCATCGTCGTGAAGCGTAATGGGGGGAGGGGTGGCAGAGGTGGCAGATGGCGCGCGGGTATTTGCCACCATCCGGCTCGGGCCTGCGACGGAATGGCTGCGTGTGCGGCTCGGCGCCAGTGGCATGGTCTTCTTGCCCCCGACGGTGACCTCCGCCTTGAAGCGCACGCGACCGTCGGCGACGGGGGGACTCGCCGCTGCCTCGACCTTCTTGACCTGCTCCTTCTCCGCCAACGGCTTGTACTCGATCTGCGACTTTTTCAGCACGTCGCGGACCTTCTGCGCCCACTCGTCCGCCTGGTAGAGCTTGTGGATCATCATCTTGAACGTGAACGTGTACGTTTTGCCGAGGGGGAACTTGGCGACGGACTCGACGTCTGAGTCCGAGTCATCATCGTCGGGGAATGTAGTGCGGCCCAGTGCGGCGACCGTGTTTCGACGGGCGCGGCCGGAGAGGGGCTGGCGCGGGGGGACGGCGGTGGCAAGGCTGCGGAAAACAGGCTCGAGGTCGGCGGGGACGGTGATGGCGCATGTGTCGTCGAGGGTCGAACCCGTTGCCGGGGTCCTGCGTGACCTGCGGTTCGCAAGCATTTCGAAGAGGTCGAAGAGCTTTGCGAACTCGGCGGTCTTCTCTGCAGAGGTGGTAGCCATTGGATCTGTTGCGAGCGTGAAGTTTTGGAAATGACTCCGCGGGGGCAAAGAGCTAAGGGAGCTGTACGGCGCAGGCTGCTCTTTATATACGCACTCGGGGAGGGTGGCAAAGACACTCGGGCATGATGTGGACCTATTGTCTGATTGCATTGTGCATTGATCCATTCATCGATTTGTGGCCACCATTATCGTACAAAGCACATTTCCATATTAGGCTACCAGGGGCTCTTCCTCACTTTGATTCGGCCATTCTCGCGTAAGACATACACCGTCGTTTCGTTCTCCTCCCCGTCGCCGTTGCGCGTGTTCCTGAATCTCGCGTAGTTTCCCGGAGCAACTGAGCTGAATCCAACGGTCCGCAGTGCTTTGAGCGATTGCGCCAATTCGAGACCTGCAGCAAGTTCACGCAGTTGAACGTCGGATGCGGCTGCATCGCATAGCAGACACAATTCAGGACCAAAGGGATCTCGTTCTACAGGTTCGGCGTGGTCGACGTGGTATTGCAGGAGCATTTCGTCAGAGAGATAGATGCCAAGATGGAGGTGCACAAGGCATGTTAGTGGTTTCAAAATCTTTGCGAACACAATCTATACAGAGAAACTGTTCAATGGGCTCAGAAACGGATTACTTGTAACGTACAGCCATGGATCTGGAGTCCGAAAACATGCACGGGATCGGAGAATGAGTGGTACGTCCAAGACTTTCTTCGAAACAGCTCCAACAGTGAAACTCGAGACGTTCCGTGCAGCTCAAATAGAGATCGACGAGAAAGGGAAAGTCAGCGATCAAGCGGAGAAGCGGAAGGTCGATGCAGGGGAGCGAGGTGAGGGTCAGCATGGTCAGTTGGTGAGAAGCATTGTTGATTATCTGAAGAAAAGGTTTCTGGGTGACGAAGCCTTCAGTTGCGAGATCGACGGAGAGCTCTTCGAGATGGGTCAGAGCAGCAAGTCGCGCGGAATGAAATCGGCCCATCAGCGTCTTTGAAGATGCTCGTAGAGATCTGAAGTGCGCGCTATTTTTACGCGAGCGGTGAGACGGGAGAACGGACAACGAACCTAACCCAGGTAAAGCATTCTCCGCCAGTTTTCTGATGGAGGGCGTCGAGCAGTTGAAAAAATCTATTCCACTGAGAGTTTCCTTTGCCGTATTCTGTTTCTGAGAATATTACATGTCTGAAAAAGCCTGACTGCTGCATTAGAATCAGCGACAGCAGTCTATATGCTAGAGATGTTTACGACGGAGAGCCAAGGAACGAAATTGGGAACAGGCCAATGTGAAAGGAGCAATCGCGGTGAAAAGACTAGGGCTGGTGGTGTCGGCACTGTGAGGGGGCTGCAAGGCAAACTCTACGATAAGGTCGAGAAGCTCAGCGGGGAGAGTAGACGCATTAATATTGGTCGCGTCGGAGGCCATGGACGCGCTGACCAACATCAGATTGATGGCATGTTTCGCATTGCACGGTTAACCACATCCTCTGCACTGCGCGTTCACTCTCCTCTGCTCCTCCCATGTAGACCTTATTTCAGAACGGCCTTTGTGGCTGCAAAACACAAGAAACAAAAGTCGATTCCACCGGTTATCAAGGTGCCCTTGAAGCCAGTGACCAGGCAAAAAGCGAAGCCATCGCACGTGGAACCCGTTGTTCGGTCTTCACAACCACCTGCTGACCCGCTGGAAACACCCGCTATCCCGCCCGGCATACAAACTGACTCGCGTACTTCGAGCTTTGGACGAAATCAACTCCTCGTAAGAATTACAGTTCACCTCTGGAACGATATCCCATTGTCTATTAGTTCGCCGGCATCGTTGTTGTCGATGTTTTCCTGTGGGCCGCGGTGAAAACGAACACGAAGACGGATGAGTTGGCCGAAAAGATAACTCATGGGCAAGGCGCAGACGGGTTGAGCAACAGTGACCTCTTCCAGGCAAAGATATCTGAGCTGGCACAAGTGCGTGTTGGGTGGTATGCTCGACTGGCTGACTCATAGGCATGCATAGAAATTGGACCGATTGGGGACTTTGGTTTTCCAAGCAACACAGCACCTTCCAGCAGTGCCCCGGAGTGCGATAAACGAGGCGTACGTCGCCATCGGGCGAAAAATGATCACCACTTCCGACGCCGTGAAAGTATGTTGGGGCATCTGCGCAGTCAACGGAGCGGTATTCCTTGCGTGGCAAGTACCTCGACTGGGCGGATTTATGACTACGAACTTCATTCACCATCCGCTATCTGGTAGGGCTTTCACAATGTTGACGAACGTGTTCAGGTTCGTCTTTTCTCGAATCCCTGCGGCTCTTGTCCAAGTTTTCCAGCCATTTCGGGTTTTTCCACCTCCTCTTCAATTCCATGGCCCTGCTGTCGTTCGGTGCGTCCGTTCCGGAGCTTGGGAGCCAACCGTCGCCTGACGCGTCGTAGGCGCTGCCGCGGGAAGCTACCTTTCTGCCATGCAGGCCCGAAGCCCTTCAAAACGGCTTGAATCGACTTCGGGTTATCATTTCTTAGCATTCTTCATATCGGGTACGATCCCACAAAGTTCGCCGCATCCGTTCCTTCAACAGTTCCTTTCGTTTCAGCTGGAATCGTCTCGTCTCTGGCATCGCACTTTGTCAGAGTCAGAATCTACGACCGTGCCCTTGCTCTCTTGTCGAAAACGCGCTCGGCTACACCACCGCACATCGTCGGCTCACTTGGCGCGTCGGGCGCGGTATACGCGTGCGTCACGGTAAGTGCGTTGGCGTATCCCGACGCAAAAGTGTCGGTAATGTTGATGCCACTCATGATCCCGATCCGAACGGGGGTCGGCGCCATGGTATTGTTTGATATTCTGGGCATCATACGGGGGTGGAGGTGCGCAGTCTTTCTTCACGTCTTCTGTCGCTGACGAGACGCAGGGCCTTTGACCACATCGCGCATTTGAGCGGTGCTCTGTTTGGGGTGAGGTCTTGAAACCAGACCTAACAAAACGAAAATTTGATTGTTCTTAGGTCTGGTACTACCTGTATGGGCCGCGGGTGTGGGACTTGTGGAGAGCTACGGCGGCGTATTTCTTTGGTGATAAGCCAACAGAGACGCGGGCAGTGCAGACCTGATTATTGGCGAATCTGCATGCTTCTTTCTGTACTTTCGAGCTCGATGGGGATATCTGGTCCAAGCGACAGATTTCGATGTTTCTCACTTGCACATTTGCTATGCTTCAATTGCACTGTTTCTCCTCGACTCTGCCTGCACTTTCACAGAACATCCATTCGGCGATCTTCCTTGCTTCGGTTCCGTGCCGCCGCACTCAAGACGCCAGCACTCTATTCCTCCGCCGCCATTCGTCTTGGTATTGAAGGAGAGCACAGCAGACGCCTAGTCGCCGTTTTTAGCCACAGCTATGAAAGCGGAACCTCATTTTACAGCGTTTCACTATTCATCGCAGATCCCGGTAGTAGATTCGACTATCCTGGCCATGTCTCTTCGTGTGCTGTCAGTTTCATTTGGCAAAAATTGGCATAGGGTCGTAAAACGACGTCCACCATCCTCCGGCTCCCAGCGATCCCCCCTTAATAAGTTAATAAAGATACACGGCCGCTTCGTTGACCACTCGCTTGCGAGGCGCACGGGGCGGCAGTGGAGTCCGAGGCCCGCAAGGCGGTCGGCTCTTTCGCTCACTAACTCCGGTCCCTTCCTCTCGCTCGCCACACCCATACTACAAACTCTTAACTTGCACCATGAATATCAACAAGGACAGTACCGTCGACGGCATTAGATTCCAGAAGTCGTAGTGTAGAGAGCCAGATAAATAAATAAATATGATAGATAGCGATACTTGTGTGGATTCTAGTGGTTTGTGCTGTTAATCTAGGAATGCAAAGAAACGAATGGACGTTACTACATGGCGGCAGTAACACGCAATATTATACTGATCTATAGGCAACGAGACGGGTTGCGGAAATATGTGTAGACCTCGAATACGAACACGGATAGAAGCGCGAACCAGAGGAGGGAATTAGCGGTGGGCCGGCGTACTACTGGAAGTGCCGAGAACGTGGTGTTCGGGTCGCTCAACCAGGGCTCCCCGCGAACGAACATTTCCCGGGAAGCGAAGACCTCGAGGATTTCGCACTCGATCTCGGGGACCGACAGCCTGTATTTTCGCCATAGCTGGGCACCTTCCCCGAAGCCCTTCTCTGCGTCATGACCACCGATGCCCACATTGAGGAGCTCAAAGCTGGGAGTGGCATTGATTTTGCTGAATAGCTGCCCGATTCCGTACTTCTCTTCGAGGAAGAGATGGGCGCAGCGGGCAGAGGAAATTCTGACCGTCGAGGTCGCGACGCAGACGACTTTGCCGCCGCATTGCAGGTGAACTTGTCTGTTTTGGACGATCGGGGACTCTGGAGACGCAGACGCGACTGCCGCAGAATTCGGGAGCGAGAGCGGAACCAAAGTGCTGTCTGCGCGTTGTGTGAAGGTGTGAGAATAAATGAGGGCGAGAACGATGGGGTGAGCAAAGAATGCGCTGGGTCAAATGTCAGGAAGGAAATTGTGCATTTGTGCGAAGCGCCAACCTGAGCACCCGCTGCAGATCCCCTTGTGCGGAGAGCGCAACACGTTCTATCCCAGTGAGTTCCTTCGGCCACGAGAACTGTCAAGGCGCGTCAGAACCTGAATGAGAGGTGGTTAAATGTCGCCTACACTGATAGTGGTGGTCTTTGGACTGAATGTGTAGAAGGGGGCCATTAGTGCGATTGCGCTTGAGCAAAAACTGGCGTCCGATTTATAGGTTACACAACGGTTTCAGGCTTGCCCGGTAGTCGGACGGGGCGCCGTAATAGGACGCTGCAACCACCCTAACCACCTCCGTGAATGATTTTGCCGACCAATATGATGCGGATCTGCAACGCCTAACGGAACGGAAGATAAGACTCAGATCGGTTAGCAACAGTCGTTTTTTATGCGCGCACCAGACTTCTTCTCCAGCCGGAGGGCGTAGAGGAGAAAAAAAGTGAGGTGGTGAAAAAATGGGAAAGAGGGACAGATGCAAGACAGTTAGACGGCGACCATGCATTGACAATGCTTGACCTGCGTTGACACGGCTCCGCGCTGATCAACCATATGGAGAGTGGCGCATTTCGAATTCATTAAGCGCGTTGTTAGCGCGTTGAGTACTGTTGAGTTCCTGAGATCAGAGGCAAGTCTCCAGTAGTCTCCAGTGTTGCAAGTTGCAAGGATGGCCCGTGGCGGCTGATGGTAATGCCTGGTAATACGCCTCGGCAACCCATTTGGTCGTGTTTGTAGTCTCTCTTCCTTCCTTCCAACTTTGTCAAGATCTTGATGTCGATTCCACGGCCCGCATCATTGGAAATCCCTCTGACTTCCACCCCGGAGTTGGAAATTTCGGTTCTTCACAGTCAGAGTAAGTCCGTGGGTGACCTGTTGCCACGATCTTCATTAAACTTGAAATCTCGCTAGTTCGAGCGTTCTTGGCTGCCTCGGAAGAAGTTGACATCGATCCTGAAAGCGTTGAGGTGGGTAGGTGTATTCCGGCGTGACCCATTAAGAAATGGACGCACAGGAACTGGTCCGCATTCTACTCCTCGACACAAGTAATGAAAGCTCGCACATCAGTGTGCAGAGTCCTCAATCTGGTGGATTTGACATGGAAGTATCTGAGCTCGACATGTCTGCACTGTACTTTTTTCCGGACAAAGGTAGATATATCGTGTGCCTTATTGTAACAAAACTGTTCATGCGGCCAGCCGTTCAAACGTGGTCCCCACAGCAAATTCGAGGTATGATGATGCATTTGAAAGAACACGGTCAGAATCCAATGCCCGCACTGTCCCAGTTAAGCTAAACTGCCCCTTTCCTTGCGCTGGCAGGGATGTCGTCGTTTGTCCAAGAATATGTTGTACAACGCAATCTATCCATCCCTCAACTTCTTCTTGCCTTTGGGATCAATCTGGTACGCGTTAATGCCTTGCGCGTATCCTCTCTTTTTTAACATGTCTTTACGCTCAGAGCCCAAATCTGCACAACATGTCGCCAGCCACATCAACTTACTTCTTGCGAGTCGCCATGAGCCGAGAGCAAGTAGATATACCGGATCGAGTGGCAGCCTCTGATCTCTCCAACAGACTCCAGTTACGGGACAGACTCCCCGAGTATAATACCGTCGAAGATGCAGTTCGCCTCATCCGTGATTCCCGAAGAATCATAATACTTACCGGGGCAGGAATCTCGGTATCATGCGGTATCCCCGACTTTCGGTCTCGCGACGGCCTATACGCCTCTCTTAAACAGAAGGGTGATTACGAACTTGATGACCCACAGCAAATGTAGGTGGGCTTCCTTACTTTTGAAGAAACAAGCTCATGTAGAGTAGGTTCGACATCAATTTCTTTCGCCAAAATCCGGCCGGTAAGTTTTTCTTTGAGGCGGTCAGCAGATGATAATATATGCCGCAAAGTATTTTAGTGTGTGAGCACGACTTGTGCCCGCGAACGTGTCTAACAGTCCGATGTGATCGCCAGTTCCTTCGCAAGGTTCGTGGTTATCGACTCGAGTTCCACCACCTTTTCAAAGTTTCCTCAGTCAGATCTATCCATCCAATTTTGTTCCATCGCCCTGCCATCGTTTCATAAAACTGGTAGAAAGCAAGAACCAGGTCGGTAAATGAACCGAAAACAATAGGGTTATAATTGATCCAGTTCGTCTCACAGTTATTGCGTGTAGGAACCTTCCAACTTCCCGATCGTTCGCTTATTCTCCGATATAGAATTATACTCAGAACATAGACAATCTCGATATCCAATGTGGGGTAACCCGGGTACTTCAGTGCCACGGTTCATTTGCGACTGCCAGTTGCCTCCTATGCCGACGTCAAGTCGATGGTTCCGAAATCGAAGCTGATATCATGGCACATAGAGTGCCCCTTTGCTCGGTGTGTAATGCTCCGCAGCCAGGGGTGGCGCCCAAGCCCAAGAAGAAGAAGAACAGCGCCAAAAAGGCAAAGGGCGAGTGGGACAGTGACGACGAAGATGAAAGCGATGGACCAACATACCCACCCGGCATAATGAAGGTAGGGCTCGGCACTCCGTAGACGCCCGATCTAAAGCAACATTCAGCCCGATGTTACTTTCTTCGGAGAGAAGCTGACAGACAATTTCGATCATTCGCTGGCTGCAGATAGAAACCAAGTCGACCTGCTTCTTGTCATGGGCACGTCTTTGAAAGTCAGTCCGGTGGCGGATATTCTGTGTGCGCTCTTTTTTTTTTTTTTTTTTCCCGAAGCCGAGCAATACGCTCATGTCCTCCGTCAGGCCATCTTCCTCATTCTGTGCCACAAGTAAGTTGCCTTTGGACAAGAAATCATGTCTGCTCATTCAATTTAGATTCTCATAAATAAAACCCCAGTCCGTCATATAAACCCTGATGTAAGCACACACCATATTCACATGCCTTCTTGTTCTCACACCCACATCTGTAAGATTATTCTGCTTGGGGACGCAGACACTGTAATCGAACACCTCTGTCACAAGCTCGGATGGGAGCTGCCCTCTCCCGCGCCCCGGACGCTAGCACCATCCAGTTCTGACTCACCAGAATTTCTTCGGGATAGAAAGCGGTCTACGTCGGATTTGCATGCCTTGGAGGAACCCCGTCGCGTAGGCGAAAGGTACAGAGTCGTTCCGAAGACTTCAATAAACAAAGCTGATACTTGCGTTTAGCCACATCTGGCTATTTAATGGCGCGGAAGGCGGAGAATGGTTACGAAGTATCGAACAGCGGTTATCCAGCCCTGATGGACTCGAGAGCGAGTCCGATAGTTCTCCGGATACGGAGCAGAGTCCAAAGAAGGCGCGGTTAGGATAACGCATGTTGTATACATAAGGAGTTTGGTATAATCTCGAGCGATGTAGACCTTTCTGGGGTGACTTTTCAGTCGCACTCGCCGATCTGTGGTACTTGGCGAGCACCCCGCGCCGCAGCGGATCCCGACTTATGAGAGGACTTCACGGCCACTTCACGGCCGCCTCCGCAATCAAAGGCACGGCACCCGTGATGGTTTTCATGCTGCCTCCAAAATCCTTCCAAAAGTTGTCGGCGAGGGGCGCGGGCTGGGTGCCGATCGTGTGGCATAGCTGTTGCGACGTGTGATTCGTATTGCGGTAGGCGACCAAGTCGAGCAGAACGGACGGCCCCCAGGAACTGGCGAAATCAGGTGCAGTGAGGTTGGAGTTTGAACTTGGAGGTGTGAGTGAGTACGAAGCAGATGTTTCTGACGGTTATCATACCGCCCGTGGAGGTCGACCGGGATGGCAAGCGTTGAGAGTGCGGCGTTGGTTAGGATTAAGATCGGGATCGTTAGGGCAAGCATTAAGATTTGAAGTTAAGAAAGGTGAAGACTCCCAACGGTGGCCAGCAGCGAAGGGAGGTAGAAGGGTGAAACCTGTCGGAACAAGGCCATTTTTGAAGTTCGCCGTTGTGATGTTGTATCAAGTGGGCGTTAGCAACGATGTCCGGCGTCCGACAGAGGCTGATGCTGAAGACCGGGGGGGACTCGAAGGCTAGAGAGAGCAAATGTTTGACTGGCACTTTGAAGCACTAAGACCGTGCAGCTGAGTGCAGCGAGAAGGTACGAAGAAACAGAGACCGTGGTGCAGTGCAGGGAGAACCTCATGACTGTCGCACGGGCGCCAGTGGTGCAAGGACTGCGATTTGATATTCTGATCACCACATTTGAGCTTCCAATATGTACTATTGCCAAGACCAAGTGGACACGCTCGGTTTTGCTCACCGCTCGGACCGTTTGCTGCCACCACCAACGGGAATGCGCCCGAACGGCACATCCAGGGAGAGTGTTTGCACCTCGCCCCCACCTAGATGCCGAGCTTTCTGTTTGTGCAGCGTAACAAGCACGCAGTTGACTGCTTTCGCAAGCTCGGCGTCCGCCGTGCGCGTGAGCACCCACGTCAGCCATTCCGCGCTGTGGCGGAACCGTTCGTCGGCAAGGTTAAGGCGGTGAAGCGCGTACTGCTCGAAAGTCAGGCCCCTCTGCTGCTCCGGGCCCAGATAGTGGCCGGTGCCGTATGGGAACAGCATGAAGAAAGCCAATGCTTCGTGGTTGGGAACTAAAGGTGTCGCGGACGGGAGGGGGGCGGCCGGATCGGGGCCCATGAAGCAGTCCCACTCTAGATAGAAGACGTGGAAGACGAGGTGCATTCTACGCTCGATAGGGTCTGCATCTAGGGGTGGGGCGGCGGCAACGGCGGGAAGCATGACATGGGGTAAGAAACTGCTCAGGAGGAAATGGGGGGAGATGAGGATGTCTTTACGAGGTAAGGCGTGTGGCCAGGGATGGGTGGCCATCCAGTCGCGCAAGGACTCCGCTTGAGCTCTCAAAAACCCCTCTGCATCGAGCTTTTGCCCTCCCTTGGTAGGTGGATTCCCTTCGCCTGCGGTTTTGTTGGAAACGCCCGTCTCATCTTCGCACTTTTTCACAGCTACACGGACTGTTTTCCCGTTTATGTACGGCTCCCAGTCAGGATGCGACGCCTTCAGGCTAGAAACAAGTTTCTTTACGCCCGGCGTGGGGTTGGTAGCGGACCAAAGGGTCCTTACCGCAGCTAGAAACTCTTCGTCGGTAGGAGTCTGCGAGGACATGGTGCGGTTGTGGAGGAAAGGAACTGGAAGGTTCTGCGAGGTTTCGCGTTTAAATTGACGGTCGCCCAGTACGTAAGGCCAAACACCGCCACTGATCGCGGATCGATCAACACGTGAGGGACGCGCCGCGTTTGTTGATTATCGAAACCAGAGATGAATGCAACAAGCCCGGAAAGATGGATTGAGTAAATACACTAGAGGTACAGTAGAATATAACAATAGAGAAACAGAGGCAAGAATCTATGAACGCTCTCCGCGCAGCCGACGGGCGAGGGCCAGGTCTTTGGGCTGGATGGTGACGCGCTTGGCGTGGATAGCGGCAAGATTGGTGTCCTCGAAGAGGGAGACGAGGTACGCCTCTGCGGCCTCTTGGAGCGCCATGACGGCGGAGGATTGGAAGCGCAGGTCGGTCTGGATGAAAATCAGCCGAAGCAAAAGCGGGAAAGACGAAGAAACGAACCTTGAAATCCTGTGCGATTTCACGGACGAGGCGCTGGAAGGGGAGCTTGCGGATGAGGAGCTCTGTCGATTTTTGGTAGCGACGGATTTCACGGAGGGCGACGGTTCCCGGCCGGAAACGATGGGGCTTCTTGACACCACCCGCGGCGGTCTGAAGGCGATGTGAGCACGAGAAAGAAGGAGAGAACGCAAAGACTAACAGCTGTTTTACGAGCCGCAGACGACTTTGCAGCGAGCTGCTTGCGAGGGGCTTTGCCACCGGTACTCTTGCGAGCTGGAGAAGAGTTAGAAGATGCGAAGAATACACGACAGAAAACTCACCGGTTTGCTTGGTGCGGGCCATTGCTGAGGTGAGGTGAGGTGTGGTGGTGGTGGTGGTAAGAGGCGAAGTGAGGAGCCAACCGATTGTCTGGTTGTATTTATACCAACGCGTCTAGCCGAGACACGTGAGGGCGCGTTTGTTGATTCTGAACTCGGCACAGCCACATCACGCGACCACTATATAAGGGTCTGGCACGCGAAACCGATCAGGAACCTGCACCCCCTTGCACCCAACAACCCACCACACTTTCACCCACTCTTACTCTCTATCAAACAATGTCTGGCCGCGGAAAAGGTGGAAAGGTGAGACATTTGCAGTGCCCATTACAAAGTTCTCAGACATCTGTCTAGGGACTCGGAAAAGGCGGAGCCAAGCGCCACCGCAAAATTCTTCGCGACAACATCCAGGGCATCACCAAGCCCGCAATCCGTCGTCTTGCCCGTCGTGGGGGTGTGAAGCGTATTTCGGGTCTCATCTATGAGGAGACCCGTGGTGTGCTCAAGATCTTCCTTGAGAACGTGAGTATACTTGTGCTTTCTTGTATTTCATTGCTTCAACTCCCCACCCAGGTCATCCGCGACTCTGTCACATACACCGAGCACGCAAAGCGGAAGACAGTCACGGCCCTTGACGTCGTCTATGCTTTGAAGTAAAAATTTTTCATGCTTTTTCAAGCCCACAATACTGACTTTGCATTTCAGACGCAGCGGGCGTACACTCTACGGATTCGGAGCATAGATTTCTTTTGCGTCTCGGTCTCATTTTGTTGCATTATCATTATCTGTGTACCACTGTACTTTACAATCTCATTTCCTTGCTGTTCTTTCGAGTTTGAGCCTCTAAGCAGTCCTGTTTTCAAGATACTCTCGCTGACCTGCGTGCGTTACAGAGAAGCGGCCGTACACTCTACGGATTCGGAGCATAGATTTCTTTTGCGTCTCGGTCTCAATTTGTTGCATTATCATTATCTGTGTACCACTGTACTTTACAATCTCATTTCCTTGCTGTTCTTTCGAGTTTGAGCGTAACCCGTTTTCAAGATACTCTTGCTGACCTGCGTGCGTTACAGAGAAGCGGCCGTACACTCTACGGATTCGGAGCATAGATTTCTTGCGTCTCGGTCTCATCTGTTGCATTATCATTATCTGTGTACCATAGTACTGTACTTTACAATCTCATTTCCTTGCGGTTCTTTGGAGTGTGAGCCTGCTGTTAGCGTCAATTATTGCGGCTTTCAAAGGGATCTCTTTACCAAGTGTATTTTTGAGACTAGTCCAAGCAATACACCTTGCTCTAATGCCACCTGCAAACGGCGGTTTCCCAATGTGACAGCCCGCCCCGCCCAAGCGCCAAGCCTCCAGCTCTCGATCTCGTGGCAGGCAGTGGCAGTGCTCGCCTAACGGATGGGCGTGGAGACTGTCCTGAAGAGGAAATCGCCGTAAAACATAACCTTCGCCATGTAGTCCTCCGGTGAGCTGGAGGGTCTTTTCGACGACGAAGTGGACGGAAGAGTCCGGAGTTATCGGCAAATCATACAGAACGACAAAGTCCTCAAGGACGAGCAAGGACGTCCTGTGGATCTCCTCCATCCGCCTCTCGTCCGGGCCATTTCTGCGGGCCGCGACGTATCTGGCTCTGTCTCCCATAACCCGATAAAACTGGCTGGGCGGTTTGCGCTAGAGGCCGGCCCTAAGGTCGTAGATGCATCCATAGTTTTTGTCGAAAGAAAACACATTTGCAGCCGGCCCACTCGACTGCAAATAATTAACATGATGGGTGGTACAGTGCGGATCGTGACTCTACATAGGGTGAAATTACAGATGCCTTAATTACCAGCAAGGGAGCGTCCATCAAGGTCGCGGGTATACAACAAAGTGCGAGCAAACCCTGGATATACATCATTCTGTGTCGTCGACGAAGATGTCGGTATAGTGCTGTAAGATCGTCTCGATCGCCTGGTTATGGTTTAGATTTAACCTCGACCCCGAACTGAACACGAACCGTATTCTGATGAGTAGCATCAGCCATCCCGCCTTCTGCACCGTTTGCGGGATTCAGTTTCATTTGGCCGAAAAGTGTCGGGCCAAAGACGATGGCCAAATTCTGCACAGACATGGAGTTTTCCGAGGCGTGCTGGTTTATTCTAAAAGCAGATACTTAGTTTTGGGCAGCGAAAGAAAAACCGATCAGATATACCGATTCAAATGACCCAGGAAATATTTGAGCGTCGCATAGTTGGCATCCGGAAGATCATTGACTCGTTCGTGCAGACGGATGTGCCGAAGCCGATCATTCTCGATTTCTTGGGGGGTCATCAGTCGTCAAATAACGGATAGAACAGGTGGCGGACTCACTGGCAGCATCTATGAATCCTTGCTGAAGGTCATTTGTGAGCAGCGAATCTGGTAATTCCCTCAACCACATCTTCATAACGCTGGCAACGTTGTTGATATCGGACGACCACTCTGGGGAGTCAAGATCCACCGAGTCCAGGTCTGGAAAAAAATTGGTAACAGAACTCATGCACGCGAATGTCACAGACTACCTTTATCCAGTCGTTGTCGCAGGTTTGCAACCTTCGTCATCGTCCCACTAAGCCGGTATATGCCCTGGGATTCTATTCCATACTTCTCGATCGCCTGGCAGCACTTCTCCATGATGGGTGGGACCTCGACGTTGTCCCTCGTCATCTGGTCAGCAAGATCAACTCCGAACGTAGGTCGCCCACGATCTGAGAGACCGTTGGTGCCATACGGAGGGGTATTTGCCTTCTCAGAATAGTGTGTAGGCAGGGGCGGCAACTTATGGGTCTCGTTACAAGGGATTTAGGGGCCAAGGGAACACACGTACGAAACCCTCGTCGGAAGGACCCTCTCGGCGTGGCCCTCTTGGAGTGGCAGGACCACGGGCATACGCGTAATTCTGCATATAGGCCTTGAAGTCTCCCCGGTTATCGATCATTTCCAGGGTCGCTTTTAGGCCCAGAGGACCTGTACACCGTGCCTGAGCTTTTGTGAAGCGAGCTGAGGCGAATCACGAACCTTCCTCATGCGGAGGTACTAGCGTTGCACCGTCACTCAAGACGGTACTTTCAAAGAGGAATGCATATCGCGTGAGATGGTATTGGGTGCCCAGATCCATTTCGTCTGCGCATTCTTTCAGCGCCTAACCGACGGGTAAATATCTACGAACCACGAGTAGTTCAGGCTCGCTTACCCGAAGAATTCGAGGCAGTTGAAAGTTAAAGTATTCTTGTCTCATCGCCTGAGTGTCGGTGACTGCCTTGCGATATGCATCTGAAGCGTTTGACATCCGGCCGCGGATATCATCCTCTTGCCGTTGTATCTGTGGACCATCAGAGCTAGTCGCGGTGTATAGCGAGGCAACAACGCACGTTTCCGGGGTTCTTGCCCTTCAGAAGCAAACCGCCTTTGGCCACCGCTTTGCCGATCGCCCGCTTTCCTCCCACTCCTCCTTGTCGTGGCTGGACCGTGTTGTCTTTCAAAGACTCGCCTTCCTTTTGAAGTAGTACACGTTCAAGTTCCTCCGACGTTATATCGAGACGATTTTTGCATTTCTCGGTCACTGCTTCGGACTCTTGCAGTGCCCGTTCGTATCGGGTAGCAAGTTCCTTGGTCTATGAAAGTTAATCCAGACGAACTACAAAAAAACTGTCTGTCTCGCCTGTTTCCGATTCTTGTCCACTTCCTTAGCAAGAGTCGCTAGCTCTTCGCTCATTTCGTTCAGTCTCTGAGAAAATCGCAGTCGACTGTCCCCCATAGACTCGTGGATCTTGAGTGATGACTGCCAAGAGTTCACGAATGAACTGTTTTTCCGACATGAGCTCAACTGCAAAGAAGAGCGGGAAACGCGCCGCCTACCCAGCTTTGCCATCATTCATACCATACGTGTCGGCCGTCATTCGAGACAGTTTCTGCATATTCTTTCCATATTCCTCCTCTATCGCCGCCCGCTTCTTCAGGAACACAGATGCTTCCTATAGGATGGGACTAAGGAGACGGCATAGACCGACGATATTCACAGGACCCGCACCCTGCAAGATATCATGCTCTGTTTGATGCGGTCCAAGAGGAGAGGTACACCGAACTGGCGCGATTAGGATTAGAGAAGCTCCGAAACGATCAACTGGAACGCACATCGAGTTCGCAAAGCGACCTGAGCACATTTTCGTCGAAACTAGCATCGACTAAGCTGGCGGTCTCATTCGGGCCTGCGGTATCACGAGCGTCGTCCCCAACCGTTTCGCTATCTCGCCAGGAGGAGTCAACGCTGGAACGCGCCTGGGGTGGGGACGCATTTGTTGGAGGTGATTCCTGCGAGTCGATTCGTACTGGGTGATGATATGAGCTTGGGCCGCTCTGAGAGTCGGAATTGTCTGTGGAATCCCATGCCGACGCGGTATAGGGCTCTTCGGTCATCTAGCGGCGCGTCGGGCTTTGCGATGCAAGCCGGCCAGAGCAAGTAGCGGAATACCGCCGTCACATCACGCATCACACGCGGCCTAACTCAAACTGTCGGTTGATCCGCAGCGACGACGATTCGATTCCAGTTCATTTGGTACTCCATTATCCTGATACTTTCCTAAACCCAGTATCGCATTGAGCCACCCAAAGCCATTAACAGTACTCCTTGCGAAGGCAAAGCTTCATCTCTCCGCAATTGCCGCACTTCCTCGGCTGTTCTTCAAAAGCCTCCTCGTCCTCATCCTCCTCCGGATGACGGTCACCCTTATATGATCTACCAGTGCGAGAGCTCATATGATACCATCGCGGATCTGTGGATGTCAAATGACAGTGCTGCATAACCGTAGTAGCACACTCACTCATGATGCAGTACGGCCTTCCAAAATTCGAATTCTGGCAATAGCACGATCCTGCAAGCAAATTGTGGGGTCAATCAAAGCGATGCATAGGCGGAGTGCACACCACTGGACGTGTCCGAAACACAACTCTCGCACGCAGTATACCCGCAGTCTGGACACTCATCGTCTGGCTCGTAATCTCCCGTGTACTTTGTGTTACAGCCCGTGCAATGCGTGGTGCGAGGCTTTTCAACGGGCTTTGCCTCTTCCTTTTCCTGGTGTTCGCGAAGAATTCGGTTCATTTCGCATTCACGTTTGTGTGTGGGCCATGCTGGGTTATAGCAAATAATTCAATCGGTGTTCACTATGCGCGACACGAACGCGCTGACCTTGTTTTTGGCACCTTGAAGTTTATATAGGTGTGAACGATTGTCTTCGCAAAAGGTATATAAGATCTTGTTACGAAACCGACCTTGAAGAACAGTAGGTGGAGACCTTGCAATTGCTGCATTGCTGGTCTGCCCGCTTCAAACATCCATCGTTGTAGCATATTCCCATAGTTGCAAGCGCGCGAGCGTAGAATTCGAAGCTCAAAGAGTCAAGGTTTGAGTTACATAATCATTTCTTCGGCCTTTCACTCAGCCTACTGCAACCACGACAACCCAACAGACTACGTTGCGAACCAGCCCACTGCCCACTCCTTGCTGGCGAATCGGCCCCCTCCCCCTCGACCATTCCTAGACTTCTCACTTCTTGTACAACTCGAAGACCCTCGCCTCCCGACGCACTGCGTCATCCATAACACGACCCCTCCATTCAGTGCTCGTCGCATGCTTGAACTCCGGGCTCTCGAGAAAGTTGTTCTCCGTGAATTCGTGAATTGCGAGGTACTTTGAGACAGGTTTGTCCACCATCAGTTCGCCTTGCTGGTAATAGTCCACCAGCTTGTAGCGTCGGCCCTGTTTCCAGCCAGGTATCTTGGAAAGGAGGTCCATATGTTCCTCGTCGTACCTGGTTGGTCCCATAATGGTCAAAATTAAAGCCGGAGCGAGCCGCAGGGGACCTACCATTTGTTGAGATTGTCCTCTCCCTCGGGAGTCTTCATCTCCAGGCTGACTACCAGTACACATTGACTGGGTAGCGACTCGGGTGTGGTGTCGGGATGCGTGAAGGTCCCCATGTGAATGTAAGTTCGGCTGCTTAGGCCACCGATTTTCGATAAGATCGCCTTCTCGTTATCGGACGTGTGCGAGTTGGCCTCAGGCTTATTAGTGACCTCGGGCGTCTCGATGTCGTACAGCGCGAGCCATGTTGGCGTTTGGGAGTCAACGGCTTTGTACCGGATGGCAGATTTCTGGAGATACGACCCCGCTCAGTTCCTTGTGAATGGGAGAGGGGAACTCTGCACGCACACCACGAGGTACGTTGAGCTTGCCAAGAACACGCCCATTGTCGTACCAGCCTGAATCTACTCAAAATCTGTCACGTTTGAAAGGCGCCCGGTCCAATACCATTCAATTCCACTTCATCAACATTTGCACCTCCCTCCAAAAGGACGAGCAAAAGTGCCGCAGGCGATTTGGTGAGTAAAAGCCCCTGCGGTTTCTGCGACATATTGACAATCGCAAGCAAGTCTCGAGTCTTCTCGAGTCGCCACGAGACCAAGCCGGCCCGGCCTTTGGTTTTACCCGGACTTGGAAGTAAGTTGGTCAAGCCCTCCACTGTCGCCGTTGTGACAATACGACAATCAATCCACAAGAATGCATCACTTTTGTGCGCGGTGTAGGTTCATTTTCTGCGGCGTACAAGTGGGAATCAAAATCGTCTGTAGGCCTCCTGGATCAGCAGCTCATTTCTCACGCCCGAGATAGAAATGGAAACCAAAGACGACCAAAAAGGCAATTCTGGATCAACGTCAGAAACGACCAGCACCTCCATACAACGCCTGGCTCCCTTATAACCTACAAATCCAAGGCTCCAAGCATACTTACTTCGCGTCTTCGCGTTTGATTCAGATATCTATGCCTCGGCCAAGCCTCAACCTGGACCTGGGAACAGTCTTGACGCCGCCCTTCGCGGGATGGTGGACCCATTAACACTTGCATTTCTCGTGCCGAACAATAGAGAACAACTGTTTGTAAAACGGTTTTCAAGTACCTTTTTTGGAGTCTGGACTGTAAATGCCATGTAGGAAAGGGTGCACGTCAGGAACCGGCTGGGTTCCAGGCCTCTGGCGTGCAACCATCCACCGTATTAGCCCAGCTTACGGCCATTGCTTCATGCTACAAAAGGATCGAAATTGAGTTTTGCTCAGAGTTACCGCAGAATCGGGCTAGCTCCTCATCTCTACGATGACGAGTCTCTAAATATGCATGGCCGGAGATACGTATGATAAACGCTGGGTGGCTGTTTATGGCGCAGAGAAACAGTGAAGTCGCCGCGGGAGACGTTCCCGGCGAAGTAGCCGCAAAACCGAGATCCAGAAAACCTTACTTCCTAAACGATGCCTCCGAGCTGGATGTTTCGGGGAATGATTCAAAGCATCCATAGTATATGCGACAAGGGAGGGCTCGGCGACAAAGGTAAGTATATAATTTGAGGTCTCCGTAAATTCCATGACGCAGCCTTCCACGTCACCCCAGGATGCACTTGTCGCACCGTCGGTCAAATCGTTCTTGAACGACTCTGATAGGCGCAGTCAACCTAAAATTATAAGTGTCGAGAAGATGGAGAGGTGGAATAACATACTGGTGGGTACAGGTAGTCTGGCAGTTATGCGGATCCGTCCTGTGTTTTCTGCTCATTGCACAATTTGACCGCATGCAATCGACCTAGACGAATTACTGAACAATAATAAAGGAACCATCTGAGTACTCACCAACGCTCGGTGTTTGCCCCACTGGTGCATGCAGCGGGAATATTCCCAAAGGTACTGGGCCTCGCAACACATGAAGTACTCGAGTTGAGCATCGCACTCACCACCGTGTCGTTTAAATACGCAGAAGGATAACCGAAAGTCTGGGACTAGAGTACCGGTTCATGCTGAAAGTTATTAATATGTGGAGATGCATACACCCTGGAAAGCATTCGAGGGGATAGACGTACGTCTGAAAAATGTTGCGAGGCGAATCAAGACGAGCGGATGAAAGAAGCACTATGAGCCGACAGTATCGAGCCGACATCAAGACTCAACAAGGGCTAATTCTACCGCGAGAACAGTAAGTGTGCTGGTCGCCACATAAGCCAAAAAAAAGAGCAAGATTGCATTATGGTACACGACAGATTAAACACTCAACACAGCAGATCTCGCGAAATATCGGGCCAAGGCAAGGCGGACGGTTTTCAAACGGTCCAGTGCCTCCTTGTGCCCTCCTCCATTGATGGTTTTGGTTAAAACATCCAGATAATCGCCTCCGCTGCCTTGTGACGATCTTGTTGATATTTCTTCCAGCTTACTAAGCAGTTCGGCCGCCCCAGAGCTCGAAAATAACAAGGAAGGCCCTGTGTCTGTGAATATTGAGGGAAAAAATGGATTGACTACTCACGATATTGTAGAAGGTCTATTGCGTCACACAGCATCACTGCCCACCATGACTTGGGGGCGACATCATCGCGGAACATTGCCACCAAATCCGAGGAAGCATTTTGCAAGTCGTGGTTGGCACGTAATTGGTGGAAATTCGAATATCGCACAGCAAACATGAGCCGATGAACAAACACGCCCTGTGAGGAAGGGTGGTGAAGGTTAAGGTTCTGAAGTGATGGAGCTATGTCTGATGCATATTGCGCGAATCTGGCAGGACCTTGATCCAAGAAAGTTAGGATATTTTAAACCGGAGGAGATTACGGCTCACCACTGGTGATGTATTCGTCAAGCACACGATCGACAACGCGGCCGAGTCCTTGCCAGTCTTCCGCTGACGAACAGTAGGAGACAGCTAGGCCGTAGTCCTTCTCGCGAACGAGGGTTTGAGCAGCTATCTGGCCAAAGATCAGCATTTCCCATACAGGCCGACACGGAAGACTTACTCTGCAAACGGTCCGCCTAGCCGCCTCTCTTCGATAATCAAAGCAAGTTTCGTTCACATCTTTGAGGACCCCGACAACGTTTCCTGCCCGAATTTTCCCCTCGTCTCTGCCGTGGGACACCGAACTCTTGTCGGTAAGTCGAAGCGGTACACGAATCAAAACCTCGTCTCCACGCTCCTGGCCCACGTCCCCACACGAATACATATAATCGACGGTTATCCGCCATAAGGCGGGATCAGAATGAAGGTATTCCGCGTACGCTAGAACGTAGTGGTCCCGAATCGAAATGCTGAGGTCGTTAGTCAGATGTCTACCGGCAGGATGAATGACACCCACTCATCGTGTGAGCCCTTTCCGATCAAAGCCAACGGCTCCATGATATCCCCTAGGTGAGCCGACAACCACCGGTCAAGCTGGGAAGCGTGAAGCAGGGCATCGGCTGGTTTGCCAGCGAACAACGCCGTATGGACCATGTCTTCTCCGTTGGTGGGATCAGGTGGCATATCGTCCAGAACTCGGTCGACCACGTCTCTGACGACCAATGAGATTTCCCTAGAATGAATGAAAAAGAAACTAGAACCTCCGACTTACGGTAGATCTTGTCTCCGAAGCCTCGAGTCCACAAATACACCCCATGCTGCACAGACCTCCTTCCAATCGGCGCCGAGCTCTTCACATACGCGCTGGACTATCTCGCCTCGGCCTTCCAAAATTCCAACAATGTCACTCATTCGGTCCCACCAATTATCGAAATCATCGTATCTGTCAGCTTCTGGGATCTGATCCATTTCTACTCGTAGACCTTTAACTTTGTCTTTCCACCGACGGGATGCGTACGCAAAGTCCCGTTCAGCTGCGAAGTTCTGAAGGCGTGGCTGGGATGTGATTATGGAGGTCATTGTCTCTGCCAGGTGCTGGAGATCCTCAGAGGGGTGTCCGGAGAGCATTTTGAAAAAAAAGACGGAAGCTTTCGAAAGCCCGCGCAATGTCGCCCTGTGCATCGTAAATTTCGAGTCCGAAGAAACGGCGGCCACAGACCTTGTGAGATAGGGCCAGAACGTTTCATCCTCCCAGGGCGATTTCAGGGAACTCAGGTGGTCCCCTTCTTCCGTCGAGGGCTCGATAAAATGTATATTCAGCCATTCCATTAGTTCCTCCCCAACAGGCGCCTCTTCATAACCCGGTTCCGGCAGATACAAAACCACAAAAAGGGAGAAGCAGGTGTACAAGCTGCGGTAGTGACCACCACTGAATTGTAATGGGCCGTCCGGTCGAGGGGCAGGTTGCTGCCATAAAAAAAATCAACATGGACGAGACATCATCGGCGGCGATTCTTACTGAGGCGTGAATCCAGCATTCCTTTATGAAATTCACGTAGTCAATGGCTAGCTTCCGCATAACAGTGAGGTTTTGTTCGCTCTGAATCCTATAAACCTTGACTATGAACGAACAAATGGATGCTCAAGAATGCACACCAATCGGGATCTTTGGTGCGAGACGTTTTGATCAAGTTTTGGAACGCGGCAAAAATAACGAGCGTATCCGTAATAAACTGGGTAAGTGAGAAACACGTGGCGGGATCAAGGAGTGGCCACATACAAGTCGCCTTTCCGAGGATGGAACAGCGTCTATCGCAGTAAAGTATACTGGCTGCTCCTCATCGGGTGGACGCCTGGCTGGCTGTGAGGTAGACTGAGAATATCATGAGACCGAATGTCATGTGGAGTAGCAGAGCGATCACAGCAGTGGTAACGAAGACGGCGAGGGAATTGTCCAAGGGAGACAGGGACGCCGATAGGGTTTGACCAGCCGATAGGAGATCTTCGGGCTTTCGAACCAGAGCAGGAGAAAGATTCAAGTGGTCGCCCGACATGCTGGCGCGTCGAACGCGAGGGTCGAACGGTGGTCAGTGGTCTCGAAGAACGCGTGTGTGGCTATGCCACATATTTGTTCCTGTCCCTCAATAGCCTTCAGCTAAACCTTTAACTTGAACTGCCATTATCACCCCTCGCCTTGCACAATACACCTCCGTACACTTGACCTGCGCCCCAGAATTTCAAAACCATGTTGTGGAAACAGGGCCGACCGCTGTACAGACATGTCAACTCTGTCTGATCCTGAGAACCGCGGCCGCCGTAGTACGGTATGTGTCTGCGAATAACTACGTTCGAACGGCGGAAAACTGTGGATCCTCGTCGACCGACTCGACAAGTGGAGTACGTGTTTCCTTGTGAATTGGTTATGTCTCGTTTGTGATATCAAAGTATGTACCCTCCCCTACTTTTACTCTTTCATGTTGAATTGGTTATGTCTCGTTTGTGATATCAAAGTATGTACCCTCCCCTTTTGTTGTTCGACCCCTCGAATTGCACCAAGCGTCGGTCAAGCTTCCAAACAAGGGGGATTGGACAAGATTGCCTTTACAAAGATCCAGCGCTTGTTGGCGATCCATATAGGACACCGTCGGGGAAGATATGTTGTTGCCTGCACCGCCGAACACGGAGAACCTCTACCACCGACTATGAAGCTTTGTGTGTTGCCGCCCATGTTCCTGGGCCGAGGTGGCAAATTATCATAGATGGTCCGACTCGACCTGTTTAAGGTACCGTGTCGATGTGACAGAAATGCTTCTTGCTCGGAAATTGATTCCAGTGGAACAGATGGAGTCGGGGCCCGAGTCAAGACGCATAAGCGGGGGAGAGTCGGCTTTGCGGAGCGAATTCTGTGGACACATTTGGACCTCTGCCTTGCCTCTGCCTTGATCCCTGATCCCTCTTCTGACTTGTTGCGCTTCAGCCGCCTCACAAAGTCTTCAGGTTTGGGGGAGATAAGAAGAGCAAACCTTCGCCATGCGGGTCTTAAGAGCATAGCGGGCATTTTTGGGCAATTCGTCTCCCTAATAGCATTGGTCAAAAAGTAATTTACCCATCCCCGGACAGTAAACCGACTTGCAGTTTCCCGCGAGTTGCAAAACCTCAAGTAACTACATAGTGCTGCAGATTAAAAAACCAAATTTCTCGAGCTATAGACCGCCCAGATATAACGCGCGTAAGTGCGGGACGCAAAAGCCACGAAAGCCCAGTGGAGGAAGGAATGCTAGCTATCCTCGTGCCCAAATTCCAGCTTCACTGAGTTGCCATTCGGTTCCGGATGGAAACAAGATACGTTTCAAGGTTGGGCACGCACGGCACCATGCTGTGCACAAGGCAGCTTCTTCGGCAAATTTGGCCTCGTTAGTGCCATCTATCTCTGTCGGGGACACATCAAAACAGACCAGGTGACGGAACTCGCTCAGTACAGAGGAGAGGCCAGCCAATAACGTCTATTGCTTCCAAACGTAAACTGAGAAAGGTATTGCCGGGAGGAAAAATTGATTGCTTACGATGCCCGAAAGTGCGTAGTGTAGCGTATGTCGCAGAGCAAGCCGGACTTTGAGGCGCTCGAGCGCGAATAGATGGACAGCTATATTCTGCAGTAACAAGGGCCGTACTTGCATAGCTGACATGTCTAGAGAGCGCAATGGGATACTCGTGAGAGCCATCTTGGGAAGGTTTTCCCGGTTCACATCCGAATCCTGGCCGACGAGGGCCAAATGTTGGACAGGTCGTCCGGGGAGCAGCATGGCTGCTGTATCGGGCGAGCCGCGAAAATAAGATAGAGAGGACAGTGCGTCGGGCGGAAGAAAAAGAGTAGAGTGGTGGTCGGATAGCCTCAACTGCCGCAAGGAGGGAGCGAGGACCAAGAACTCGGGTAGGATGTCGGTGTAGGACTGGACGCCTTTCGTCCACTCCGCTCCAAGGGAACAGTAACGAAGGCATGGGAAGTGACATCTCTGTATAATGCGCTCGATGGCGTGGACAGGCTGTAGCAGCGGAGGGATAACACGATTGGCAGGTCCGAGGTAAATATCTAGGGCCTCGAGAGAAGTGAGGGCTTGGAGAGCAACGCCGGCCTCAGCGCACGCTTCAGCGAGAGCCTGAGGTGAAACTCCACGAAAGTCGCCTTGCCATCGGATCTGTAACTTCTTCATAGTCTCAACGAGGTGAGGACGGCCCAGAATCGATTCGCAACATCGAAGGGTTTTCGCTGGGATTGGTGAAGATTCCGAAAGTATATCGATGATGGAGATGAAGGAATAAAGGATTCGTTCTGCTACTGCATTAAAACGACGTGAAACACGCGTGATATCTGCGAGTGCGGCTGGGGCAAGACTGTCGAAAATCGTAGCGAGGGTTTCGTTGGGCAGCGAGGAATCTGGAGTTCGATGACCAGTAGTAGCAGGAGAAGACATGCTTGAGGCCGATAACGAACCAACAATGGTGGAGTGGGGGGTCAAAAAATCAGAAACATAGTATACATCGTTCTCTTATGGTTCGGTTAAATCTCGGAAAAACAAGGAAAGGGTGATTTTCGGCTGCGGCACATTGACGGAGGTCAACTCCAGGTCAATAACGATAACGATCAACTGACGTTTGGTTCGGTACCTCGCTACTACCTGCAACCGTCCCTAGGAAATAGCAAGAAACAATGCGGCTGATAAATGGTTGCGCTGTGATTAGCCAAGAAGCTTTGAGGGAGTGCGAGTGTTGCACGTACTCGCTAATAATCCAGCCGGAGCCGGAATTCAACTCGTTCGACTATCGTCGGCCTTGAGCAAAGTCCAGCGGCCGGTGATACAGGGCTTCTTGAGAAGTTGACGAAATTCATTCAGTACAACATGACTTCACATAGAAAGGAACGGTAAAGCCGCCATGGTGCCAAGAGTCGACGCAGTTGTTGGCATTGAATGTCTCGGAAAAAAGCTCGGCTCCAGCGCTTAGATCGCCGCGTGTAGTACAGGCGTTACCGAGTTTGCCGAACGGACCTGAAGGGAGCTCATGACATGTATAAGGCAGAAAAATGCACACCATACCTCATAAGAACACTCTTCTCATTCCTACGAGACTCAGTTCTCCAGCTTCTTCGCCGTTCTCCAGGAAACGAGGCGTGGAAGTCGGACCTTGCTCGGGCGGTGTCTCCTAGCCCGGGTCCAGCTGCTCCGTCGGCTGCATATCGGAATGTAACAATTTGAAGGAGTGAACAGCCGACTTGAAAAGGGCATGCAAAAAGACATCCGGAGAGTGAGACAAAAGAAGGCCTCAGGCCTGGAGAAGAGAAGGACACAGAAGACGCGAATTGCATAACATCCAGGGCAAGTCGCCCGATGCCTTAGCGCTTCCGAAATTCCTCCGCCAATTCGATGTGGTATGGGTTCTTGCTCGTGTTGCTGCCTCGTATTGAACTAACTTGGTGCTGCATTGCTCTGACTTTGAGGGACGTGCGTGAGTGAGGGCCGAGTCGACGTTGGCACACCGTTGGTGAGAAGCTGCCAATCAGTGGCAGTGCAGAGAACTTTGATGAAACTTCCAACAAAAAAAAAAAGAGCTGGAAACCAATCGCAAAGCCTGGACTGAGAAAAAACTGAAGGGTTGTGAATTCGCAAAGCCTGGACTAAGTACACAGCAAAGCATTTCTTGGACACAAAATACATGTATTACGCGTAGCTACACCTCGAAACTGTCCACCCAGTGCCTAAGCACCCCGCGCCCCGCCCTATGGTCCGCAAACCGCGGGTCCAAGCAAATAAGCATCGCATGCGAGTTGCGCACCGCGGGCCGAAACGCAGTGTACTTGTGCATGCGCACCCCGCCGAGTCTGTTTAAAGCGTGGACGATCGCGGCTTGCTGCGCAGTCATCAGTGTTGTATCAAATCCAGGCGACACATCCAGTTCCAAAGTGGGGGAGGGGGAGGGGATTGGGACGGGTGCGGTTTGCTCTAGGATACGGATGCGCGCGCGGGAGGAACGGGAGGAGAGGATGTAGTCGGTGGCGAGGTAGAGGATGCCTATCGGGATGAGTAAGGGTAGGAGAAGGTAGAGAATCTGCGGGCGTCGATCAAGCGTCGGGCCGGACAGGGGTGGTAAGCAAGACTCACGATGTTCCAGGGAAACACCCATGCTATGAACGGGCCGTTGAATGTGAGCGGGCGTAGTGATTTGAGCCGTGAGGTGAAGGACAAGGAGGATTCCCGTAACGAAAACCCCTGGATGAGCGGCGCATAGTCGGGTAGGTATTCACTTAATCGGTGTCAGCAGTGTTTGCAGGCTCGAGTGTGCTCGGTACTCACGGGATAATGTTGCGCTCCGAATGTGCAGCGAAAGGGTCATGTTCCTCAAAAGCACCACTGAAGTACGGCACAGTGAAGTCGTTGATTCTAGTACCACGTCGACTCAGAGGGTGAAGACATCCCGCAGGCAGCTCACGCGTTAGCATAGATGTTGATGTTCCGAAATTTGGACAAGCCCTTGTAAAACACCGATTCGGGATGAGCCATTACATCTAACAGAGGACGCCCAGTCTCAGCCCAGCTGTCTTGAAGGTGGAGCTGCTTCCCTGTGCGCCCCAGAAGTGTTGTACCCAGCCAGAACAAGATGCGGTTTGTGTGGGGGTGCGGCGGTATCCCAGCATGCGGCGTAGTAAGGGACGTGAAATTAATGGCGTCAACCGAATCAAAGAACCCGCGAGAGTAAAGTACGCTGAAAACATCACTTGCAGCTCAGCACTAGGGCAAGGGAGCATACCCGATCAAGTACCGCGCGATGAGTCCACCGAGACTGTATGCGGTGATGGAGAGCTTTGTAATGCGAGCAATGTAGTCCTTTTCGAGCAAAGAGATGGCATTATCTAGCTGCGGGGCAGCTTGAGCTCGAGTGCCGGCCAACGAGCTATTTGTTTACCTCGTGTAGTACGCGACCCGCGTTCCAGTCTATGCCGTCGTAGGTGTGATTGTAGGTGAACGAGCTGGGTACAACGACGTGAACCGCGGAATGGCGGGCGGTAAAGAGCCGCACTGCTTCGTCCAAGTGCCTGGGGTGGCCTTGCATTCCGTGGATGAGGAGATGGAGGTGCATCGCGTTCAGGCCCGGTCAAAGATTCGGTTGGCAGCTACAAGAAGATTGTCCGAACACAAGCCTCGTTCGATTGCAAGTCCAGGCTTTGATGTTGTGCGCTGGATGTCTTGTGGATAGTATTTTGTTGGAGCGGTGAAGATGACTGAAGCGCAACGCAGTCGCGGCGAATTCCAACATGCGATGACTTGCGGGATCGAAAGCGGAAACACGGATGTCGACGCGTTCGATCGGCGCCTGCCTTCCTTGGACCGCCCAGTCAGCAAGCTGATGTCACAACCCATACTTAGCATGCAACAACGCACGCCAGTCCCACCTTTTCCCCTCCGTCCCGCTCGCCACAAAGGACCCGTCTTTGTCCTTGCACATCCTCCCACAATCTCTTAGTACCCCTTGTCCTTTATCCAACACACCTCCGATGTCCTCCCACTTACTTGTCTTGGTCAGTCCTTACGATGCACCCAACGCTGAACGCGAAAATAAACGCTGCTTAGGTCCACGGGATGTGGGCAATCCAGGCCATCTTGCAGAACTCAATCGCATCGTCAAAGATACTATACCCGATCCTGATTTCCATGTTCTCCTCGCCGAAACTAACAAGGAAGACAGTGAGCACCCTTTTTTTGCTGCCCCTTCAGGTGTGTGATAAATACCAACAGGCACGTACGATGGGATTGACTGGGGCGGGGAACGTGTCGCGGAAGAGGTGCGCTTGGTGCTGTGCCAACGGGATCTTGTGCTTAACAACGCTCTCCAAGATTATTGCTGAGGTACAGAAACTGGAACAAGAGGGCCAACCAGTTACCAAGTTTTCTATAACGGGCTATTCTCTGGGCGGTCTCGTCGCTCGCTACGTCGTCGGGTAAGCTCCGTCTAACCGCTGGTCTTCAAATACTCAGTCTGGTTCTAGCATCCTCCGCCAACGAGGCTTCTTTGAGCACGTAGCACCGGTCAACTTTAACACCATTGCCACCCCCCATATCGGACTACCGAGATACCCCACATTTTTCTCGTCTCTCGCTTCCGTGCTGGGTCCGAAACTATTGTCCCGCACGGGGGAGCAATTTTATTGCCAAGACAAATGGTCCGCCAACGGGCGCCCTCTTATCGAGGTTATGGCCGATCCAGGTTATTACTCCCTCATTTGCAAAGCCACGTAGACTCACTATCCTCAGATCGCATATTTTATCAAGCGCTGGCGGCTTTCCAGACCATCCGGATATATGCCAACACCGTGAACGACCGCACGGTTCCATACGTCACGGCTGCGATCGATGTCGACGATGTTTTTGCGGCTCGGGCAGTCAATGGTCTCGAAATGTAAATGCGCACACTGGATATATTTTCCCGCTTTTCTAACACCTCCACAGAGAGTTTGACGAACAATATGATACGCTCATCAAGTCGTACTCACTTCCTCCGGTTCCGCCACCGGCCACCCCCAAACCTACCGTTCTCTCGCCTTCTTGGTTCAAGGGTCTCAAGCCCAGCCGACCATTCCTGCCTCCCTTCCTACAGTTCCGCTTTCCCTTAAACCTCGTACGCCTCGTCTATGCATTTTCTAGATCTCACAAACTCACTGCTCACGACAGGTCATGTACACGTTACTGCCCCTCCTTATCCCGGTCTTCATGTCCCTCGCCATCGTGCGCCTGTCCCTCGCCGCGCGCTCCTCCCGCGCCCGCATAAAGCTGCTCGAGAACGACGCCTCAAACACCCAGAAACTCGCGCACATCCTCGCGCAGCTCGAGAAGCAGGTCGAGGACGCCGTCGTCGAGTTCATCGACAGCGACGCCGCCGGCGACACGCCCATCTCCGACCCCGAGCGCGCGCTGGGCAAGACCAAGCCCTCGCAGGAGCAGCCCATCCTGACGCCGACGCAGCGCCGCATTGCGGCGTCGCTGAATCGCCTCCCCATCATCAAGGAGCGCGCGTTCTTCCCGAAGGTGCTTAACAGCCATGCTGTGATTATCTGCCGCGATGTCAAGAACTTTGAGGCGCATCGCTTGGGCGAGGGCGTCGTGCGGCATTGGGCGCGTTCATTGATTCTGTAGAAATTAGACGACGACTCGCGTGTAATTTAGATTTATATAACGGGGACACTAATATAATACCCCAGGTGGATTAATATTCAGGCGTGGCGGATCCTACGCATGTTCAGAGATAGATGGATTACCGCACACTGAGGCTGGGCAGCACTGAGCACTCACTCCATAGAAAAGTCCGCCCAGGTGATGTCGGGCGGGAACGACGTGCACGCGCCGATGGACTCCGTCGGGCAGGCGGACAGCAGCTGTTTGATGATCGTGGACTGGCGGAGAGCTCATTAGGTGAGGTGCATGTATTGCGCGGGGGAAAAAACATACCCAATCGCTCCAGCACGCTTCCGTGTCCTCTTCCGCAGATACGCCGATGTACGTGAGGCACGTCCCGAAGACGAGCTGCTTGTAGTACCCGTTCGCGGACGTGAGCGGGTATGTGGGGCCTATCGTTAGGCGTCAAGAAATTGTGTATAAACACAGCAGTCGACACTACGCACCCAGTTCTGCGCTCAGGATGTCGATGGCGTCGGCGATGATGGCGCAGTCGGTCCCGCTTGCAGGGGTGCCGCCTCCAATGCACGACACGACGGTGCCTTGCGGGCAGAGTTACGATTTAGCGGAGGAGCCGATGATGATGGGTTACCGGTAGATACACACATTTTTCGCCGCAGACGTTGCGGGTCGCGCGTGCGGATAGAGTGCGGCTTTGAAAATCGGAGGCGCACGAGAAGCTTGACATGAGCACCTGCGCGTCGCCGACCTGAATTGTTGCGTTGTTGAGGACGACAGCGTCCGCTCACGGGCATCGAGCGCGGGTCCTGGTCCCGAGCTGGGGTACGCAACAACCCCGGTGGCGAATGCGAGGAGAGTAGTTACGAGGAAGCTTAACATCGCGCTTCAGATATCGCTTCCACGGGAGCGTCTTTAGATATAATCGTGGTGACACCAGGCCTCACCAGGCACGCTTGAGGCGCGGGGGCAGTTCGCTGACAGCCCAGGAACCCAGGTGTCGCCGAATGAATTGAATATTGGAATCGCGTCCTCGGCAAGTGGTAAGATACGTCCGCAGAAGCCAGAATAACGGGGAAATGTAGACGTAGAAATGACAGCAGTAGACTCAGGTGTCAAGCATTCTGATACTGAGACCAATTATTTCCGTACTCACCGCATCGAGACAAATACCTGGCCAGTGGATTTAGTCACCTTCCAGTTTAAAACTCGATTTCGAAGGTTTGATCTGCATTTGACATGAAAATTCCTTTTTAAGCGCTGGGCGTTGTGTTGTTTGCTCTTGCTTAGTCGAGTGTGACTGTCACATGTAACGCCGCTTCGCTCATGCAGCAACTCACGTTGGCTCAAGCCTTTGCTCGAGCACCTAACAAGAGTGGTAGTCCCCAGAAGTTTGAACCGGCCGCGCCAAAGAAGTCGGCTGAACCGCCCACGCCCAAGAAAGCCGATCCACCCGTGCCCCGGAAGTCGGCTGAGAAAATCCTGTTTGGGCCAAACGGTCCTCATCCAGATTTCGACCAGTTCTCTCTACAGCCTGTGGGGTACAATGGGGCCATCTACCCGACCTCCCAGCATCTATTCCAGGCGTTCAAGGTATCACAAACCGGTCCAAATCTCCGCTCATGCCTGATCTGAAGTAGTTCCTCGGTCAACACCCGGATCTCGCAGAAGAGGTTCGAATGGCACCTACCCCAGAGCTAGCTTTCAAAATCGCGCACGCAAATAAGACGTCTGTCCACGCAGATTGGCACTCGATAAGCATCTCAAAGGTGGAGATGCCATCGTCTGCGTACTTGAGTCCGTTGTTGAAGTAGCCAGATGGAAGAAGCCCTGTTGCTCAAATTCTCGCAGCACCCTGCCTTGCAACAAGAGCTACTCGCAACAGGCGACTCTGTACTCTACCAAGTAACCATATCTCGCTCTCTTGGATAGGTCCCGAAACCTGAGCTTTTTAGGATTCGATGACTGATTCGTTCTGGGGCGTCGGACCGGACCTTCTTGGCCGCAATGAATTGGGCCGAGCACTCGAGCGCGTTCGCGAGAGTCTGGGAGGTGCCAAGGCCCCTGTGCGCAAGGTGCTTCAGTGCCAGGTATGGTGTTGATCCAAATTGTCCGATGTATCTCATCCGGTCCTACAGAACTGTCGCAAAAAGCCTCGTAACGGTGAATCTCTCTACTGTGGATCCTCTTGTCTCCGTGCCGATATCTCAACCATTGCTCCCATCTGTCCCGTTCGTCTTCCCTTGTTCTCTGCCTTCCCGTTCTCAAGTAAACAACAGCAATGTCGTCGACGGCCACAGATAGGCAAACTCAAGTATTGCGGGGAAACTTGTCGGAAAGCTGCGGCTCGGGCATGACGCGATGGACTCTTTTTCTTTTCGTTCAGGGTGTACATTACCATATTATCCGGAGAGAAGTGTTTAATGCTGTATTAGTACATTGATAGTATATAGAGTACAATAAATGGTTCACAGAGGTGGTAGAGGGCGGCGACATTGAGGACATATGTTCTTGATGGCAAGCCACTGCAAATCTGTGTCAGACCGGCGTTGTAATGAGGAGGATAAATGTAAATACCCTTTCCAGACAATCCGTGTGCTTGAGTTTCATTTGAGCCTCAGTGTCAAGCACGGTCAATGGGCAAATAGAAACTTACGAATAGATGATGACAGGGTGCGAGACTGTAGTTCTTTCGCGCAGTCGCGCTTCCCACTCCCATTTGAACGGCATTTAGAATACCTCCAGCGGTCCCACTCTTTGCCTTCCTTTTGCTCGTCCCCTTGCCGGATGTTTTCTCCCAGTCAGACTTCGCGTCAAGGGATGTCGGCCGCCGACGCAAGGACGGATCGACGACTATGGCGTCCATGCAGATAGCACAGTCGCCCAAGGATTGGTCTGACGACTCGGCGTCGTCGGAGACAGGCATCACAGGGTGATAGTCGTACAACTTTACGGCGGCGTACTGGAAAAAAATCAGTTGGGTTGAACGGTCTCGGACGGCAAAGCGCATACCCGTCGGGGGAGGAAGAAAGTAGGGCCGATGCGGGTGTCCTGGAGGATAACGACGAACATTTGAAGGAAGACAAATGCGGCCAGGAGAGAAAACCACGCTGAGGAAACACTCAGTTTGTTGGAACATGGAAAAAAGGTAGGTCTAACGTCGGGGTTCGATCTCGAGCACATTCTTTGGGCAGAGGAAGAAGTCTGCGTCGCTGGTTAGAGAGACTCTATGCGATGAATGATAGGAGCTGCTCACACAATGCAATGTAAAGCCGACAAAGCGTGGTGCCCACTAGATATTCCATGGCCAATCCGCTTCCCCGTGCGCGACGCGCAGATCTCACAATCTGAGGCAGCCAGAAGAAAGAATATGTGATGGCCACAAAGGCCATCGAAAGAGTGGCAGACAGAACGGTGTGCACCATTAAAGTCAGGAACACGAACAACATGATCCCTAGAAAGATATGTAGTTATGCTTCGGCACAGAAAAAAAATACACGCACAAAGTCTCAGCTGAGGGTCAGTTCGCAGGTGCTGAATAAAAAATGCAATGAATGATGGGTGGGGCGGAGGCGTAGCTTGGACTGCGGGGGTCGGTAATGCTGCAGTACCTGGAGAAGGATCTGGGGTTTCACCTCCGGGCGCGTCGACGGCTGGCGGGCCGTCAGGATTTGGATTTGTTCCAGTAGGTGCATGCACGCGTGAGGGGGTGTCTTCGGGTGCTTGGAACTGCTGGATCAGCATCGCAAATTGCTGGGAGGAAGTTGGAGTCAACGACATGGTCGATGACAATTAACAAGGACGAACCGCTTCGTTAGAGAAGAGGACGCATGCCAGAAACGCCGGAGCTATCAGCGATAGCGACGGTTTGCCATCGGCAACCAGAGCAAAGACGGTATGCCCCGCGAAAGACAGCGAATCCACCGTTGACTGCACGAAAAACGTCCAGAAAGATAAACGCGAAATTCCCGAAGGGGTTCGGCTGCGTTGCATCTGGCGAGACAGCAGAACCAGCATGATGAGATATGTGACGGCGGTTGTTCCAGCATCTAGATAATGTGTCAGAGAAGTCAAGGAGACAAACAAAAAAGTTACATGTTGTAAGTTTGCGGAACAGTGAACGTAAGCTGCGGCAAAAAAGTTTGAAAACGATGCAAGAATCTTTAACAATGAATGGCTGACCTGACTCCGTCAGTTTTATGGAATTCATACAGTATCCCACATTCTTTGCTCATTAACAAGCCGCTGATGGACATCGGAGGAGGTTTGACAGTCCATATCCCGGCCGGTTGCTGAACTTCTTCTTCGAACTCCCGCAAATCGGTTTCCGGTAACTTCACAGGATCCAGAACGACGTAAAGAGAAAAGGGGCACGAGGTCCTTGGGCCCTCATCTGAGGAGGTATGTGTATGCCGTCTATAGGGCGGGGATAATGCACGAACCTAGACTCGACGACTCCGGCTCTATGACGCCGGCGTCGATCAAGTTCTTCAGCTTGGTGATACGAGATGCAAGCTCAGGTTCGACAATCCGAGCCGTCTCGTTTCGAAATGCCTCTGGGACGATTGAGGGAAGAAGACGAAGATCTACTTGTTGTCTATCGTATTTTGTTTGTACATTGAACCAACAAGGATCTCGATTTTCACTCACCCTGTAGGTTCAGCGAGGGCATATATAGTCCCATTTGAAATGAAATGGATGCCCTCAAACTCGAGTCTCAGCTCCTCAGAAGTGTTTCCGTCCGTCAGCTCAATCTTGCCCTAGAAAGTCTGGCGTATTATTATGGTACCGAGTCCACGAGCGCGCCCTCACGCACATGGACCAACGCGACGGTTTCCGAGGCATTGGTGAAAGAAGGTTGTTTCTCTACGTGGCTCAGGGCCAGCTTGTCGGAAGCGGACCAGTTCCACGACCCAGTTTTCTCGAGAATCAAACTCATGTTGGCATTGACCATGTACTCTTCGGCCAGCGGTGACCATTCGTGAGCGGTGTTGTTTAAGAACGGAGGAGTGATATTGTAATATTTGGCGTCACCGTGAAAGGTACCCGTAGTGTTGCAGTAATAGGACGCAGACGTGGGATCCAGGCGCCCACCGCCGATTTTGAAATATTCGAGCAAAGGAGCGACGGTGAGATCTTGGTCAGGCTAACTCCCGATGAGTTGGAAATCGAAGTGCAAAAGACCGAACACGAACGACGGTGAAGTTGGATTCCAGGTTGGTGCCGTTCATCCAAGCCGTGTAGTTGGACAACTGGTAAGAGAGAGTCTGCAATGCATTCTGGTATTGATGTCTTGCCAGGAATTCGTCGCCGTTGTGGTTGGTGAGGAGGAACAGCATGAAACTAATGAAGAGGAAGTGGGGGATGGGGTTTCGGACCCGCTGTGACGGTGGGATGGCCCCAGCCTCGCCCTCCGGTTCATCTCGAGGTGGTGGATTGTCCTCAGGCATGGAGAGGAACGAGCTCGTTATGGAACGCTTATTGCAGAGTGATCGGCGAGTCGGCAAATCGGCATCGCGACTTGTAACTGAACGGTCACGACCTCACCCAAGTTCGTCTGCGTCGCGCCATGTCCTCATGGAATCAATCTGCAGGCAGTCGACGTTGGAGCTACTTCCATTCAGCTCTGGAGCTTGCCATTCAACGGTCTGCTCACAAATGGGAGTCTGTATCTCGCGCCCCTTCGTGACGCCAGTGTTAGGTTACTGACCACCGTGTCAGATTCCAAGATTTTGCCGAATGCTTTCCGCAATACGTCGAAGAGGACAAGGACGGCGCCATGCAAACCTTTAATCAGGTTGCGGACTACATCGAGAGCGCAAACAAGGTTTGGATAACAAACAATCTCAAGTTACCTTGTCATTTACACGGCGCGCTAGAGAGATCTCGAAAAGCTATTCCAAGAGTACGATCTGCAAAACAACATCGATATCCTGGACAAGATGGTCGGCGAGGCCAAGACGCGCAAAGCCTCTGGGAATATAGGGCCGAATGTGTGGAAAGAAAATTTACACCCGCACTCAGCTGTTTGTGGGCGAACGGTACCAATTCTGCAGGCCCAAGCAAAGCGCCTTCAAGAATCACTTGCAGAGGTCTGATTCCAGGAACAGCGTTATATTTCCTGACATTGACGCTGCCCAGTTGGAAGCTGAAAATTTGACTCTTATTGCGGATCTGGAACGCAAAGTCGGTGATATGGACGATATCGAGACGCGCACCATCCGCATATTGGACAAGATTGACGAAGTGCGTATTCAACGCAATTAATTCTCCAAGTACTATTAACTCATATCTCCCCAGACACACGAGGCTTGGTCCGAAATTCCAATGGAGGAGATGCAGTCTTGGACGGCGCAGCTCGCCGAAACCACAAAGCCAACCCTGCGGTCCTGACATGTATCGTTGATATTGTATGTTTTATCTTATTCTATGTATTTCGCTCATGGATCCCCCTTCTAGTGATCGCAGGGCCGCTGACATCGCGCATCGCACCGGATAAGCACCGACGCGTTCGGGACGTCAATTTGGACAACATTTTCTCGCACTATTCCACACGCTCCCTCGCCGACTGCTTCGCCTGCCCCTCGCTGAAGATTGGTACCAACCAGCCCTCCCAATACCGCGGTCATGAAAGAGCCCAAGGCGCGATGGGTCTTCCGCCGTGCATCCCTCCCTCTTTGATGATGCGCAACGTCTACTCCGGATGTACGACGACCTCACCCGCCCAGTGCAGCGTCCTCACGCAGCTTCAGAGTGAACGCATTACCCGTCCTCAAGCTACGATAGGAACGACCCGCCTCGCCCTCCTGGCCTTGAATGTTGATCACAAGTCCTTCGTGTGAAAAACCTGGCCGCCTCCCCCGCTATGCGCTCTGAAACTCGCCCAACGTTCGCCTCCCCCTTTCTTTCCTATATTTTTTCTTCTTACATCCGCTACCCACTTTACAACGCCGAACGCTAGGATACGTCTGTATTCCCAACGTGTTCCGTATCGAATGATGACTGTGACTCGAGATGCCTTCAAGCTCAGAATAAATATTACTTACTTACCGATGGACAGCCCCGAACGAACGGAGAAATCTGGTAGGATATCCGACAGCTAGGCCGGTGAAGCCAAACTGGGTTATCTGCGCAGCACCCGGGATTCCGACAGGTCGTCACCGCAGCACTTTAGACTGCTGTTGGTCGCGCGCGGGCGCGGAGATTTTTGTGCCGCCAAGGAGACAGTGGGCATTGCATTCTCGGAATTCGCTGATGAGTCACCACAAATTTGTGAAACGGCAGAGGGTCAAAGAATGAGAGCCCTACCTACGTACACCAGATAGCAACTCAAAACGTTTGCTATACTCACTGCTCTGAGCCGCCTTTTCGCGGAAGTTGGAACCAGCCTCGGTTGGCCGTTGGGCCGTTGAGCCCGAGTCGGTCTCTGTGTTCGTTTTGCCGTTGATCGGATGTCTTTCCCGATCTGGGCTTAAAAATATTCCTCCGCAGCTTCAGCGCGTCGTCCTCTGGCGGGCTGGCTCTGTCTCAAATCCTTTAAAGCCATGACACACTTCGCCGGACGAGACCCACCTACCAACCCGTCCTTGCACCGTCCACTACTAATCCTCTAATCATCTAATTGCCCATCGAAATTGATCAATGCTGTCGACGCTACTGCCATTATCTATTGCTCTGCTCATCTCTGATGTTTTCGCGACTCCAACCCCCCAACCGAAAGGGATTTCGATGAACTTGCGTCGTAGGGTAGTACCTGCGCGTTCCGTAGAGGATTTAGGTGCCTGGGCAAAGAACCACCGCGATGGTCTCATGGCAAAATACGGTGGCAGCAGTCAGTCGAAACGGAGTACAGGCACAAATTTGTGGGTTTATTTACCGGTCCTCCCAGCCCCTCTAATAAACGCGCTTCAGAATCACGAATGAAGGCGCCGACTCTAGCTTTTTCGGTTCTTTGGCAATTGGAACACCTGCGGTGTCCTTCGATGTGATTTTGGACACTGGATCCGCCGACCTTTGGGTAGCAGGTTCAACGTGCTCGCAGGGCTGCTCCGGCGTTCCGACGTTTGACTCCGCCGCCTCTTCGTCGTTCGTGAACAAGAGCTCCCCCTTCACTATCACATACGGTAGCGGTGCAGCGGAAGGCGCGCTCGCGTCCGAGACCGTCCAAATGGCCGGCTTTTCTGTTTCCGGCCAGGTCTTCGGGGTTGCCGACCAAGTCTCCAGTCAACTGCTCTCCAGTCCGGTATCCGGTCTTCTCGGCCTTGCATGGCAGTCCATCGCGTCTTCAGGCGCCACGCCGTTTTGGGAGACACTCGCCTCCGGGAATTCATGGGACTCGCCCGTGATGGCCTTTCAGCTCACCCGGTAAGCCGCTGTCTACAATCTATCGCCATTGCTGACCAAGTTTATCAGGTTTGTGAACCAGTCCAACTCTCAGACACTCGAGGCCGGCGGTTCATTCACAATGGGTATGTCAGACGTTGCCATAGTCATATCCAGTTCTCACTCCAGCGCTCCAGGCTTTGTCAACTCCACGCTGTACACTGGGGACATTGAATACATTGATATGCCTACCTCCACGAATTCCTACTGGATCCTTCCGGTTACAGGTTCGCGACGCTTTCTGCTGTTACCTCTCACCGGGACTGACGCTCTTTTAAAGCGATCACCGTTCAAGGGAACTCGATTACCGTAGCTTCCGGCACGGACTCGTACGCTGCGATCGATACCGGCACAACCCTCGTCGGCGGACCCGCAGATGAGATCGCGAGTATCTATGCTCAAATCCCCGGTTCCGAGGCGGGAACGGGCCAATATGACGGCTACTATCTTTACCCCTGCGACACCTCCGTCACGGTTACCCTTTCGTTCGGGGGGAAGACCTGGGCTGTCAGTCCTGCAGACTTTGCATCTCAGCAAGTCAGCCGTGGAACGTGTTTGGGCGCTTTCTTCACCCTCACCACGGGAGACGGGGCTCCCAACTGGATCGTCGGAGACACCTTTCTCAAGAACGTCTACTCGGTGTTCAGATACAACCCTCCCTCCGTCGGCTTCGCCAGCTTGTCGGACGTCGCGCTTGCGATGAACGGGGATGTTAATCTCGAGGTTCCGAGCGCGACGATAGGCTCTGTTTCCGCCGCCGCGACTGCTGGATCCAGTACGGACCGCAACACTAATTCTGCGGCGTCGCTGCGCACACCCATCTTCACGATTGCTACGACATTAATCTTGGTTGCCTTGGCCAATTTATGATTCACGACACATGATGGACATTTACTTAGAATGCGAACACAAGTGTACCTGTAGCCCTACAACAACAATAGTAACTGTATTTTATGCGGAATTTCTGGTCTTTGGTTCACTATTCACGGTATGTAATCCCCACGGAGTCTCCGGGCAAGCATCATGTCTCGCTGCATAATTGTGACGCGCTTCGCGTGGATGGCGCAGGCTTGGGTGTCTTCGAACCTACAAACGGCAAGGTTGACATTACAGTTCCATATGTTGTGACGAGGACGAACAGTACTACGAGGTATTGCTCAGCGGCTTCCTGAAGCGCTTCGAGCGCAGTCGACTGGAACCGCAAAGCGGCCTGGACACCGTTAGCGGTACAGATCGAGGAGATGGAGAGAAGAAACCTTGAAATCCTGCGCAATCTCGCGGACGAGACGCTGGAAGGGCAAGCGTCGAATTAGATTGTTTGTGGTTTTTTGGTACTGGCGGATTTCGCGGAGGGCCACCGTGCCAGGGCGGAATCTGTGGGTCTTTTTGACCATGTGCGGGTATTGGTGCGCGTACTGGGCGGTCTTGCGAGCGAGCTGGTGCTGTGGTTGGGGCTGGGAACCTGCCGTTTTGGTCGCGAATGCTCTGGGGGTTTTGCCTGTTGACGAAACACATCAGCGCGGTCGAAAGAGGCTGAAGAGAGCACAACGACTGGCCTCCCGAAGATTTGCGTGCAGTCTGTTTCGTTCGGGCCATGGTCGTGCGTTCAAATACGAGGGCAAGTGGTGGGTGTCAAGAGGAGACTGCGGCTTACTGGAATGAACTGTCTTTTAGGTGGCCATGGCCCTGAACGGAATAGAATTCAACTTAATCAACATGCAGAGAAGCTCTAAAAATACCCAGACTGTGTATCTTCTGCAAAAGTCAATCACAATGCAGTTTTTGCGTCCTTCCATCCGACCCACGTTACATATGCTGTGTCCGGTGCCAACATCCCTTCCGTAAACTCGTCACTGCCGATCCGCCACACCTCCCACTCGCCGCTGCCCAGCGACAACCAGCCTTCAAGAAACTCTCTGGTGACGTCCTCGGCGCGCAACTCCATGACTACCACGACGGTAGTGGATCCAGGGCTCGTTACATAGTCGATTGCGGTAAGGAGAGAAGGGAGAAGGGCCGGGTGATAAATACAGTCCACAACCAGCACAAGATCGAAGGGCGAGGACGGCAAAGGGAACAATCGAGTTCGACGTGAAGGTGGGGTGGAATGTAAAGATTCCCAGTCGAGTTCGTCCACAGAAACGATTTGGCCTGGCGCCGAGATATTCAGCTTGGAAGGAGCGTCAGACCATCCAGGAAAGTTTAGGGCCAGATTTTTTCGTATGAGCGGTAAGAGGGGCTGGATATCCGTGGCCGTATAATGGGAAACCAAGGGTGAGAGGGCAATACTAAGAAGAACAGTGCCCGACCTACTTTACATGAGAGAGCGTGATAGAATTGGATCGAAATCCGAACCCTAGTTCCAAAACACGGGCGTCTCGAAGACTTTCGTCGAATATCGACACCGGGGATTTTGCGTGCCCTTGCTGAAGGATCAATTGAGCAAAGTCGATGCTAGTAGGATCACCTTTTATTGTTAGAAAGCCGCAGCTTGTGTATCGTGATGCCTACCTCGCCCTCCAAACGACGGATCCCGTGTCACCTGCTCGAGATCTAAGAGCAGTCTTATCCTGAGCCAGCTGGATCTCAATCGTTTTGTCTTGGACAGGCCGGGAAGTCGATTTTCGTGTCGATTTCCGTTTAGGCAGCTCATGGGTCGACGGAGACTTGAGCTCAAAGTTCAGAGTAAGAATGTCTGAATGAGAATCCAGAAATCCCAAGCCCCGTTCATTGGGAGAGGCCGACGTAGATTTAGAGTACAAGATAAAGACCTGCAACGATTGTTTGTCAGCCAAGGAAGGACAGAAATTCGAAGATTTCCCCTACCTCTTCGTCCGCATCCAACACTCTTTCCGAACCCAAAGGAAGCCTGACTAGTCCCCGTCGCAGCCCTGGGCTGTCCATATATAGACCGCCGAATTACGGACAGGTGGGTGTCCGAGTCGAAGTTGCGATTGTGACCTTGTCACAGTCGCGCGCGTTCCGACGCTAACGCGCAATTCCATCCATGCTCTCGGCATTTAACCAGTGTCGCAGTACCATTTTTCCACGGATACGGGCCCCCTGTCGCTCTTTTACCCGCTATGCACCACTCAGGTCAACTGCGAAGCCGCTGGCCACTCCTTTACCTCTCCAATCCAGCGCGGAGTTAAGTCTAGCTCAAAAAATTGGCCGTCCTTCAGTCCGGAATCAAGCCATCGTAAGCGCCATGTTCTCCTGGCAGAGCGCCCCCGCTATAGCCGACTCCAGTTCGCAGTATTAGGAACTTGCGTGGTTTTCACATATGCTACCGCGTGGACGAACATCGAAACCGATGAATGGATAGACAAACTTACGCGCAAAGGCTCTGCGCCTCGGACGTGGCCACACACAATCACTTCTACTGATATGAGGAATGCCTCCAATTTTGCCCTGGCGCAAGTGCGTTATCTATCTCTGTGCTCTCATTTCGTGGTGCTGACGCGTCTGGTGCAATAGGAATTGCGAGAGAGCCTCAAATCTTTCAACAGTTGGACTGAAGGGCTTCCGTCGGCTACAAGGAATCGGCTCATGCATTTGTGGGTGAATGTAGCCCAATCGTACCTGAACGTGACGGAAGGGAAACGGATATGTTGGAAAATTTGCCTGTTGAATGTCGGGGTCTGGCTGGCGTGGAAATCTAAACGACTTCAACCGTTCATGCTGCGCAATTTCGTGCATGATCCGTTGTCTGGACGGTCGCTCACCATGCTGACCAGCATGTTCAGGTACGACAATTATATCCTAGTCGTCCTGGACCTTGACGTGACCATGGTCCAGCTCACGAACCGTCCCAATCCTTGCCTTGAATCTCTTTCTCTTGGATGGATTTGGTAAGGGTTTTTCTTTTTTGGCCGTACATTATATTTGAAACTACTGTAAGGTTCCTCTGCCTCTTTTCATCTCCTGCAACGACAGGACCGAATGCCAGATGGTCTGATTGAAGCCACCTCAAGGTACCATTTCTTGGCGTTCTTCATCTCAGGTTAGTTCGATAATTCATTTGGAAGAGAAGACCGAATTGACTTGCGCGCAGCGGGACTATTCGCCGCTTTGACGTCGCATATAATACACCTCAAAATATCATATCCACGTCTGATATCCCGTCTGGCATTGCCTTCAAACCAACCAATACCCAAACCTGATACCTGGGCTTCTGCGCTTCGGTCCAACCCTCCAACATCCCGCCTGCGTTCGTTCTTCCGATCCCCGTTCAAATCCTCCCGCCCCAAAGACCAGTTGTTGCCACGAGTCGGGGGAACTGGCGCATTGTACGCCCTCATGACACTGACAGCGCTGGGCTTCCCAAATTCAGAGATAGCTCTCTTCTACCCTCCGAATTATTCCGTACCTGTACAGTGGGGTGTCGGAAGCCTACTACTGCTGGATATCCTCGGTATCTTACGGGGATGGAGGTAGGCCTATGTTGCCGGTCCACGACGACAGTGCTCATGATTTCACAGGCTTTTCGACCATTTCGCTCATCTCGGAGGGGCGGCCTTTGGGGCCCTGTATTATGCCTACGGTCCCCAGTTCTGGAACTGGCTGAGGGTAGGAGTAGCAGATCCCAGCCCTGATAGAAATGTAAAAATATAATAACCTGGTTTTGGGAGAGGAACTTTCTGTCATTGCGTTTCTGAGGGATTCTGCAAAGCTCAGATGGCCTAGAAAATTGAGATGGCAGCATATTACTACTCCCTGCTTTTTTTTTAAAAAAAAAGGGAGGCAAGGAGGGAGGCAAAAGCAGTTCACGTATTATTGTGAGAGCCGAAACGCTGCTAAACAATCCTAAACGGAGATGTTCTTCTACATTTCTTTTCTGCGTCCGCCGCCGACATCTTGCTCTAATGTCATCTCGCTCACTCCTCAAATCGCCAACGATCTTAAGACCGAGCTCTTTGAAGGCGTACAGGACATATACTACTCCTGGCTATCCATGGCGACTGGCGAAGAGACGAAGCCCATGAAACTGACAACCTGGCGCGGGCAATCCAGCGCATACAAGGAAATTCCTGTCCCACTGCCTCGCTCATCTAAGAGCGGTGCCTGGAGACTGGTGCTGGGCAGTAGCCCCAACTCCAGTAATGTGCGGTTGGATGCGGAGAGCACATTGCCGCACGGCGTCATGTCCATGCCTATTCTGCTCGGAAAGGCGCAGAGCAGAGGGAAGGCGAAGTTGCAAGACCAAATCGAACGTGTGTACTTGTTCGGCGAGGACAAGAGGGTGAAGATCGTCGAGCAAACCTCGTTTGACCTGGACAAGGCGAGCGCACAGTGACTTCTGTTTCGTTGTCCACGCGCAGACCGCTGCGCTCTAGAAAATATGGGATAGTGGCATAGGGCTCAGCGCATGGCTGGTTTCACGTCCGCCATCTTTCCTAAGTTCGCCCGAGCCCCTGCGCATCCTCGAGCTCGGGGCAGGCATTGGTCTTGTGAGCATTGTGCTTGGTGCACTCCGACCTGACGATCGCATCATCTCGACGGACGTCGGTGAGCTTTGGTTTCATGAGGAAGTCGTACAACGCTTATACTTCACTGAGCAGATTCGGCGATGCCGTTGTTACAACATAATATCTTAGCAAATGCATCGCGCGTCGAGGCTGCTGTGCTAGACTGGGACGACGAGGAGTTGCCGGGGTGCGTACGTGAGTGCGGAGCATTCGATGTCATTATGTGCGTCTTTGACGATATTCTGCTTGAATTATCGCTCTAATTGTTACCAGAATGGCCGATGTAACCTACAATACTTCGTCGTTTCCCTCGCTGGTGCGGACGCTGAAGAACCTGGTCAACCTAAACTCAACGCCACCTCGAGTGATACTAGGATACAAGGAGCGGGATCCCGGCGAAAGAGCGTTATGGGGAATGGCCGACGCCGCCGGAATCTCGTTGAAGCTCATTGATCAAGTTGCTGGAAGTGGCGGAATGGCCGTTGAAATATGGGAGGCAGCAGGCAGTCGTGCAGATGACCGAATCTAGAGTTGCGAAATTCATTTATCTACACTCGAAACCCCAAAAAGTATGTACATAACGTTCATTATTCGTTACACCGTAACACATAGATCATGAAACCGAACCTGGCCGAGAGGCCGTTGAGCGTGAAGTCGATGCCCCCCGCTTTCCAGCACTGGCATTGGCAGCAGCAACAACCCTCAAAAAGTTGCCACTGCTTGGACGTTTCGTTAATGTTCTCTTCGCACTGCCAGTGCCAACAGAGCCAGCTGTGGCAGCAAGTCGGTCGACCCGTTTCAAAAACGGACTGGGTAAATTCTCCTCGTCGTTGAGGTCGTACTCTGGAGCGGGAACTGACCGAGGGATAGGCGCAGTATTTGATCGTGCGGTCTGAGGAGGAATTGAGGAGGTAGATCCCAGATGTGGATGAGGGAGAGGTTTCGGCCGATTCTTTGGCTGAGATCCTCCTGCTTCAGGTGTGGAGGCGCCGAGTCCAGTGGGGTCTGATACTGACGTGGGCAGTGTGGGGCGCCGGCCAGCAGTGCGTATGGAGGGGCGGCGGAGACGCGTTGGAGGCGCTGTCGATGACTCCAAATTTGCCTCTCCCCGTCGTTTCTCTTCTTCGGCGTTTCGACTTCTTGCATGGGCAATCCGCCGGGAGGAGGTGGTGGTGGAAGGGGCCTCCCCTTCCTCGTCGTCAACGTCGCTATCAGACTTGGACGGACTTTCGGCCGCCGAATCTGCACCTTCGTCACCGTCCTCAAAGTCGAACACCTGGGCGAAATTCAATCCGACTTTTGGAGATGCCCCCACTTCGTCTTCGAATCTCCGGCTCAGGTCGAACATTCCGGCGAGCTCCGCCGGGGATGGCGTTGCAAGCGTTTCTCCAGTTGCGGTCAACACAACACCTTTCATGGCGGAGGGTTGGAACAATTCCTTCAGCTTGTTACTGGTTCGTGGGAGGGGTGTCGAGAGATGCGCTACGGAAGGGAAAGGACTGGCGCTCCTGGTCGATGCTCTCGACGCTGTAGCCACTTTCGGGGTCTCCTGGAAGGCCGCGCGCGAAAGGACATTCTGGACCTCGTCGAGAGGAGAACGGTCCTTCTTGACACCTTTGGCAGAACGTCAGTTTCGTGGTCAGGATTCGCCTCATAAACGTTACCTGTTGTCTTCTCCATACTCTTAATCTTCTGCTCGAGCAACTCTTTGGCGGTAGTGATGCGTTCCTCTTCCTCTTTCACCGCAGCCGCCCGCCGCGCCATTTCCTCCTCTCTTTCTTCGAATCCCCGCTCCCGCGCCTCAAGCTCCCCGTCCAACACAGCTTGGAACTCCTCCCGCAACACCTCCTCGCGTTTGCCCCACGCGTCCAAAACCTCAGCCTCTCGCCGCCTCACAGCCTCCATGATCTCATCCTCTCTCCTCTGCATCGATCTGCTGACTTCCTCCTCTCGCTTCAGGACAAGGACGCGCAGCTCCTCTTCACGGTGCTTTACCGCCGCGTGGATCTCGTCCAGACTGGGCTGGGAGTGCATATGGAGCTGGGCTTGATGCAGCTGCGACTGGCACTCGTGAAGCTGTGATTGAAGGAGGTGGATTTGCATGTCTCGCTGTTGGATCATCTCCGTGATCTGTGCCTCCTTCTCGTTCAAGGCAGATTCGCGGCTAAGCAGGTCGCGCTCTTTAGAGGTCAGGGTGGCTTTGTGGGATTTGATTGTGTTGAGCCTGGATGTAATTTATTAAGTGGTGTGATGCGTGAGTATTGGTGAACGTACAGCTTCTCTGTTTCGGAAACCTTGAATGCGAATTCTAGGCGTTCATGCTGGAGGAGTTGTGCTGCGGAGGGACGCATTGCGGGCTGAGAAGACATCAGCAGCTGCCCGACGATAATAAAAGAATACATACGTTCAGGTTCAACATTGCCTTGATCACACCGTTCAATGCCTGCGAGTAACCTCGAGGTAATGGGGGAATACGAGCACTCCTGTTGACGGGAGAGATGAGCTATCCGGCATCATATTGAAGCAACATCAACCAACCGTATCAGGTTGCTGAGCTCGTTGTGGGTCTTTGCCTCGTGAAATGGCGGCTTCAAGGCGCATAATTCGTATATGAGGCACCCTAGAGACCATATGTCAGACTTGGAGTCATAGGCCTTCTCCTGCATCAGCTCCGGCGACATGTAGTAAGGCGTCTGTGGCATCGAATCAAGACGTGAATTCATTGACGCCGTGGAAGTAGCGCACCCCGACGTAAGTGTTGGCAAAGCTCGCTTGAGCAAGCGCCTTTGATAACCCAAAGTCACCGAGCTTGACTGTATTCGATTCGTCTAGGAATACTGCATGGGCCGTAGCGCGTCAGACAACAGCCACGAGGCGAAAAACAAGCGCACCATTGTCGGGTTTCAAATCTCGATGTAAAATCTGCGCCCTTCGCTCTTTCCCATCTATCTCGCTCGCACTTCCAGCACTAGAGGTACGCCCATGGCCACCGGTGTTATGGCAGTGATTCAGCGCCAGCAGAATCTGCATGAAGTAGCCCCAGACAGCGTCTTCCGAGATGGGTCGGTTCTGCTTCCCAGCTTGCTTGATGACCGCGGAGAGATCGCCACCTCCACAGTACTCCATCAGGATGTAGAGGATGCCAGCATCGCGGTCAACGTAGCGGTCATGGTAGCGGACAATGTGGTCATGGTGCAAGTCTTTGAGAATGTTACTGCGCAGAAAAATATTAGTGGCGTGCCAAGGAAGCGAAATGGAGGGAATGAGACGTACACTTCTGCTACAATTTGTTTTCTGTCCCTCTCGTTCATGCGCTCGAAATTCAATTCCTTGCGCGCGAATATCTGCGGGACGGTCAGCTTTGATTTTGCCACCAGGGAGTGAAAAACATACAAGGCCATCGGATTTCCGGCGGACCTTTCTGATGATGCCAAACGAGCCGTTTCCTATCACATCTAGTGCGTCGTAGAGGTCGAGAAAGTTGGTGGTCATTGCGGAGAGCAGAGTGGCGAAAGTCAACTGTGACCAAACGTCACATGATCGTGGTCCGGTGATCGGCCCGATTGCTACCGATCAAAGGTCAAAGCGCATTTTCTGATCAATCGCGGAGGATTCTTTGCCCAACGCGCCCTTGTTCCTCACGAGCGGGCTACTTCTACCGCGCCATCTTTCAAGTTGCTGTATCAATCTACATCGGGTGCCACGATGTGCCAGTCCCAAGCCACCCTACCGATAACGATTTACCAACTCGATGAACCTCTACGTATAATATGTCATTCTTACGACTCAGGCCTAGTTTACCGTACAACACCAGTAGCAGGAACTTCTGCCGTACCCCTAGGGCCAAATGTAGAGTAGAAATATGACTTATCATCATCATCATCATCAAGCCAGTTTAATTCATTGTAAGCATTGTCAAGCTTAAGTAAGTACGAGCCAACGACTAAGTCACGAGCTGCAGGACGGTGCGGGTTCATTTCGAAAGCACCATTGGCGCTGGGCTGTTCTGAATGGCGATGCCGGTGGGCGCGCGAGGAAATGGGTCAAAGTCAGTACTTGGAAACGAGGTGGAAAGCCAGCGACTCCCACAATACGCGCGTCGTAAGCGGGGATCATAGAAAGCACAGTATAATAACCTATGACGGTTGACATGGCTATGCGGAAGTCAGGGATAAAAATGGATGGCTCACCTGGCTCACCACGGTTAATGAATTGCTCTGTCCTCTGTTCGTGAGGACAGTATACACCTGTGCATATGCCAGGTGCAATAGAGTCGTTTCTGCTAACCTGACGGTCCCTGGAGCTTGCAGATTAGACGCGTCTCTAGTACGCGTCGCAGTCTAAAAGGAAGGCGGGTCGGTCACATGTCCGCATCGCATTAAATTTGGACGGCTATTTTTGGAGCCCCTTTTCAGCGATTGCAAAGATCAGTGATGGCCCGACGAACGTCATGGCGTCCTGCTTTGGTGCTCTCCCCAATCCATTCCAACGCTTTACCTCAAAGTCCATAGGAAACATGTCTTCCGAGCCGACCATGTCCGCCCAGCCAACTTCTCTCGAACTGCATACCGATCCCCAATACAACAAACCTGGAGACCAAGTCACCGACCAGGCGGCCGCTGATGGACTGGTCGCCCTCGTTAAGCACTCTGACTACGACCCTAAAACTAAGGAAGGAACCCCGGACGTCAGCCACAGTATCCATGCATCTTCGCACACACTCTTGCACATCCCCTCCCTTCCCTCCCTTAAAAAGTTGATCCCGGCGGGGTTTGAGAATGAACTGGAGAGGTCGGTTTTACCTCATCTCTGCCCATCTTTTGCCCAAACTAACGTATGTGTAGGTTGGCTTCAAGCTATCACGTTGGCAACTATGTGGCCATTCGTGGATCCAAGAAACCTATATTCGAGACCATGCCCATTTATGCCAGGTGGGTTCAGTCCTCCGTCTGCCGTGCTTGTGGTTGAGATTGATGTAGAATCGGCATGCACCTCCTATTCTATGGCCGCGGCCGAGAAGAAGTCGTCAACAGCAGACCGGTTGAGAACCTCCTCCATGAGCAGTCCGTGAAGGTATGAATGAATTGGTCCCCCCCCAAATAACATGCTGTAACTCCCACCGAAGGAGGGCAAAGTGTACGACGACCCCAAATCTGTCAAGTCCATTCCTTCGTTCATCCGGACATATAATCTCGAACCCACCCTAAACGATTTACTCAAACCCATCACGCCACCGCACGACCCCTTCAAAGACGACGAGTGGGACGTCAAGGATTACCCCACGTTCAACCACTTCTTTTTCAGACAGTTGAAACCGGACGCGCGTCCAGTGGAAAAAGCCGACGATCCCCACGTTATCTGCAGCGCCGCAGACTGCCGCCTGACGGTTTACCCAGACATTGCCCTCGCCAGGGAATTCTGGATTAAAGGCGATCAATTCACTATACCCAAGCTCCTGGACCCCGAGGGGGACAAAGGCTCTGTGCCGGTCGACTTGCAACACGATAAGGACGCCCTCGACGAGGCCAAACGAAAGGGCCCGAGTCTCGCGATTTTCAGACTCGCTCCCGCGGATTACCATCGTTTCCATTCCCCCATCGACGGCACCATCGAGAAAATCGTTAAGATTACGGGACAGTACTACACTGTGAACCCTCAGGCCGTGAACGAGCCCAACTTTGACGTCTTCACGGCCAACGTCCGCCAGATTTTATACATCACTCACGAGCAGACGGGAAAGACTGTTGCTTTTGTTGCTATTGGCGCTCTCCTTGTCGGGAGCATCGAGTGGACGAAAAAAGTAGGCGACAAAATCAAGAGGGGAGAGGAACTGGGGTGCGTATCCGCATCAGTGACGTATTTTGTGTCTCACATCCTTCCAGCTTTTTCAAGTATGGCGGAAGCACCGTGGTCGTAGCATTCCCTCAAGGAGCCATCGAGTGAGACCCATCGTTTTTTCAATATTGCCGGTGTTGAGCTAGTCCTGCTGAAGGTTCGATGCTGATCTGGTCGCCAACTCTGAGGGTAAGAATGAGAAACTCCACGTTAAGGGTCCGATCGAGACACTAGTGAAGGTGAGGGGGCTGCCAGTATTCCGACTTGCTGCTAACCCATCCATGAAGGTTGGCAACTCTATTGGAAGGACTAAGCTCGTTGGAGCCCCGGCATAAATTATGATACCCTCGTATGTCGGTGCGGACGATATTATTATGATTGGACTTGTGTGTAGAATACTTGTGGGACCGTTTCCGTACTTGTACACCGATTTTTTCCATCCACCTTGTCTAAGTTTTCCAATCCGTTCACCGCTAAGGAAGTGGATGACCCCTTCTCCACTCTGCCAGCATCTCGACGCTGATCATCTTTAGATTCCAGCGATCCGCGAACACCCTGCAGTCGTCCCGCCGCGCCATGGTGCCTTGCGCGTCGTCGTTGACCAATTCGCACAGCACGCCGGCCGGGGGCTGGTTGGTGAGGAGACAAAGATCTACACCGCTTTCGGTGTGGCCTTTGCGGACCAGGACACCCCCGTCGACCGCGCGCAGCGGCACCAGATGGCCCGGGCGTGTAAAGTCGTCGGCTACCGAGGTCGGCGAAGCAAGGGCACGGGCCGTCCGACTCCGATCACCAGCGGATATGCCCGTGGTTACTCCTGGGAGCCCGGGGCGTCAGTACGCATGAAGGGTCTCGACGCCGGGCTGCAGCGTACCGTGTTTATAGTCGACTGTGACAGTGTAGGCCGTCCGATGCCGTTCGAGATTTTGCGAAACCATGAGCGGAAGCTGCAGCTGCTCCAGACGGTCCCCGGGTAGTGCAATGCATATGTATCCGCTACGATAGTCGTCTGTCAACGGGAGAGATTCCCGGGCCAACGAGAATGCGCGCGCGCACCTTGTATGCTTAATCATCCATGCCATTTTTTCGGTGGTACAGTGCGACGCGGAGATGATAAGGTCCCCTTCGTTCTCCCGATTCTCGTCATCCATTACCACCAGGAACTCCCCTGCAGCGAAGGCGGCCAAGGCGTCTTCCATGCGGTCGAACTCGAAGCTGGTTCTTGAAGGCGCATTGGGAACTTCTGTGGGCCGCCAAAGGGGTTTTGAGGAAGAGACACCGTTTTGGACACCATTCACGACGGGGGAGGGCATAGTTCAAGTTGCAGGTAGTAGTAGCAAAGCAAGAATATTATGGATGAACGCTGACTAGGGGCTGTTGATAATCGGGGACTAAAGCCGATTAGCCGAGCTTATGCATCCTTGTCATCTCCCTTTGCCAACGCTCTCTCGGTGAGCAGTGGATGCCAAGTGGATGTATAGAACAACTATTGTGCCGTGTCTGCCCTTGCCTAGTCCCCCTTGTCCGCGCGCGTCCGTGGAATGCCCGAATTTTTCCGAAACGTCGGCTTTGGTGTGGATGGTCGACGCTCTTGAATTGCTGTTTTTGGCCCAGCTTTTGGTTGGCAGCGGCTCCAGCGCGCTTTAATCCAAGATTCCTGTCATTAATGCCTCGAGGATCCCTCAGATAGAAAATCGGGACGCGCCGAGCTCGGAAATTCAACCACACCGTGATTAGGTGGCCCTAGCTCGACCCTGTAGCTGCCATCTGTGCAGCTGACTGAACGAGAGGAGCCTCGAACGAAGCTGTGGACCATCTACCGCCTTTTTACCTTTGACTCTCGAAACCTAAATCATCTAAAGTTTGTTCAACGCGATGACTTAACCGTGGATCCTCCCGTACTGCAATCTCGACAGAAAACACGACATCTCCTCGCTCCACAACTTCCAGACCCTCGGTTCAAGATACAACTCGGCGCCGTTCAGCCGCCCCAATTTTATTTTCGCAATCTAAATCGCAACTTTTTACGGCACATGTAAGCCCAGGGACTTCGTTGCCAAACTCACTGCAGAAGCCGTACCACGACTCAAAGCATGAGTGAGGGCCGTTAATTGTGTTTGTGCGACGATGTACCACCGCTCTTTTATTTAAATAGCGGGATTGTGGAATTTTACAGCTCATCTTCTGCCCCCAAGACTCGCGTCCCGGTGTTTTTCAAAAACAAAAGGATTGGTCGCTGCTTAAGGTCGGTGTGCTTGCGAGCGCTGCACTCATCGTCCTTGCTGACCGTGGACTCCCCCGGCAGAGGACTGCGCAGTTTACTAGCAAGGATTTCTCCCGAGCCACACTCAACGCCACGCCGCCATGTTTGTCGAGAGTACTGAGTATCTGAAGCGACGAAATGCTCCCTTTTCGCCTCCCGATGTCTGTGAGGTCCTGCTCTGTCTCTGCCTTCCTAACCATGTTGTGACATAGGTAACATACAAAGAGCTCCGCGCTGTGATCCCTCTGGAGCTCTACGAGAAATCGACCCTGAGAGGCCTTCTCAGCCTCGTTCAAGACGCCGCCACTGTCACCGCCCTCTACGCCCTTTCCTTACGAATCGATACACTTGCGGAAAACCTCACTCATAAGTTCGGGCTACCGTGTCCGATATCCATAGCATTCTACTGGTCGCTGTGGGCAGCATATTGGGTCGCTCAAAGCATCGCCATGGCAGGATGCTGGTGCCTAGGTTGGCCTTCATACATCTCATGAAACCGACAATGAATCGACAAATCTCAGGTCATGAAGCCGGGCACGGAAACATCTCCCAGTACAGCATGGTCAACGACGGCGTTGGGTATTTCTTGCACACGGTAATACTGCCGCTGTCTTGCTCGACTGCAGCCAATGAATGTTCACAACCAGTGCCTCCTCACCCCATACTTCGCATGGAAGAGCTCGCACCACACTCACCACGTGAATTCCCTTCCGCTTGGAGACATGTCTTCGACTGACCATGTCGGTAGAGGACAGTAGGTTCGATTGAGCGAGACGAAAATTATGTACCGCGTACACGCTCCGAGCTGGGTATCACGACGACCGAACAACTGCACGAGATGTTCGAGGAAACCCCTCTGTACACGCTGGGCCGAATGCTGGTCATGCAGCTACTTGGCTTCCAAACATATCTTCTCTTCAACACGATGGGCTGCCCGCGAGACCCGCCAGGAACAAATGTAGGTTTCGGCTGTATTTTTGGAGCTTGAGATGTAACTTTCCGGTCAACAGCACTTTTCTCCTTCCTCTGTCCTGTTCAAGAAGAAGGAATACAATAAGATTATTGCATCGAACGTCGGCTTAATCCTATTCGCTTCGATCTTGTTTCAGTATGGTCGGGCGTTTGGGTTCGGTGCCCTCCTCAAGTACTACATCGTTCCGTACCTGGTATGCCGCTACGACCCCCATACAAAATTGAACTGAATGTTCGCAGCTCTGCCACCACTGGATCGTTATGCTTACCTTTTTGCATCACTCTGACCCCACCATTCCGCACTATCGCGCGGGACAGTGGACGTTTCTGAGAGGCGCACTCGCCACGGTCGATCGCCCTTTGCTAGGTTTCATCGGTCGGATGTATTTTCACAATGTACGCCATCCTGCCTTGCTCCTTATTGATTATTTAAATTCGCTGCAGGTCTCTCATGATCACATCGGTCATCATATATTCACTTCGATACCATTTTGTAGCTTGTGATTATCTTTCTGACAATATGTATACTGACGTAGTTTGCAGACAACCAACCTGCTGTAACGGAGAGGCTGAAAGATGTTCTAGGGGAGCACTACAACTACGACCCGACGGTACGAGTTTTTGTCTGGTCGTGAACTAGAGAATGAACCCGCAATCGTAGAACACATTCTACGCACTATACCGCTCGTTTACTCAGTGTTGCTTCGTTGAAGACGACGGCGACATTGTATTTTACAAAAACAAGGAGGGGCAAGCCGCCCGTCGAGTCGCTCTCGACTCTTTGGATGATGCATCGGTAAAATCTAATTGATCTTCGCTGGAACATGCTGTCTAACCCATTTTATGGTTTCCCCACTAGCATTCAGCAAAGGGTCCAGCGGACCAAGCTCCCATGATTTAGCGACAGAGCCTTCGCCAGGTATGTTGGGAGGATAAAGTGACAGAGCTGCAATGGAGAGATATGTGTGATATGGATCTTTGAACGAGATGAATACGCAAAGAAGTCTGAATGAAAATGTCTCTCTCTGACCTGGATCTTCATCGGGAACCTTAGCGATTCCACCGTATTTGAATTGGCAACTGCCAATGAACCTTGCATGCGACTCGGCGTCGATGAGGTCCGCCGCGCCCAAAACCTTCACAGGTTAATAACCTTGAGCATGAGCATGCTGAGTGCATCTACCAACCTTGAGCGCGGCGCCGCACCAGAAACTATAACAAGCATCTGCCGGCTTTCCTGTTCGACCACGGAAGCCGCCTGAGTTATCTTGGTTGTGGATGAGCCAGTGCACGGATTTATTCCGTTGATCAAGAGTTAACGGCGCTGGAGCATCTGCTGCTCGAGGTGCCAAGTGCAAAGAAGCGAGAGCAATATACGTAGGCCCGCCTGTAAAGACGTATGAAAAAGCAAAGAACCAGTTGCAATGTAATGGTCTGCCGACCGTTTGCTTCGACAAAGGGGACCTGGCCATATCCCCCTTCGTACGTCTGGAATTGAATCAGGTAGTGAACTGGGAGATAAGGTTTTATTGACCCTGCACGTCCCGATAAATTTCAAGGCTCGTTCGACGTCGACTCCTGACCAATCGTCAAGCATATCGCAAATGCAAAATGCACAGTACAAGGTGCGAAGATCTGTTTCGCCGTTTCCAGGTACGATGGAGAAACTCAGTGCATTTTTAATATTCCTGCTGTACGAAGAAATGGTATTGCCTCCATACCTTCCATCGTCTCGCTGACACGCTCGAACAAATTCGACGAGTCCCGCGCGATCTAATTTCGAAAAATCGTCTCGTAGAATTGCTAGCGTTAGCAACGCCGTGTAGGTCATGACGAGGTGGGGACCGTTGTAATCATTATACGGTTCCTGAACAAAGGCAACCTCTCAGAAACGGCGTGCAACGGGAAGAAGTGGAATAACCGGTGTCGGAGAGGTCGGTGTGGCAAACGGACTAGGTCTGAAGCCACTGCCATGCAGGCCATCTGTGAAGGAATAAGACTCAAGTTACGGTCGGATGACCGTGATAACAACGTGTTTGCTGTTCCCATATCCACTCCCTCCACAAAGCACGATCGGTTTCCGATGTTTTGGTCTGTACAGCTCCAAGGAGGTCGAGAGCACCGATGCAATAGAAAGCTATGGCCATTCTATCCGCCGCATGAGAAACGACCACAACCGCGAAAGGGGATCGGCATGCCGATTGGAATCGAGGTCAGCTTGAGACGCGGGAAGCCCAGAGAGGCAGCGGTTTACATGTCCAGCGTGGCCTGTGCGGGCAAACTTGGGTATAGACGCGTCCATGACTGTTGGGAGCGGTTAAGTAAAGACGGCGTTCAAGACAAGGGCTCCGGCAAGTACGCCCCGGAGTTAGTGATGGCATCAAAATGGGATAGGGGCTCGTCGCGAAATTGCAGTCGTACAAGAATTATTCGATGGCAAGCATTGCACGAAGAAAAGTGCGGTGGATTTGGTCTTTGGAAGCACAGTAAGGGAGAGTTTTGAACACTGAAGCATTTGCTACCGCGTTTTCGATTGTCGTCGTTGCCCCCACGTGACGGCGTTTTTTCTTTCTGATCCCGATGAATATAGGTAGCCGGCAAGCGGCGGGGCACAAACAGACTCGGATGGGATCTGGAGGGCTCCCGAGAGGAAAATAGGATGTCCCAACAGATAGTTGCTCATTTTGTTTTTCTTTCGGAATTTCCGAGCCAGTCGAGGATTGGTTGGGGATTGGTTGAAGGGATTCTATGTGAATTGATGTGTAGTGGCTCTGTCAGATTGATCCTGGAGAAGGATACCTCAAATTGAACACCATTAGCGTTTAGAAAACGATACATAAGTACTGTAGTTGAACGATCGCGCCGAAGTTGTTCCCCTTGAGGCTTGAGTTGAGTTTGAGACGAGCCACCTATCTCTCGATTATGCTTCAGCCACATGTTCTCACTTTTCATACTAACTTGGCCGAAGTCCAGGTGTGAAAAGTGGGATTCTCAACCTGGTTGTTGAACGGCGCATAATCTTATCTTATCTCGAGGCTGTGCTAAATTGATGCCCCAAGTCACATGTACGTTTTTGGCGACATTTTCGGTACTCTAAGCACAATCAGAACTAAAGTTCTGTTTGTGAAACTTGAACGACGACGCTCTGTTTCTTGCGTGCATCGAGTTCACCGACGTTCTCCATCCTCCTTTTGCGTCATGAACCTCACGAAAACCCCGCCCCACGATGCGTTCATCGGCCAGGCGTGTCTGGCCTGTTTCAACCGCACACCAACCCTGTTCAGATGCAGTGGTTGCCACCTAGCTTCCTACTGTTCTGCAGAATGCCAGAAAAAGGACTGGACATATCCAAACCTTGGGTTGTTCACTAATGATCACAACAGAGTGCGTGACTTGGTTTTTGTCGAATTCTACTCTGTTTTGACTTGCTGGATTTTTGAGTTTTGCAAGGCAGTAAAAGAAATGGACCGTCAAGAAAAGCTCCCCCCGGGTCCTTTTCCGCCATCCCCAAACGTCATCGCCCGTCTGGACGAGAAGATAGACGCGGAATTTGAAGAGAGGCGAAGCAAATGTCTCCGGCTCATGGGGGCAAGCTTCATCTCTTTCATCGAGACGAGTCTTCTCGGCTTTGAGCCCCATTGTTTGGCTTGGTCAGTACTGCAAATCATCACGTTTCCACGCGCTCAAGCGTTTTGTTCAGCGGTGTGTCCCAGCGTCACATAAAAAAAGCCGCCGCACAGGGTGTCGTATCGAAACTATCGGTCATACCTTGCCCGGACTGCAAGATGAGCTATTTCTGCTCCGAGGCTCATCGCAAACTTTGTCACCAGTTGCATTCTGTCGACCCTTTGTACGGCGGCCGCGACGGGTTTAGTGCATGCGCTCTCAACAAAGAGATGCGCGAACATTTGTGGTTGGTACGGGGCGTAACCTCTTCCGAACGATTCATAAAGCTTTTTAGGTGTGAGGACATGCTCAACCGCAAGCCAGGAGGGTGGAATTACTGCCCGACGATAATTCAACCGGCCTGGAAATCCATCGTCCGCACCAACTGGTCCAGAGAATTCATGGACAGCGTCATCAAGCCATCGCCTCACACTGCTAACCACAGTGCCGAGGCACTTCTTCGGGTGCACACCGAAAGCCTCAGCCCTGTTATGTCCAGCATCTACGCGTTTGAGCTGCTTTACGGCGGATCGGCTTGGAGGCAGCGTAAAAAGCTGACCATTCATGTAACTACTCTTGATTTTTCGTTAACGTCGTTTTCCTGACGTGTTTACAAAGATGTTGAACTGTGGAGCCCACGATCATGTCGTGTACCGCTTTGAAGAAATGCTGCATCGGCTGCCCGACTTGCAAGAATTGGAGGTATCTTGTCCACATTCCTTTATTGTGATGTCCTCAGATCACGTCCAGGTTCGCTACTTTGGCCATTCAAGCGGTGGTCTGAGCCGGCGCGCTGGTTCAGATCCCAACCGAGACGCAGCTGAGTCTCCTGCAGGCACTTTATGTGCGAAGTGCAAGGCTGCGGGCAAGGTCTTAACCCTCAAGGTCGACCCACTCTCGTCGTGCGTTTCCCTTCCATTAACTGTGACGCGTATCTGATCCTCGTCCAGCGAATATGCCAAGTGGCTGCGCAAGCAAACAGCTAAACCAGACCTCCTGATCGCTCACTCACTGCAGCGCCTCGTCATGCTCGAGGTCGCCCCGCTGGCAAAGTCCAAAGGCATCGCCACGTTTTTCACGGTCCGTTCTGCGCCCTCGTTCTTGTCGCGGTGAACTCACGCGTCGCCGCAGAGTCCGTTTCGAGAGATGGCCGAGGTGCTGTACCAGACCTTGGCGGAGGACTACAAGACGCAGCCGGACGTGATGTGCAGCAGAAACCCTTGGGGAAGCCTCCGCCTCGAGCCTGCGCGCGGCAGGCTAGCCACTGTGCACTCTACGTTCGGGTGGATCCTCGCTGCGTACAAGCCGCGCGATGTCTAGACGCCGTCAACTTTTTTATTTGTATGTATATTCAACCGGATCTACCAGCCTATAATTCAGGGACGCGTCGGGCGATACCCACCACCGGTGTACCAACTTTTAAACGCACTTGATTTTCTCTCAGGCTTTCGTCGCGCTTTCAAGTTCGATTGATACTGATGAATGTGGCGTCGCTAGCGCACATCGGTGTGAGAAATATTATTTACAAAGGTCCGACTGCTAACGATGCTCTGGCGACGCTCGACGCGACAACGAGATAAAATTTCCTCAATTGTATCCAAGGAGATGAGGCACCGCGTCCCGCGAAGGTTTCGGAACCCCGAAATTCAACGCAGATAGAGCGGGCGGCGGATGCTTAAGCTAATAGTACGCACATCGGTGTGAGAAATATTATTTACAAAAGGTTCGACTGCTAACGATGCTCTGGCGACGCTCGACGCGACAACGAGAGAAAATTTCCTCAATTGTATCCAAGGAGATAAGGCACCGCGTCCCGCGAAGGTTTCGGACGAGGAAATTCAACGCAGATAGAGCGGGCGGCGGATGCTTAAGTTAATAGTAAGAATTCAGAATCCACGTCCCGCAGGAGCGACTCGGTGATGGCGGACGTGCTAGAAGCTGTTGGTGTCGCCAACGCACAGGAAGTAGGTGGCTGTAGCAAGTGGCTCAGAACGAAAATACACCCCCGCATTGCCTGGTCTGAGATTTGGCCTCGACTGCTTGTAGATACGCCTTCATCTGCTTTTAAAGTTTGACGTTGAGTTGATTGCGCATTTCAGCTAGCAGCTGTAGTCGGCGGGGTGTCGTGGCGACACGCGATTCGGAGGCGCTCAATAACCCAAGAACGCTGGCACGTCCCGAACATTCATTCAACTGTGGTAATTTCTTGGGTAATTTCTGACAGCGTTTATTGGCAACGTAAGTAGAGCAACTTTAATAGGCTCGTTCAGCCTGTAGTGTATTGCCAGCGTTGAATGTGAAGACAGTCGCGTCCAATATAGAGACTAGCACGTATTGTGAATCAGTTCTGTGTCGCAACGGCAAGTGGGTCTGTTTTTGTTGTTGTTGTTGTTGTTGATATTATGACTGGATCGATGTTTACGGAGACATTGTCGGACAGAATACAGCCCATCGCAACCAAGTTCCGGTTCCCAATGCGGTTTGTTAACCAAGGTCGATTCGTATCATCGCGGAAAGGTGTTGATCCTTGCCGTGGGTCCAGGGCGGACCTTGGTCCACATTCGGGATTACTGACATAGGGTCGGTCAAGTTGAAACAATTGAAGCAGCACGGGGAACACACTGCTCGGAAATAAATATTCGGAGCAGGATGTTCGCTTCGCGAGACCCATTGTCCTGTCACTGCGTGTAAATCTTGCATAATAAGCCCGGGGAGTGATACGACTTCGGACTGGGCGAGTCGGACGTTTGAAGGCAGGCCATCGAGTGATACGCGCGCCCGCCTAAAGTAGACTCTTCACGCCCGTTCAGGGTCCCACCACTGCTCATCATTCCCGCACAAGAACGGAACTGTCTGCATAATGCAGAGTTTGGAATTGGAGGAGTCGGAGGAATCAGAAAGGCCCTGACGGCGGCGTCTGCCATCTATCCGTCCGTCCTGGTTGGCTCAAGGTGTGGCCGAGGACGAGGGGTTGCTCCAGTCGTCTTCCCCATCCCGGCGGCCGCGGTTGCAATCTCTTCTCGTCCAGTGCGAGCGAAGGAAAAGGAAAAGGGACATCGAGCCAGTAGTTACCCAGCAGCGGGGTGGGGCCCAGTCCGCAGCTGACTCTTGGTTGCTCTTGGAGTCAACTTGGAGTTGTACGATATAGGATCGCCCTAGCTTTGCAGAGTGGAGTGATAGAATGATGATTTTCTGGGGTACCGAAGCGCAGATGACCCGCCCTCTGGGGCGCTGTTCGCTTGCAGTCTGCAAGTCCATCTTGATGTGACGCGGAGAGCCTCCCGCCTCAAATCATATGCCCGACTTGTGCGCGACTCGAACGGCGCGTAGAAGCTGTAGAAATCGATGAAAAAAGGAACGAAAAAAACACGTATGACGCGAGGTATCTATCCCCGCCTCGGTAAGGCCGGACAGCGGTGATTCGCGAATGAAACATAATAAATAATGCGCCATTGCAGACTTGGCGCATTGCTTGTTTCAACGCCGCGTGCTCGCGTTTATTCACCGGGGGTCCGCGACGAGGGAATTTTTTTTGAGTAACCAAAAATACGAGGAGGGCGTAACGGGGAACGAAGTCTTTGATTTGATATCGAATGTATATCGTGAAGGGATGGGCTCCAATTGGAGCGTAGCTCACCTCGAATGGCAAAAAAAAAGTGAAGCTTCGGTTCCGTGTATTGAATCCGGGTTGGGATCGCCGCATTAATCTGTGCAGCGTTGCTACCTGCAGGCGCGCCAGTTAGTTATAGCAACCCGCCAGCCGAGCTTGGCGTCTAATTGGACGGAGATCACCAAAAGCAGCTGTGGCCTGTGGGTTCAGAACCTCCTTGAAACTGGACGTAATTCGGGCGCGCATGCAAGACCGGAGCAAGCGCAACAGCGTAAATTAAATGTGCGAGTGGAAGAGGACGATGCTTCGAGTTCGCAACTTCTGTGGTTGACAGGGCGAATTAACGGGTGGACGAGTGCAGGATGCTGGCTGCCCGAACGAGACGGGGAATAAAGAAATAAATCACGCCACCGAGCATGGACGACAAGTCTTACACCTGCCCAGGCTGCCGTGCGGCCAACGGAGGAGGAGGAGTACCTACAAGGAACGTACGGCTACTGTACTAAACAAAAGGGCCAGTCGCAGGCGGCCCAAGATAGCGGATGGCAAATTCTCACACAAGTCATCTCGATCGGTTTCAGCCCAAAGCGGCGTGCCCGTGTATATATACCCCCGCACATAACACGCTCTTCACTGTATTTTTTCTGTCCTCAACCACAATGTCCCCCGAATCATATCTCTCTGCGTATCCGTCCTTCATCCTCTCCGGTCTGCTGTCCCCGCCGTCCTCGTCCCCCTCGTCTTTGCGCTCGACAGACTCGTTCGAGGACCTCGGTCCGCGCAGAGGATCGCTCCCAACAGACTCCCCGCCGTCCTACTACTCGTCTGCAGCAGACGATGCATCCATGTTCTACTTTACCCTCCAGCCAAGACGCGACAAGGACCAGTTTCGCTCATTTCTGTCGCTTGATCTCGCAGAGTCCCAGTCGCTGCGTTCGCACAGCACCAGGAGAAGACCAGCCAACCCCCACCACGAGAGTCGCGAGCCGCCCTTTGCAGTAGATTTGTGCGTGTGCCGCGTCTATTTTTTCTTTCATGCCACTGACCTTGCAATCAGCCAAATCCCAGACTCGCCGTCCCTGCTGCCGCCCCGGTCACCGATGAGTCTCCGCAAATCCCCCATTGACTCCCTGCGCGCGCTTCCTTCACCCAAGCCAGCGCCCGTCTCGTCGCTCCCCAGCGTTCCGTCCCAACCCTCGTCCCAGCGTGGCCAACTGCTCGAGGTCTCCGTGTCCCGCACCCCCACTCCCGTCGCAATACAGGCTGCGCCACAGCGCAAAGCCTCAGTTGCATCCCATGCGACGCGTGCCTCTGCCACTACGTCCACCGTCTCCACCCGTTACCGTCGCACACGTCGTAGCAAGGCCCTTGCGTGTCTCGAGGGGCGCCGGCCGGTTGTCGCCGTCCCGACCCTGAGCAGCAATTTCATCTCCATGTCAGAGGATTCAGATGACGAGGGCGAGGGTGACGACGAGCCGCGGCCCTTGTCGCCAGAGGACGACCTGCTCGACGAGACGCTCACCGATGATCAGCTCATCCTGCTCATTGCGCGGCTAGACGATGGCGACCTGCGCTCGCCCCCTCCCTCTTCACCGTCATATTCCACGTCGTCCTCGCGGGGTAGCAGCACGCGCTCCGCCTCCATGCGTCCGCAGCCGCGTCGCCGCAAGACCGCGCTGGGCCTGAAGTCCTTCATGGACTTTCACAACCAGGACGAGGATGCCTCGCGCTGGAGCTGGCGCAGTTTCATCGAGGTCGCCACATAGCGCGCCGTCCCACACGCCTTCTCCACCCTAATATGTATTGCCTCTGCCTCCGCCCGCTCTTGCTGCTTGCTAGACACCGCTGGACTCGCTCTGCATCTCCTCTTGCCGCGCGCTGCGCCAAAAGAACGCCCGCCGTTCATTGTACCACCAACACCACCCACCATATGCTTATAATTCGGTATCCCTACATGTCCCATTTAATGCCTCCCGCCTGAGCTTGACGCCTCGCTTTCACGACCCTTCTACGTGCCACGCCCACGACTTTCTCTTTCTTTTCCCGCTTCGCATTTGATTGCATCTGTCACATTATCACCCACCCACATTATCAACCACCCACCCACATTTTTCACCCACCGTGTATTTTTTCTACAACTTCGTCTCCATTCCCGCTGCTTTGCTGTACAGTAACATTGCCATCATCAACAACTCTGTCTGTCTGTACTCACACCCATCCTATCTTGCTGTGCTGCTATAAACTCCGCTCCCTACATACGTACTTAATTCCTGTCAACAAACAATAAAAATGAAGTGTTGTCTCTGCCGCGCTGCGCTGCCCTTGTTCTCAAAACAAAAAAGATTGATGCGACGCAGATCACTGAATTCTTTTGTGTCCATCGCCGCGCTGCTGTCCTTGTTCTCAAAACTGACGCGATTCGCGATTGGCTGACAGGCTTTTTTTGTGTGTGTGTGTCCATCGATGTCCATCCCTCATCATCTTTTTTGTTGTGTGCTTCCTGGCGACGGACAGCGGGTTCCGAATGCGACGACGACATCCATCCCTCTCACGCCTGGTGATGCGGGGATGAGTGGATGGTTGCGTATGCACGGGCGTCGTGCACAGCGAGTCGTCATACGGATGGATGGATCTTGCATAAATGTTCTACAGCACTGGTGCGGATACGGATACTGTCTACAAGGGGCGAATGCAGCGTGGGCTCTGGGCGCACTCCAGGCGCCAGTCTAAATTCTAACCAATTCTACGGAACCTCGAGGCTATTTAGAAGTTGGGGAAGTTGGGGAAGTTGGAAGATGGGGGCGCGGGCGCCGCCAGACGCCGGCAATTCCAAGCGGTGTCAGAAATCTCGACAGGATTGGATGCGTGTGTCCTCGAGAGTCGAGGCTAAGGCGAGGACAGACCATGAATGCATGACTATTAGTATGACACCAGGCCTTGTTCTCGCTGCCTGTACCTGGGTTGATATTGGTTACTCGACGTCGACGCGACGCGTAGAATCGCGCAGGCATATGATTGGGCCACCGGCGGCTGCTCTCCCGCAGGCTCAATTCGAGTCCGCTCTTTGAAACACATGTGCGTGGCGCGTGAAACGCACGCCGACGCGCAACCACGTCGAGAGTCGAGCAACGCAACACGGACACGCAGTGCAGGCCCCAGGGACGAATGGAACGTCGGACCGGAACCTGAGAAGTTGTGAGAACGGGGCGGCCTCGTGTTTAGATGCCGCGCCCACTTACGGGATGTATCCGTCCCGACTCCCGACTCTGACATCGTTGAAAGTTGAAACAGGCCTGAGGTTCCGCGATTTCGCCCCGACTCGGCCCCCGAGGTTGACGCGTTGACGCGCGCGACGTCGCACAGGCGCTAAGGTCTACCAAGGATGATCCGTCTCCGCCTTCAGGAACAGACAAACGCGTCGTATCGTCCGATACCAGAACGGAACGAAAGAGGACGACCGTACTATTATTCAAACACGGCTCGGATGTGCCAAAAACGGCCCGCGTCAGGAGGTTTCCTTATCCGCGACGAAAATGTCGATGCCGAATGCTGCCGAGTTTGCGAAATGTCGCTTTGACCATCGTCACGATCACATGACGTGACATTCTCGTATCTCTCTCTCGCGACTAACCCGCTGAGCGCGACGATGCATTTTTCTATCCTACTCGCCTTTCTCTGTCTTCTCCGGGTCAATTTGTCCTACGCGACGCAACACAGCAGCACAAAATGCGAACCGCTCCATTACATCTTCGACCAGTCTACCGCGCCTAGTTTCTACTCTCATTTTACATCCATCAGTCCAAAGGGCTCCTACGCTTTAACGAGTAATGGACTCGAGCTGTATCTCGACAAACCCGATGGTCAGGTTACCACTAAATCTGGCGTCAACGACAAGATCAGCGGCGGGGCGACGGTGAACTCGACTTTCGTCCTAGAGTGCGCAATCCTTTCTTCGGGTCTGGAATCTCGCTAATGCCCTTTCAGCGCCGGAAAGGTCACCGTCGAGGTCCAGGTGTCTCCTCTCGTCTCAGGCGTGATTGTCGCATGGATTCTGATAGGCAAGTCATTATGGTTTGGCCGCGCTTCCTGGTCATCAACTAAATCCCATTCTAGGCGATAAATCCTTGGACGAAATAGACGTCGAACTCATCTGTGGCGAGCGAGATAGCTGGCAAACCAACCTGTTTGTTCAAGACCCGAGCAAGTCTCGCCCGGAATATGGCATGTTCAGTTCGAAGGAGAAAGTCGACGACATCTCAGCGCCGCACGCTTATTCCATCGAGGTCGACGCAAATAAGATTTCGTGGGGAATCGATGGGCGGGTTGTTCGAACGCTCACCAAAGGTGAGCCGATGTTTGTTGTTTGGTTTGAGCTTGAAACTAATCCTGCGGTCCATGGCCAAAGATCAGTGCACGACGAAGGACGGCTTTTCGCATTATCCGAGCCACAGTATGCGTGTTCAGCTGGGTATTGCAAATCTCTTCCTCGTCACAAATACTTTTGCTTAATTGAATGTACTTGCAGGTATTTGGGATGCCAGCAGTCCCGCAGGCACAGCGGCGTGGGGGAAGGGACCCATTGATTGGGAAGAGGCACCAGGCAGGATTACGGCTACGTTTAAGAGCATCAAGGTTGAGTGCGGTTAATATCCATTTGGTTTTGTGTATGTTCTTTCGAGGTTGAACCAAGGTTGAACATGGCCTCGGCATCGTCGGCAATCTGATGTAGCCCGCACCTCCTAAGTATTCTCAGTTCTAATTAATTAGCTATTAGACGTTCCAATGCGGCAGCAGCGCCCCTACCAGTCTATTTTGTGAATGCAACCTGGGGCACGGTTGAGCAACAAATATTTACCAGGGACATCTAGATGAATAATAGCGGAACAGGATACATATCTAGAGGTTCATTCTGTGTCCATCTCATGGAAAATCCGGATTAAAAGGTCGCGGAATTTCTCAGGGCGCTGAGATTGGAATCCATGACCGGTGTTTTCCCATTCTATGAATTCGGCCGCAGGCATGGACGCCTTGAGATCTCTCGAATGCTGCGGATCTATCAGGTTGTCCTCGTCTCCGCACAGGATAACCACCTTGGGAACGGTTTCTGATATCTGGCGGAGCCGGTCTGGGGAAACACGATGAGTGAGTCCCGCAAGCAGCTGAGAGATGTGGCCGATGATCTGTTGTTTGGGGCTGAAGAGGACGCGACGGAGATATGCCTGTGTCGTGGCTGGTAAGCGTTTCTCATGACGATGACAGGAAGATTTCACCTCGGTTTGTACTTGGCGATTGGTGGGTTGTGGTGGGTCGTTGACAGCGACCTCATCGATCCAAGCGGAGGGGTACAACATCTTCATTACGGTGGGCGCTTTTTTCGTGGGTTCCTTTGTCATCAGGAGACTGTCACATATGAGCCGGATACCATGAAAGAGACGCAGGACATACGTGGTTAAACACCGAATACCTCGAAGCTACGACAGAGGATTTAGAGGGTTTAGTTCTGTCGTACAAATAACGAGCTTACGGGCGGTAGATTCTGCCATGGCATTCCACCGGGTGTCGTTACACAAAGGGTGAGGGAAGCGATTCGGTTAGCAATCCGCAGAGCCAATTCTTAGAGGTGCATTAATTTCACAGGTTTCGCCAGTTCAATTCACTTGCCTTGCGCTATCATCCCACCGAGACTCGAGCCTACGACATGAATCTGGCGTAATGCTGTCCAGCCGATGTAATCAAGAAGGACTATGATGTCTTCCGCCATTCCGGATGTTCTGAAGTGTATATGCGTCAGAATTTGCAGTACATAAGCAGCGTATAAGGCACGTGTATCGTCCTGTTGGGTAGCCAGAATATCCGCAACCACGGTTATCGAACACCAGCACAGAATACATCGGAGCAAGGCTTCGCACTTGAAAGTCCCAGGCAAAGGAGTTGGTGTTGAGGCCATTTATCAGCAAGACGTGCTTCGTGAGCAATTAAGGACCCCAATATGCTGCGCAAAAAAGTAAGGACACCGACTTTGTTGCCTGTTCCGTGTTGCTCGTAATAAAGTGAATGAGATTCCAGAGGGGGCGTCCCAGAGTGGACGGGACAGAAACCCTTTCTAACCAGACTAGAGGGGTCAAACATGGTCGGGTATTGGGCCATGTCCGGGGAGCCTTGCAACAGCGGTTCCGATTCAAAGGTCATGTCGTGGCAGAAAGGAAAAGGTGTGTATGCATATATCCCACGCTGTCAATGTGCAGATCCCTCCGTCGATTCATTGAACAATTAATTTATTCCTGATGCCGCGTTATGTGCAGCTCGGAATAAACTAGGCTAAGCTCTACAGACTTTCCGGCGAAATATGCCTGTCTATTCAATCAGTTTTGACGCGTTTTGTCGTTCATTTGATTATTACGATTTGTTGATGGTCAGGTGACCGTGAATCTAGCGTTCACAGCTCTCGTCTTGCCAGACTCTGAGTCTTACCTCCATGTTCGACGCACACGGCCCACGCTGGGCTCCGGCTCCCTCCTCGTCTCCCCCGTCATCACCTACCGCCTATAACGACTCTTCCCCCGCGTCCTCTCCCGGCCACGACGATTCAGTACAGGATGAGGACTGGCGCGGCGGCGGACCGTCCGGCGCGTCACCTCCAATGGATCCGTTTGCGGCAGCCGCTAAAGGACCATGGGTGCCTCCCGAATACGAAAAGGGCGTGAAGAAAAACCGACCGTCATCGCCGTCCTCTCCAACGCGCAATCGCTCAAAAAAGCCGCGGTTGATTGGTCCCGAGTCATCCTTGGAGACTGTAGTAGCAGTCCCGACACGAGTATCTGTATCCAAACTCGAAAGTGAAGAAGAGAAGGAGGCTGCCATCTGGGATGAGGCCAGCGACAAAATGGTTGATAACGGTAATGGAACTGTACAACTCGAGTTAGTTGACTTCATTTTCCTGTCCGTCGTATTAACACCACCTCATACAGGAGCTGCAATCTGTCTACGATCCCGCAAAAGTTCGTGGAAGATTTGCATCACTGGTATGTACCTCCGGAGCAGATCGAAAACATGAACGCGACTCGACAAAATCTGTCCTTCGCCCATCCTCAGCCTGCAACGCGGGACTTCAGTCGTTCAATAACCGCACCTGCTATTCTCGGCTCACGCGCTGTCGGCTCCGCCCGCCACGATATCCAGATATTCCTTGCTGGAAACCGGATATCAACAATTCCTGTTGGATTATTATCTGTCGACAAGTTGACCGTCCTCAGCCTGAGTGGGTGCACACCAGCTATATGTATGCAATTCTAAACCCCTATTGCAGGGGGCAACAGGCTCAAGATCTTACCTCCGGAGATACAGCACTTGAAAAACCTCCATACACTCAACGTAGCGGGCAACGAGCTCGAATACTTGCCGGCTGAAATGCTCGAAATGAAGCTGAAGCTACTCACGATATTCCCGAACTCTTTCAAGGAGAACTTGGTGCGCTCGTCGTCAGCGAAACGGCCGTTCGATCGCGAGAGACCCCGCCGGCGCGTCGGAATCTCTCCAACCTCCCGCAGTGCACATCGTGTCCCTCCTCTGGTTGAGCTCGCGCTGCGCTCGCTTTTCTTGACGGACCCTAGGGAGGTGGACGCAGAGCGCCGGATCGCCAGATATTATGTGCTTCCACTCTGCGAAGCTGACGTCGGCCTTGGCTCGCCCAACTCCGACAAGAAGGAATTTCGCCAGGTGATTCCACCGCACCTCCGGCGCATCCTGCATGCTATCCATCCGGGCAGTGTGGACACTGAAGGACCCGCCGATGACGATCCACCTAGCCTCGGCTCGTGTCCAGGCCCACACCACCTTCACGAATCGGTGTTCGTGACGCCGGCGGAAGAACGATTTACGTGGGAGACCGTCGTCGCCGGTGTCGACATAGGCGGCGAGGTTTGTGTGAAATGGAGAGGTTGTTTATGGGGTTGTTTGGATTTCTTGGATGTAGAAACACCTGTGGAAGTCGCGGAGATGGATGTCGATGAGGAGCAAGACGTCGCGACCCGCATAGAGCTTGCGTCGGGCGGGTTCGGAGTGACAGACTTTGAGGACGAGGGATAGCGCATCCAGGCCAAGTTGTACATGCCGTTGGTGATTTTTGAGCAGGTTAACAAAGCAGGTTTCTCCAGGGTCGTTTTTCCTCTCCAACGTCAATTGCCGGAACACAAGTCGGACATCTCCTGTCATTTAGCAACGGAAACGGACAAGCACCCGCAACTTGAAGCAGTCTGTCTGATTCTGACTTACACAGAACAAACTAGTACAAAATCGTCGTGGTCGACATTCGACGGCAAAAAGGACCTTGACTTGGAACTTGAACCTTTTGTTCGTCGGTCGAGATAGGTGCACTGGCCGCGGCACATCGTTTGACATTGAAGCAAGAGTATCATCCAGTCTTGCGGCCTCGATCGGACACGTCCAATATATCGTTCCAGTACAAGCCACTGGATAACGGCGTAATGTTTTCCGTTCCAGTTCAAGGTATGCGGTCCTTGGTGTTCCATCGGGACCACCACGAACTCGCTCCCGAAAAACAGTATCGTATTACCGGACTCCCATTCGTACAAGGGTCGCAATTATCCTGCCTGACAGCCCATCCTCACACCCAAAACTTGAAGCGCCATGGAGGCACGTCGCCTGCGGCAAAGCCCTGCATAGCACATGCGGCCTCCCGTATCGCGCTGCTGGGATACGTCTTCTCTGCTATGATTTGTCCGAGTTTGAAGGTGTAAGAAACGAAATTGACGTTGGACAACTTCCCCGGAAAAAAAGCTGGCCTATAAGCAACCAGTAACCTAAGCTGATAATCGATAATCTCGTAATGTTTCTGCAGTCTGAGACCTGAGTGCAAGCTTGAGTCTCCAATTTCTTTGGTTCGTGACTTACGTCACGGTACTGCCGTGACTGCAAATTTCTCCATCGACTCCGAGTCAACTACCACTACGATCAAGTGAAAAAGCTGCTTTCTTCGCGGCTAAGCTAGATGGCTGAGATCCACGACCAGTTTGATACGATCCTTATTCTGGATTTCGGCTCCCAGGTCCCTCTGGCCATCTTGCGCACTGAGGATCTTTTGTTCACCCCCAACTCAGTATAGTCACTTGATTACACGGAGATGCCGCGAGCACAATGTTTACGCTGAGCTGCTGCCTTGTACCACTCTGTTGAAGGATGTCAAGTTCAAACCCAAAGGTCGGAGCAGTACTCGTTCGTATCATTCGCTGCCCATTCAAGTAAATCCGCGACAGGAATAATTCTGTCTGGCTCGCCGTACTCGGTGTATGATAAAGACTCCCCCCACGCTGATCCTGGCATCTATGAACTCGGCGTCCCGATTTTGGGGATATGTTATGGTCTTCAGGTAGACTTTATCTTTTCACACCGTCCTTGAATATGCCTTCTCATCATGTGTAGGAAATTGCGTGGCAGATGAAAGGGAAAGTGGACCCATGCGACCACAGAGAATACGGGTTTGCGCAGGTGAAAATGGCAAAGATCGGTGGAGAACATGCGTCTGTCGATGCCTTGTTCGAAGGGCTCGGGGACGAGATGCAGGTAATATATGTTTCTGTGAGATCCCAGGTATCCTGATATTTATTGTTCAACAAGGTGTGGATGTCCCATGGCGACCAGCTGTCAGCGCCGCCGCCCGACTTTCATGTCATCGGATACACAGCGACGGCACCCTATGCCGCGCTCGCACACAATACCAAGCCAATCTATGGCATTCAATTCCACCCCGAAGTCACTCATTCCCCCCACGGCAAGGAAGTTATTGGTCGTTTCATTCTGAATATATGTGGCTGCCAAAGACATTGGACGATGGTAATACATGCTCTCTGATATTCGTTCGATATTGACTTCGCTTTAGGAGGAATTCATCGGGAAAGAAGTTGCTCGGATTCGGGAAATATGTGGCCCGACTGGCCGCGTAATTGGGGCTGTGAGTGGGGGCGTCGATAGCACCGTCGCTGCTAAGCTTATGCACGAAGCCATTGGAGACAGGTTTGATCGATTCTCCTTCAATTTCGAAAGCAGCTCACAGTATTCAGATTCCATGCCATCATGGTCGACAACGGCGTTCTCCGCTTAAATGAGGCCCAACAAGTGAACGAAATGCTCAACAAGGACCTGGGCGTCAACTTGACGGTGGTCGATGCGTCCGACTTGTTTTTGTCGCGTCTCGAGGGCATCGAGGACCCCGAGCAGAAACGCAAGATCATAGGTAACACTTTCATCAACGTCTTTGAAGCAGAGGCCGCCAAAATCGAGGCGGTCGCTGCCGAAGAAGAGAAAAAGGGCGCCGCCGCGAAAGGACGAGTCGAGTGGTTGTTACAGGGGACATTGTACCCCGACGTCATCGAGAGCATCAGCTTCAAAGGTCCCAGCGCTACCATCAAGACGCATCACAACGTCGGTGGTCTGCTCAAAGACATGAAGCTGAAGCTTATCGAACCGCTTCGGGAGCTGTTCAAGGGTGACTTTCGATTTTCATGTAGAGGAACTGCCCAACTCATTGTTCATCTTTAGACGAAGTTCGTGCGCTCGGTCGCCTTCTTGCGATCCCAGCACCACTCGTCCAACGCCATCCGTTCCCCGGCCCAGGTCTCGCCATTCGGATCCTGGGACCTGTAACACGGGAACAAGTAAAAATCCTACAACTAGCGGACAACATCTACATCGAAGAAATTCGAAAGGCAGGTCTGTACGACCAGATCGCCCAGGCGTTTGCCGTTCTCCTACCTGTCAAAGCCGTCGGCGTAATGGGTGACCTCCGCACGTACGAACAGGTGATTACTTCTCGCGTTCATCACGATATGTTTACTGACTTCTACGCAGGTTATCGCCCTTCGTGCAGTTCAAACCGAAGACTTTATGACCGCGGACTGGTGTGTTCTGTGTGCTCTTATCTGTCTAATCATCTGATCTGTTCGATCTTCGTGCAGGTATGTCTTTCCCCCGGAGGTCTTACGCCGCATATCTTCCCGCATTACCAACGAGGTTGCGGGGATTAACCGCATAACGTATGACATATCGTCCAAGCCTCCCGCTGTAAGTCGCATTCCTCCCCCCCGCATTGATGATACATTGATATCTCCAAAGACCGTCGAATGGCTCTGAGTATCGCGCTGTACATCTATAGATGTTGGAAGAGAAACTATAGAACTGTGATCCCGCTTCCCGATACCATATGAGGTGCGGATGCCCTCAGGTGGAGCCTAGCTGGGTGCATATCCGGGCATAGTACACGTTAGCCTCTTGTAAATGCTATAATCAAACTCAGCTCGTACCACGCTTGGTTCACCATCGATGTATGATAATTTGTCCGAGCGGCCGTTAAAGTCGACTTGACCTTTGGCGCAAAATACCACAAGTCCGCCTGGCATGTGCATTTAGCGGAGGCTGTGACAAGATTTTCACAAGTCCGCTTTGACTATTGTAGAATCATCAAGCAGTACCCCACTGCGCATGGCCCGTATTTCGACCACGCTTGCGAGAGCTCTAGGATGAAGAGACTCTTTCGCCGCAATACTAACGTGCGGGCGATGGAGACGCGTCGCCCAGGCGGGGATAGAGACTGCGAGACGACGCGGTCCCACCTCATCAAGACGGTCTACGACTTGCCACCGGATCACATCCGGAGATTGGTCTATACCAAGTTCATCGCCCCGCTCCAGCCAGCCGCCGCCCCCGTGGCAATTTCCGACGACGCAATGGAGTCGTCTTGACCGCGTCGCACGTTTAGTTAATTCGCGTATACTTTTTCGGATAGTTTCTTGGGCAGCGTAGATAATTTTGGTGACATGTTGATTTTGTACTCTGCGTGAACCGCGCTCAGAGTAGTTCTCAATTGCAGGCTGAGGTCCAACGATCCCCACTTGAACGATGATTGAGTGTGGGTCTCAAATCGTTCACTCATCGCTCAGCAACAAGCCGTCCAGAAGCAGGCCCATCGGAGACGACGACTGCGCGATTGCCCAGCTCCTCGGCGACTTTGTCTTGACCGTCGCTCACTCGCACAAGCTGTTGCATGCATTCCACCTTCAAACCGTCTTCACTCACGCCCGCTCACACATCTTGGATTTTGAAGACACCCTCAACTTGGTCGACCAGCGCTCCACGCCCGATTCTCTTTTTTGCTGGACTTGGTTACTGCATTCCAACAGTCTTCCCTGCCTATACAGACATTCGTGCATTTCATTCTAAGTCCACTTTTGATCTCGACTTAGTGCATTTTAACCTTTTTTTCTTTTTCAATGCTGTTTCGCGAGAAAAATCCGTAAAATTCTCAGAAAATTCGGGAAGTATCTAACGTACATAGACAACATTCGAGAAGTCTGTATGAGGTGCGGTTGTCCTCAGGCGGAGTCCAGTTGGGTGCATCACCGGAGATGCATGCGTTCACCATCACTGATGTCTCTTATAAACACTACAACAAATATCAGCTCGTACCACGCTTAGTTCACCATCGATGTATGATACTTTACCCGAGCGGCCGTTAAAGTCGACTTGACCTTTGGTTGCAAACATGAATAGCGCAAAATACCACAAGTCCGCTTGGTGACTGGGTACATGTATTACATTTTAACGGAGTGTGAGACAAAAATTTCACAAGTCCGCTTTTGATATTGACTTGTGAAATTTCGTGTCCCTTTCGTGTCCCTGTGCTGCAAATGTTAAAATACACTAAGTCCGTTTTTGATCTCGAGTGTGTGACAAAAATTTCACAGGTCCGCTTTTGATGTTGACTTAGTGCATTTTAACCAATTTTGCGATTTGCAGCACAGGGACACGAAATTTTTCTAAGTCCGTTTTTGATCTCGACTTAGTGCATTTTAACATTTTCTTTCCGATGCCGCTTCGCGAGAAAACACTGGGAACTGCTCAGGACCACTCAGAAAAATCCGCAAAATCCCAAGAAAATTCAGAAACCATCCTACCTACCTACACAACTTTTTCAGAGGTCGCACACCAATGGTGAAGCGGTTATCATGCTTGCCTTCCAGTGAAAATAGAAATATATTGACTTTGGCAGCAAGCGGCAGGGGTTCGACTCCCCTTTGGTGTATACTTTTGTATCCTTTTGCACGTTAAAGAAACCCTTCCTTTTCCTGCGTCCAAAGTCACCTCCCAACATGCAAGCATTGCAAGGTCCAGTTTTTTTAGCAGCTGGTCAACCCACGCAAGGAGGAAAGCCGAGAGTACTAACAAGGTCGTTACACGGGATCAAAAGTTTATGTTCCCAAAGCGGACTCGCTTAGTACGACTTTGTCTTGGTCGTTTCCTTTGTTCTTCTTCATCGTGGGACCAAGCTAAAATGCGGCGCTGCTCCGGAGCTTCCCCAGCTCCTCATTGCCAGAGACATGCAGCTGCCGTTCAGTCTATCGCACCTGATCTTCACCCCCAAACATGTCCGTCTCCCGAGTGAACAATTTCAGCACCATCCCACTCGAGCCAAAGCAACTTCGTAAATACCTTTGTTCCGATCCCCGAGCTCCTCTCATTGATAGCCCAGGACCCCAACTCGTTGGCCTGCCCGCCTTGTAGCCGGCACCAAGTCCCTCAGGACATTCAGGTCTGCACGCAGGCTGCGCGGCTTAGCCTCTTCTCCACCAGAAGAGGTGGGGCAAGATGAACTCTGGCCACGACATGCAATGAGCAGCGAGGTTCGTTATGGATGCAAAGTCTGAGCGAATTTTTCCAATGTCCACTTCAGTAAATTGTAGATCTTGGCGAAATCCATTCGACATAGTATGCTTCACGAAAAAAAACTATTGTCTCAAAAGCAAGGAAGTACATAAGATACAGGGTGTCAGCCTCGAATGCTAGGGAACTATGGGTGGTGCAGAGATAAATATGCAGTGAGAATTGTACGATGTGGGGGAAAAACAAGAGAAATATTGAACGTGATCATGACGATTCGGATGAACCAAATGCACCCATCTCGGTCACTCCCCCTCCGCCGGTGAACATAGCCTTCAGCGTCTGGTCATTTCTCCTCTGCCTCACACGCTCCGCCTCCTCTGCCCCTCCAGTCATCTTGAGCTTCTTCCCTGCAACAAAGTCGCTCAATTCCGCCTGCATCTCGTCTGACCTGCTGGCGAGCTCCTTCTCCCGGCTTTTCTGACTCGCTTCGATGGCCTTCATCCGTTTCTCAGGATCTACAGACGCGCCCCGGATCTCGAGCATTACGGTGCTCAACCCACCGTGTCCCTCTTCCGGAGGCGGGGGACGGAATCCTCCTCCCTTCCGTCCGCCACGACTGCCGACGGACCCAGGACCCCGGATGGAGATGATCTTTTCCACATGCCCATACACCTCGACCAGAGCCTTGTGGTCCTCCAGTAAATCTTCGAGAAATTGCTCCTGGTGAGTGAGGAACCCTTGCTCGTCGACGATGTTCTGCAGCTCCTCCTCCCAAGTCTTCTTCCACATCGGCTTGATCGTATTGATGTGCTCCTTCAAGCTCTCCAACTCGGTCGCAACAGAGTCGATATCCTTCTTGATGTTTCGAAAGTACTGCACTTTGGGACTGATATGGCGCTTGATCACGTCGTCCTTGACACCCTCGACGGTGTCTTGGAGTTTCTCCACCTCCGTCAACACGTTCTGACTCCGCGTATCGAGCTTCTTCTTTCCGGTGTCGATGTACCCCCGGGCCCCACCAACGCTGGTGCTTGCAAGCTGCTTGACGGACTGCGTCTGTCCGCGGAGCGTCCCCAGCGAATCCTTGGTGGACTTCATGAACTCCGTATATAGCTGCCGCATAACCCCCAAGTCGCGCCTCAGGTTCTGCACCTCGTCGAATTGTGTTTTCAGATCCGAAACGACGCGGGTGGAATAGTCGGACAACGAGCCACCAGTCATTTGAGGCTGAAGAGACTGACCCGTCATTTGAGGGTGAATTGTGGGCATCGGGGCCGCCGCGGATGGGAAAGAAACGCCGTCTCCGACAAATCGCGAGAGGCGGCGAGCGACGTGCTGGAACTGGCGGTCGGTCGGTCTGTTCGGCGCAGGAGTGCTCTCCGCTAACGGCTGTCCAACAATGGCAGGCACATGTATAGACTGCCTGTTGTTATGGACAGCCGTCTTGAGTTCTTTGATGTCCTGCGATAGATTCGAGATTTGGGCGTCAATGTGTTGCTTGATCTGGTCGAGGGCTTTAAAAGAATAGATGATCAGGAACGACAAAACGGGCTCGAGGAGGTGACGTACGCTCAATGTTCAGAGAGAGCAAACACTTTTCTTTGACCTCTTCCATGTCTTCCAGCTCATACTGCACGCCGCTTGACGGATCACGAATGTAGATGGCCGGAAAGTTCTCGAGTCCCGGATTGTACGAGAACTTGTCAACGAACAATACCCGGAGCGAGGCGAACGATAGGCCATGCTCCATCGTCACTTTCTTCACTTCCCTCCCAAGTTGTAAGAAAACCGTGAATCGGGAGTGGTCCCGCGTTGGTTCTACCGCAGGAGGGGGAGCATCAACCACAGGCTGCTCGGGAGGAGCTGACACTGTCGGGATCACAGGTTCGGGGGTCCGCGCTGGAGTTGCAGGAAGCGGTGGTACGGGAGGGGTGGAAGCCTGACGTCGTTCAGGTGTAGCGGGACTTGTGCGTGACCTCGAATTGCTCCTCTGAAGAGGAGGCTCCGCTGGCTCCTCATCGTCAACCTCTGTAAGTACGGCAAGATCCCCAGGCGTTAATGCTGATGAAGCAGCCAAAGACCGCCTATTCGCAGCACCCGCTCCAGTTCGCGTCGACCGCTCCCGCGTAGTCGGAGCACCGGTCATCTTCGATATGTTATAAGTCGAAAAGCGCTTCGACGCTCTACGTTCCAGCGTATCGCTCTTTTTAAGAGCAGCGAGAGAATTTGCCATAGCGGGTGCCTGAAGAACGTCTATGGGCGGCGTCTCCGGAGGAGGGGGAGGAGACATTGAGCCGTTAACTCGGTCAGGATCCGGACTTGGACTCGACGGTTCCACCACTACGGCAGGCGTGGCGAGAGGTTTATCCACTAGCGAATAACGCTTTACGCTCGCTGGAACGTTTGGCGTAGCGGGGAGCATTACTGTTCGATCGTTTGGAGAGTTGGAAGGATATTGCTCTGTGTCGGCGGGAGGCGGGTCGATGGGGGGCGGAACGGTTCGCGTTCTCCGCGATTGGGAGTCGGTCTGGGGAGTATATTCCGGCTGAGGATTAACCTCTGATTCCGTCACGGTGGGCGCAAAACCGCCGACAAAAGCTTGATCTCCGTTCATCGACCCATTCAGCGACGAGGCAGTGAATGACGGTGAGCTAGGATCCTTTCGTCTACTAGACGACTGCTGCGTACTCTTACGCGAGGAAGCGCTGTCCCTGTCTCGCAGATTGGTGGTTGGCGTCGGAGGACTCGGAGTATCATTCTCGCTAAAGTTCGTCCGGGAGAGCTGGGATCGATGAGAACCCTCCCGGCGCGAGCGAGACGAGCGACTGACTGCGCCTTCGGATCCCGACTGCTCAGACCGCCGATGATCAGAAACTATGCGTCGGTATATGGACTGCTTTCCGCGAAGGCCTTGCAGCAGATTCGTGATTATCTGCCGCACAGTTGGAAGATATAGTTCCAGGTTATCTGGAGTAGCGTCCTCTGCAAGACATTGCTCCAGAACATTTCGTAAATCGTCGGGAACGGTCATTAGCTCGCTGGAAAAACCTATCAACGAATACGAATAGGTGGAACGGTATGGTACATACGCCATGTCAATATTGAAGGCCGCAAATGCAGCGACGGCAGCATTGAAGTCGTTCCCCAATCGTACATACACGTCGCTCACATTGGTTTCGTCAATCTTCAGTAAACTCCATTGTGTGAGCGCCTCCAGCAGTTGTTTGATTGCCACCAGCAGACGAGTGACCGCAGACTCAACAGCAGGCTTGATTCAGAGGTTAGCTATGCTGTTTGGGGCAGAAGGCGCATTGAAACGCACATGCGCTGCACTTCTTGAGCTTCCGCGCTCACTCCGCCCTGACGCCGTCGATGAACTTGACTGGTTATTCTCGCGACGTGAGCTAGAGCCCGATCCTGGTGCTGGGTTCGTGGGTAATGTCGTCCTATTAGACATCTGAGGCAGAGGCCGGAATCAAGGTCATGGAATGAGCAGAGAGCCGTGACCAGTCACGTCACTCGTCTTCTCTCGACCATCTCCAGATTTTACGCAGGCGGTACAGCAGGGGTTGTAGCCTCTGTCGGAGGGGTGGCTCGCAATGACAGGTGGTACTACTATCGCTGAACGAGCTCCTCGACAAGAAGCCGCGCGTCTCTGTTATCTGCCCACCGAGATCCTTGCAGATTTTTTTCAATTCGCGTGTGTTACGTCCAGTAGCCGTCCATCCACCCTGAAATCCCTTTCTCATGTCTGCCGTGTCTGGAGGCGCGTCGCCCTGGGTGAGCCACGGCTTTGGACAGAGATTGATTACCAGCACGATCATCCCGATTTCGTTAAAGAGCAGCTGCGCCGCTCTGGGAACCTGGCTGTGGTCGTAAAAGCCCACTTTCCGATGCACTTCAATCGCGGAATGCAGAATCTTCGTTTGGCATTGAAGGAGTCCGCCATCGGCACCCTCGATATCCAGGGTCCACCCGAGATCCTGGACCAGGTTTTACAAAACTTAGACGCAGCCTTCCTGAAAACCTTATCCTTATTTGTTCCTTCCGGGCAGATGCCCAAAGATACTCTATACCCTGGACCCTCGTTCCATTTGACTGCTCCACAACTTCGAACACTCTCCCTGTCCAATTTTGTCATTCCTTGGGACGCAACAATATTTAGCAACCTGACCCATCTTCGTCTTCATTTGCAAGACCCCGCTTTTGCCCCGTCAATGATCCAGATTCTCGGGATGTTAACGTCCTCGCCTATGCTGAGGGAGCTGAACCTCCTTCATGCCATCGAAAATTCATCTCGACTCCCTCTCCATGAATCCGTTGGTGTTGTCCCGGTGACCCATCTTGCGACCTTATTAGTCGATGATGATATCTTGAACCACATCTTTCTCCTCCGTCACATCGAGATCCAGACGCCCTGCACCATGTCCCTTAAAGTCGACCATCGCGGCCATAATTTAATCGCAGAGCTGGGCCGCTCAGTCTCCCCATTCCTGTCCTTTGATGAACTACACAGGATCTGTGTTGAAGGAGAACCATCTCGGGTCACCATTCGCGGATATAACAGCGCAAGTGCCGCGAATCCACGCGTCCAAATTGCTTTGCGTTGCCCGGGGAGTTATTCAGAGAGGGAGATAGCATCCACAGCTGGGAGTATATTATCTTCCCTACCTCTCGTCGCGACAACGGCCCTCGAGCTCGTCTTCTGTGACCCTCATTCCGCAGTTATTTCCGTGGAAGCATGGCAGAGATGCTTGCAGAGTTTAGAGGCAGTCGAATCCCTCCAAATCAGACCAACCACTCCGCGCAACCTCCTCTCTGCGTTGAGTGTGTGGACAAATGATATGCCGGCTCTCCTTCCTCGATTACAGGGCCTTGAGATCCACCACACAGACTCGAGTCCGGCCAGTACCAGCAGGTCCGATGGCAGAAAACCAGCACCTTCTCTGGGTAGTTGGTGGCAGAAGATTGAAGTTGCGGAGGTGACATTCTTCGACACGCTGCTCCTGTGTTTGAAAAGTCGTCAGCAGTGCCAGCTGGGTGCCCAAATCAGCAACCTTCGCCTCGCTCGTTGTGGCCGGTTGTCCGAGCAGCAAATCCATTCGCTCAAGTCCGTGGTCAATGACGTTTCTTGGTCTGTCGAATGATCTTCCACGTTTCTTGAAGAAAAAAAGAAAGATAATGATAATATTCCGACATCAACTATCTATCATACACAGACGCTCTATGAAACGTCAATCCCGTGCCCCCTTCCCAACGAGCACAACATCATCCACGATACTGTCCTGGAATCCGTCATGCTCCGTTCGCTTATATCTGAAGTCGACTGAGTGAGCATGATCGTAGAAAAGAGAGAACAGTATTTACGTTCTAATGGTTTCCCCGTAGTCTGAAATATCGTATATGCGGAAGCGGCGGTCAAATCTAAAGACAATGAGAGAAACGTCATGGAAGTATCTGAAGACGCACCCGAGTTTTCCGTATCCAGAATATGATCTGGTTGCAAAAAATGAGTAGGGAAAAAGTCAATATACATGAGGAACTTGCCCGCCACCACCGAAACAGAACCTAGCCATAGGCATGAGAAAAGAGATAAAAGAACGGATGCGTAGACTCACCACACCCCCTTCACGCGTCGGCAGTTCTCCGTGACTGAACGACTGATGTGAGACCGCGGTTCGAATCGGGCGCTGGTACTTACGATGGCAATGCCCATGACCGATAACCTTGACCTCCTGCACGTTGCTGTTAACGTGATCGCTCTCCATAGCCTTGAGAATTCCCTTCTCAAAGAAGCCATCAGAGTCCCCGGCGTCGCCTTTCATCTCCAAACCAGAGATCCCGATATCAAGCACCCGACCGCTACTGCCAACGTCGGCTTTGGCGTAAGTTTCAGGCCTGATAGTAGGCGGGAATCAGGAACTGATAAGAACTAAACTGGAGAGACGAACAAAGGCATGTGGAAGAACATCATTGCATTGGGCTTCGCCAGCTTGCTCGTTTGTGGCGGAAGCTGGTCGTCGCTCTGCCGGTCCCAGACGTGCCCAAAGTCTTTGCTGGTATCAGGGGTAAACGGACGCTCGATCGGCTTGATCGATGCTGAAAGGACCGTCAGCTCAGAAATTAAGAACTTAGTAAACCAATCATACATGATTCTTGAAGGAACCAATCGATTTGACTCTGTTTGAGAGCATCAGGGACACTGGATGATGTAGGCACGAGGAAAATGTCAAACCTGTCGTATCCAATCGTATGCGGTGGGTTTAAACCAGCCCCAGAAATTATAAACGCCTTTCGAATAGCTGCCGGAGTCCAAAAAGTATAGGGTCAACAGGTGGGTTTTGCTCCTATACTACCGTTGGGAGTTTTTCAAGGTGAGGAGCACACAACTCACGCATCCGCGCTCCTGACTTTGAGGAGATAGTTTCCCACTCCATGTATGTCTTTGGGCCCGGGTTCAACAAGACTGTAGGGCAGTGCCTGCATCAATTTGACTTGTTCTTTCTTCGGCACGTATCCGGTTTCCTCATCATGGTTTCCGAACACCACCGCCCATGGAATTCCTTGATCCGCAACTGCTCGCGAGAACTTGGCGAGGACGGATTTAGGATCCCAGGAAGTGCCCTGGCCGTTTAGCTGGTCTCCAGTAAATACAACGAGATCGGGTTTCTCAATTGAGAGGACCACGCCAATAAGGGAGTTAGTGGTGAGGTTGTCAGAGCCACCAGCACAAGAGAGGGATGCCGGTGTGTCTCGGCAGGTGCCGGCAGCGACCGAGTAATGTAAATCGGCTACTTGAAGCTATACGGGACATGAGTTGGCTGCTGATTAGTGGCACGAGCAACACGTACGATCTTGAAGCGTCCATCTCGGGAAAAGTGGAGGGGAGGAGCTCGCGGGGGTGCTATATGTCAAGTTGGATATGAGAAAACGCCAGGTAAGAAGTGAAAACAGGAAATCTACGTTTCACGCCGCGTCTCATTGTAAGCCACATGCTTTGGATATCTTACTTTGACGTCAGATATGTCTTCGCACTGAAGGTGGGCAAACCTCTGACCTTTAGGCAAGTTACGAAGCGTTGTTGATGGCTCCAACTTCTCAAAGCCATACCTAGGTTCAATTAAAACCCAGCATCACCAATGTGAGAGGTTCTGGTTACCAGGGAATGTCATCGCCGAATGAAACGTCCAGTTCGGTGACGATATCTAAGAAGGTTCGCGTCAGCCGGTGGCGCATACGGCGGTGAACGAGTTGCACACTTGAACGTTCAGCGACAGACATCTCTCCAGATGTTTTACCAAGTTGATACCACAAATAGAGAGGTGGAACTCCCAAAACCCCGGAACGCAGGGAGAGTGGGACCTTCTTCCATGAGTCGGACGGGGAAGGAGACTCAGAGTCTGAATATAATTTAATGTCGGTGATCAAGTTCACGTCTTGCCGTCTAGCGGAAAATGAGATCGAGCTCGAGCCCGAGTTTTCCCACCCACGCACCTCGTTCGGCGGTAGTAGATATTCTGAATGGATGTGAGAGGCCGCTCGGGACGCGCAGACTCGGATTCCTCACCAGGTAGCCGGCAAAATAGCCCGCTTCATAGTTGAGATTTCTGTTGACCCTGACCCATTTACCGCGGATGGCGTCTTGCTCCGAGGTAGACTTGGGGTCGCAGAGCTCCTCACTGAGAACGAAACAACGCGTGATAGCTATCTCAGAAACTAGGACAGGTATTAACTGGGGCAACACCAAGTACACGCTGTGGGACGCACGGCCAGTATCATGAGGCATCAAGGGGGCCCAAACATCCAAAGGTAAGCTAGCCTGGTCAATCGTCTCCTCGGTTGTCACATTCCACCAGTCGACACCGGATGGTAATTGGTCCACTGGGGCGGCTGGACTGTCTCCGGTCGTGTTACCAGTGGTAACACCAAGGTCTTGCTGAGGTAGATCAATGACCTATTGCTTTTGTCAACAAAGGGTCTGCAAAACGTGGAGCTAGAAACAAATCTCACATCCCAAGATTGCCAACCAAGTCGTTGAATTATGCCTTAAAGGTTCGAGTCAGAGGTTGTTGTGAGGCCCGTTTGAGCAGAAGAGGATACCGGGACCAGGTGTTGGTTGATAGAGAATAAAAAAGAAGACTAGCATAAAACAGAAGGAAATGAACGTGGAGAGCGGGACTGAGACGTTTCTCAGCCAGCGACCAAACCTGGCCAAGATAGGTGGAGCCATGGTAGATGAACCGCTAGATCTAGCTCAGCGCCGGGCCTGAATTTCTTCCAGAGTTCACTGGGCTCGAGCCGCTTCAATTAGCGCCGCTCTGTCGTGGAGGATTGGTGGAGGATACGTAACGTCACGTCACGCGTCACAGGCCCAAGAAATTCTCAAATGCTCCGGCCAACGCTCGCGCGTTTCTACGCGTCCCCCAAGGGTCCTGTCGCTGGTCCCAGCACGGCTGCTGCCAAATCCACATCTACTTCTCCTCGAGAACCATCCACCCATGGACGACAATGGGGACGTCCGCACGTTCACAATCCGTTATACAAAAAACAGGCGTCGTTGGCCCTTGCCAGATCTCGTCCGCTCGCTGTTCGTCTTCGTCGTGCAGACCGATACGCACAGGAGAAAGGCCTTCCCCCTTCCAGTGACAAGAAACCCGCTCGCCGACTAAAGCTCGACGAGTTTCTCCGAAGCGACGAAGAGAGACCGAAGGATATCCGTATCCCCCGTGTGCGCGGCATGACTGTTGCTTACCACAAGGGAAAACCGTACACAGTCAAGGTCGAAGGCCAAAAAGTCTACCTCCCAAATCTCGTCTTCCGCCTCATGCGCAACTACACTCCGCCGGGCCAGCCCTATAATCCGTGGCAGGCCACCTTTCGTATTTCCAAAAACCTCACAAAGACTGACATCAGGAGTTACCTGATGGCAGTCTACGGTGTGCAGACGACATACATCCGAACAGACAACTATCGCGCCGAACTCGGACGTCGCTTATACGCATTCCCCGCCGCAGACAAAACCCCAAGCATTGCGTCCTACAAGCGTGCGGTAGTCGGACTTGCCGAGCCTTTCTACTACCCGTTACGGTTGGAGGACATGGAGCCTGAGCGGCGTAAACGCAGGGAGGACGAGATTGAGGAGAAGCTTCAAGTCAAGATGCAGCAGGAGATGCAGATGGTGGACATGCACAACCAAAAACTCACGCGCACCATGCCGAAGGGTTACGCCCTGTCGACGTACTGGACGAAGGAGGTGACGCCCACTCGCGCGAAGATCTTGAAGCAGGTCGCGGAGCGGAGGTTGCAGAGGGAGTCCCTGATTGCTCAACAAGTCGGCAAGTGGCGACAACAGAGAGCAGCAGGGGAACCGATAACAACCTCCGAGCCACGGAAGATGGGGGAGGAAATTGCGCCGGAGGAGAGCAGTGTTCCAACCGTTGTTTAGAGCCAATTTATATCATGTCGCGGGATTTTTGTGTCGGAAATGCGAGCAAGTCTTGAAAGGTTGAACCAGAGTCAAGCGACGCGCAGAAGAAATCAACGCGACTCGTCCTTGTCGGGCACCGTGGTCAACGAGGGAACAAGACTGGAAGCCATTGTGGCCGAAAGGGGAAATAGCTTTTCTTTCCAACGTCCATTGTCTTTCGAATGGATGCGCGCACGTATAAAAGACGGCTGGGAGCCACAGGACTGGATTCAACCTTTTCCTTGTTCCTCCGCCAGGTCGCGGTCCACATTCCTTGCGCTCGCCGTCCTTCACTAGTCTGCATCTAATATGATTTCTGGCACTATTTTCCTCGCCTTGACGCTCTCGATGACTCACGCCGCACCCTTGGCCTTGGACAAGAGGATCCAGCAAACCATCGCTGACTCTACAGCAAAGTGGGAACAAGCTTGTGTCAGTGGTAGTTTTCTCGTAAATTGAACTCTGTGTTTACCTGAACATCGACAGTTGGCAGCTGGTGGCGGCGAAAAATGCAATCCCTTGTCTGTGACGGCATTCACAACCCTCCTGGCAGCAGCGGGGCCATGCGAGCAGCAAAATGCCGGAGACGCCATGATACAATTGGCCCAAACGCTCAATAACGACCCAGAAATGATCAAACTCACCCAGATCTTCGTCCAGCAGCCAAGGAACACGGTGCGCTGCCTTTTTTCTTCTTTCTGTGTATGTATCATCCTCATTCCGGCGAACAGCCCAACTCTGTCAGCATTCCTTACTGCCAGACGGCTCCCACATCCCCCCTTCTATCTGGCCTTTTCCAGTGCCAGTTCCAAGGCGCTTCTCCCTCCACCTTTGTTGGAGGACTCAGCGTTGGCGCTCCCGGGACTGTTCCGTTTGGCTTGACGTCTTTGAGCCCGCTCGGAAGCTGCAAGGCTAATCCGAGCGGCCCCATCGCTGACGGTTCACAATTGGTTGATTTGACGCAGGATCCCGGCGTTGCTGCGTCATCTTCGTCTACCACTCCCGAGAATCCGTCTGCTGGCGTAACTTCATCCACCGTTGAAGCCTCATCCACCGTCGTAGCTTCGTCCACTGTCGAAGCTTCATCCGTTGCCGTATCTACAGTGGAAGCCTCATCGACCGTCCTAGCGTCATCCATCGTTGAAGCTTCATCTACCCTTGACGCTTCAAGTACTGTCGCAGCTCCCCCAGCCGCGACGACCTCAGCAGCCGGCGCCTCCCCTTCTTCCACTTCCGACTTCCATCTTCAGAATGGACTCGACGCCCAGAAGCTTAATGCTCAGTTTCAGAGCCTAACAGCAAACTCGTCATGTACCGAAGGTGAACAAGCTTGCGTCGGCACGTCCTTCGCGCAGTGCGTCTCGGGTTCCTTCGCCCTTACGCCTTGTGCCTCTGGCACGGTCTGTGCGGCTCTGCCTCTCGTGAACAAGGCAGGAACGAGCATAGCGTGCGATGTCCCCAGTGATGTAGAAGCTCGCATTTCCGCGACCGGTGCGACTGGAGGGGTAAACGGGACTGCTTCCGCATCCTCTGCTTCGTCGGATTCCTCCCCCGATCCTGACTCGGACTCCGATTGTGACGGCTCGGAGTCTTCGACGGAGACTCCCACCTCGACAACAGCCACTGCTGACGCCGCCGCCACGTCTTCCGCCGTTGGGTTCCAAGTCCAAAATGGTCTGGATGCCCAGAAACTCAACGCGCAGTTTACGACTCTCACGTCCACCTCGAACTGTACCGAAGGCGAACAAGCTTGCGTGGGGACGGCGTTCGCTCAGTGCGTCTCGGGATCGTTCGCGCTTACGCCGTGCTCCGCGGGCACAATTTGCGCTGCATTGCCGCTCGTGAACAAGGCCGGGACCAGCATCGCATGTGACACCCTTGCAGACGTCCAGGCGCGCATTGCTGCGACTGGTGCTACTGGGGGTATTACTGGTTCATGAGATAGCATGGTTCCTTTTTTGTGTCCGGACTGCGTCCGATGCAACCCAGAATCCTGTATAGATGCGATTGTATAATTAGCGTGCTGTGTGTATTAAATGTAGCAAACATGTATTGTTTCCTGGCGAATTTGATCTATATTGCGTAGGCATACAACTGGTCAGTGCATGTACAAGTTGTACAAGTGGCTGGAAATACATATGGATGATTATAATGAGTAGCAGAGTCCAGTGTGCGTGTTCAGTCGTGATAGAATTCGTGAGTATTCATACCATCTTGGGAGAAGGCACCTCCGATGGCGATTCCAACCTAAACCAGATAGGAATCATCTTCCACATCTTCTCCCTCTCCCTCGCAGCCCAGGTCTCCAAGGACCGCGCACACGCCTTGCACTCGGAGAACTCGGCGCTTTTCAGCTGGCCAAGCTCTTCCGAAACGTACAACGGATCGCAATGGCCCCGCTCGCGGTCAAACAGATAATGCTGCGTGGCCAGATCCACGAGCTCCGAGAAATCTTTGCGGCAGGCAGCGGCAGACACACAAACTGCCCCGGAGGAGTTTTTGCGGATGTGCGTGTGAGTCTGTGCGTGTCGGATGTGCGTCTGTGCGTGTCCCATCGTCTGTATCAGAGCAGTGATGTTGTGCTGCGCAGCTTCTTTGCCCAGGGCGAGGCGTTGCATGTCTAGTGGGAGGAGAGTGGATGGCGTTGATTGAAATAGCGGTTCGTCTTCGGCTGGTTCGTATATTTGAGAGTATGAATAGCGACAAAGATCGTAGAATGCGGCCGGGAGGAGGCACGGGGCGTCGACTTCGCGAGCGAGATTTATTACAGCCTGGTTGTCTTGAGCGTAAGGATAAGTAAAAATTTGAGCGCTACGTACAATGGGGGAAGGGTAAAAGTGACCAGTCGTTGAAGTTTCCATCTCGAACGACCGTGCCACATCCTCTCGAGCGTCCCATCCCTTTTGGATTCACGTTAGATTTGATATTGGACGTTTATGAACACCGAGAGACCTTCAATGTTGACGGCCATGCAATGGAAAGATGTGTGAGACCTGGATCAGGACGTTAGTTACTTTCAAATGACGGCGCGTATGTCCGTCCGCACATTTATTTCGTAAGGAATCGACGATGTATTTCGTCGCGAGACGAAGAACACCGGAGACTACGTGGAAGTCATCTTGGTCATTGTTCCCGAAATTTCTAGCGTCCACAGAGTTAGAGAAACAGCACATAAGAACGATACGCGAAACATACGGGCCATCGTAAAGGGCGCCAAGGAAATTAGCCACATCTTCCGCATTATCGTGCAGAAAGACCACAGGGCAGTTCTCGCACTCTTCCAGTACGACACGCACATCCTCTAGCGTGTCCAAACTGGATACTGACCGCGACCGTGAGCGACACGGCTGTGGGAGCGTGAAGATGTCTCTGAACAGAGCGGAATGACGCGACAATTGCGATACATGCACTCTGAAGAGAGCCCGGGAAGCCTGGAGGATTACACTGCCGTCCTTGAACCACAAATCTGCATGACGATGTAGTTCGTTCCCCGTCTCTGAGTCGAGTATCGCGGTGCTAGTTCCCGATCGAACATAGCGGAAGTTGGTGGGCCTTGTCTGTACCGGACTCGTGAGTGACGGTGGGCGACTGCCGGAAGCGACTGGCACGGACAGAGCTGGGAGCGTCGCCTGCATTGGTGGTGGTCCGTGGAAGGTCGATGGAGGACGAGTGATACCCTGAGATCGCCGGCTTGAGTTGCCGAGGCGATCGCGACGCGCCACAATAAATCCGACATTTCTTTTTATCTAATTCACTGCAATTTGCACTGTCTACTACTCTCCCTCCTTCTGCTCAAATTGCTCTATCATCCGTTTCAACTCTTCCGCTTCAACAACGAGCTGATGCAGGGTCGGGTTGGTGGCGTCTTGAGCCTTGCGCGACCCTGCGTTTGCCGGTAAGCTGAGTTGGGATACTGCCTTCCCCACCACTTCCGCCCACGTAGACCCCTCTTTCGCCAGCTCGTCCACAAGCTCATCCTTGATACGTCGGCAGGCGCCAGCACCATCATAACCGAATCCAGTATAAACTTGCACAAGAGATGCCCAGCCTTGCGTATTCGAGGGCGTCTGCTCCAGTAGAGATACCTCCACAACCAATGAGAGGAATGCGAGCAGGGAGATTCTTTCTCAAGGTCCGCAAAGCGGCAAGGGAATATTGTTTCAATGGCGCGCCAGACAATCCACCGGTTTCGGTTTTATTAGCTGAGCAACTGTCAATACAAGAGAGGGCAAAAACACAACGAGTGGCTTACGGTCGACAAGATCTGACGGTCTTTGCGTTGTAGTGTTGCTCACGATGACACCATCAATAGACGTGTTTTCGAGGACTTGTGCCATTTCAACCAGTTGCGCCTCCGTCAAGTCTGGAGCAATCTTGAGCACCAATTTTGGCTTGCGCGAAGATGCCGGCAGTTGGTCCCTGGCCTGCGTAACACCATTCAGCAGGGTCTCTAGAAGGTGACGATTTTGTAGTCCTCTGAAAATATAAAAGTCAGTATCTATCAGCAAGAGCGGTCCAGAAACGTGCCGCAAGCCTGGGGTGTTTGGGCTCGATACGTTCACAACCAGAACGTCGGAATAAGGGGCGAATGTCCGAACACCGGCCACAAAATCGTCGATTGATTCTGCAGGGGAGTCCTTGTTTTTGCCCAAGTTGACAGCAAGCACTTGGCCTGGTCGGACGAGGCAGAGTCCGCTTCATCGCCCAAGTATCGGTGTATTCTAGCGCGTAAACGCGAGAGGACGGAGGCGTGGCTTGAGAAGGGAAACCGTAGCGATTTATGAGACCATGATCTTCAGGTAGATGGAAGACGCGAGGTCG